>KB671498.1:246721-517242 GCA_000349105.1 Anopheles epiroticus | reverse complement strand
CTCCAGTGTATCACTGTTCTGGAAGCCCCATTCTTTTATGCCAGCTTATCTGCCTCAACCCACCCCATGGCACAGGGCGGATGAGGAGAGGAGAAAGATTAGTCCAGTTTCTGCACCTGTTTTTCACAAATCCACTCAACACTACGCCACCGGATTACTTCATTTGCATCACTTGCATTTCATGAGCGAGCGATTCGATGCTCGTTTCGGTCCGCACTACCGCTCGAAAACCTACAATTTCACCTCCTATTGCTTATTGCACCTGCACCGGAAAACGAAACAATTCCATCACAACTCCTGACTGGTACAGTTCACTTTGACAACTAACACCCCAGAGCAGCGCAAAACTGTACGCGAGCCAGGTCGCCTCACGCGCCGTCCGAATTGACAGGTTGATGACGGTCGAAAAAAAAAAAACACAAACGATTGACATTAGACATTCCATTTTGACAACACGGATTGGGGTGGTGTTTGTGTAGAATCTCCATAAAATAACTTCATTCTGCTGGCATTATTTCGATGACGTATTACTAAAAAATAGAAGTATAGAGCAAATTTTTTCTCAATAGGAAATGGCAGTAAAACTATTCAAGAATCACCACTCCAGTGTATCCACTGTTCGTGCATTAGCATTCCATAGTTACGCATGTCAAACACGATTGCTGGCTAGTCTAGAGAGAGAGAGAGAGAGAGTGAGAGAGAGAAAGAGAGAAAGAAGAACATGGGCTTTATGCGCACTCTTGGAGCACACACCACAGTCCAACAAATGGAAAAGCGGGCCAAAGCCCGAGTGTCCGTGTGCCGAATTGGGGAACAAAAAGTGGGGTAGTACTTGATCAACTCGTGGGCTCGTGAGGGTTAAAGCAGACTAACGAGGCACCACCAACACAGCACCGTCGTCCAGCAGCGCGTGTAAGAGAGTGTGTAAATATATGGAAGAAAGCATGCGTGCGTATGAGTGGACTATGCAAAACCATCTGGAAGAGAGCGCGCGCGATGAAAATCTCACGAACCGCGCTGCTCCTGCTCCAGGGGGGATATTTCGCTCAGCCTTCCACCCCCAAACCAAACCACCCCACTTTGGATAGGGATTTATTACCCTTAAGGAGGGAGGCCTCTACAATGCAGTACGCCATCTTGCTTTTTTCGGGTCGTATTTTACCAACTTCTTCCTTTGCTTATGTGGGGTTCCTTGTTTGCTGATGGTTTGTAGGAGCCCCCTATTCCCCTATTCCCTTTTTCAGGATTGGTTCGGTCGGTGGAGTGGGTGTTACGCATACGCAGAATGGACGCAATACCAGCGCTCTCTCGCGCGTTCATTCTCTTTACAGTGGCACAAAACACCACCACACCAACAACAACAACACCACACAATCGAGTGTTTCAACATCAGCAGCAAATTGGAGTTATGCCCGTCGATCAAGGGCTGCTTTTCTCTAATCGAATGTGAATGCCCGCAACAAAGGATAACCTTGTGCCGCCGTGTTTTCACACCGAGACCGTACTAGCCGCTGGCGCTCCAGTGTATCACTGTTCTGGAAGCCCCATTCTTTTATGCCAGCTTATCTGCCTCAACCCACCCCATGGCACAGGGCGGATGAGGAGAGGAGAAAGATTAGTCCAGTTTCTGCACCTGTTTTTCACAAATCCACTCAACACTACGCCACCGGATTACTTCATTTGCATCACTTGCATTTCATGAGCGAGCGATTCGATGCTCGTTTCGGTCCGCACTACCGCTCGAAAACCTACAATTTCACCTCCTATTGCTTATTGCACCTGCACCGGAAAACGAAACAATTCCATCACAACTCCTGACTGGTACAGTTCACTTTGACAACTAACACCCCTGAGCAGCGCAAAACTGTACGCGAGCCAGGTCGCCTCACGCGCCGTCCGAATTGACAGGTTGATGACGGTCGAAAAAAAAAAACACAAACGATTGACATTAGACATTCCATTTTGACAACACGGCTTGGGGTGGTGTTTGTGTAGAATCTCCATAAAATAACTTCATTCTGCTGGCATTATTTCGATGACGTATTACTAAAAAATAGAAGTATAGAGCAATTTTTTTCTCAATAGGAAATGGCAGTAAAACTATTCAAGAATCACCACTCAAATGTGTCCACTGTTCGTGCATTAGCATTCCATAGTTACGCATGTCAAACACGATTGCTGGCTAGTCTAGAGAGAGAGAGAGAGAGAGCAAGCAACAGATGAAAAAGAGAGCTACTGAGAAGAGGTAAGTTTTAAAATCAGCCCTGTGCACGGAGAAACGTGACAGCGATTTGATTCTGCTTTTGCGGATCCCTTTCCATACTTTCAAACAATATTTCTCAACGTTATTTCACTTACTTAGAAGAGCTCTTAAAAAACACGTACGCACACAAGCTGTTCCATTCACGGTGTCTAAATTTTCCGAATTTATTTCGTCCTATGTACAATATCTCGAATCATTTTGATATAATAACATTTATCAAATAGAAAATTCTAAAATTCGCTTGACCTAAGATTCCGTTTCATTTTCACGTGTAAAGGGAGCGATTGGGCGAGTAGAGGCGCGTGACGATGATGTTTCGTCTTATGTTCCTGTTTTGGGTTTGCTACGTTTCCTAATGCTAGATGAGTTTATGATGCTATCAACACCGGTGCAGCATACTATCGACTTCCGCTATCCGCCACTATTTCTTGACGGTACATCCGCATATCACGTTTGATTTAGGAAAACGTTTGCCTAAAATGAAAAGAAAAACAAAAGGGAGAAAGATTAAAGCTCGATTGTATACAACCGTCATGATGAGACCACAAAATCTTTGGTATTTGAACTGTGTTGTTTAATTACAGATTTTGCGTCAACGGGAAAAAGTATGTGGATGCGGCACTTACCTTCATCACACGGGATTTGGTCGGAATACAGGTCCAATGGAAAAACAAATTAGTTCACGTTACAAAACTAGCAGATTTGAAGGTAGCTCCTAACACAAGTAGGGTGCAAGGTGAAACAAGAAACAACTAGGATGATTCGCCAATTGGAGGGTCATACACGTAAAAAGGAAAACACATAACGATCTATGAGGAACGACTTCAATCGGTGCAGACGGATGGTAACCAAAACTTATGATTTGAATGGTGAAACACGTGTAATATTATGTTCAACACAAACAAACACATTGTTTAACTGATTTTAAATTGAAGAGAAGAGAAACAGCACGTAAAAATAACAGAAAGGAATGGACAATCGTACGATATGGAATTTGAAGGGATTTTGTTCAGGAGTTGATTTGGTTTTTGCATCGTTTTTTTCGATTTTATTTCTCAACAATTGAATACCAATCGAATATCCCAATAACTGTGGATGTTTATTCTCGTTCAAATTAGCTTTCATATCACATATCATGCTGGATTGTTTTTCCTTTTTTTATACTAAAACCAATTTCGGTGACGATGGATGGACGTTTGGACTAAACAACAGCTCGCACACCTCTTTGCCTATCTAAACGTAGTTGCAACGATTGCCAATGCCCCAAAAGTAGAACTTTTCTTTGCAGATTAAAGTCTTTTTCATTCCCACTGCTAACAGCCCGGCTTGGAATTCATTGTTAGGCCAAAAAATCATGTTAATATTAATAGCATAATGACATAAAACAAAACCAACCCGAAACCCAATTTTACGCTTATTGTTATATATAAAACAAAGTGAAAATAATATCATTAAATGTCAATAAGACAGGGAACGTCTAAGCTTGGCTTGGTATTTGATATTTGCAGCTAAATACTTGTTTGCCTCCAAGTCAAAGGAAACCCAAATTTCACAACCTTCTGAGCCGTGTGTATTGGAAGGTAAGGAGAGTAAATGATAGCAATATCCTTTTGCTACGGTGTGAGATCTGATTGCGCACTGACGATCTTGCCATAACACATGAATAGAGGGAAGGATTGTGATTAGCTACTGCTCTCGGAAATTGCGATCGATTGCTATTGGGTGTGTGATTGTGTTATGATTATTATCATTATTATTGGTAGAGAAATGGCTTGGTGCAAGCAATAAGTGTATTTCTCTAGAGCTTTGCCCATGTTGTCCTAAAACGAAGGAACGGAGAGAGAAGAGAAAGAAAAACGATAACGTAAAACTCGTGGTCAAACACTAGCACAGGGCTGATTCCTTTCGGGATGGGGGGAACGAGTTGTTACAAAAAATATATATATAAAAATAACATGCACATGGAGTGTAATTTTCGTTTTGCTTTATGTGAAGCGATGTAAACGAGCAACTGAAGCTACTTGTGTGCCCATGATGCAAGCCAAAAGCGGAATCTTCTCCGATCCTCCAATTACTAGATTTTCCACATGCACATGCAACAAAAGAATTTATGGGAGATTTCGAGATTTTCATCACCACCAGCAGCAAGCAATAAATTCTACGACAAGCAATCCGAATTGTTCTTCCATTTTAAAATATGAACAGACTTTTCACACATAAACTGAAATGAATAACAAAAGCGTTTGATTCGATAACTCCCCACTAATTAACAACAAGCTTGTTAACAAGCGATTATGTTCGCGCAATGCAAGCCATAATGCGTAGTGCTTATACTGATATGATGATACTTTATCTACTATATGTATTTTATCTACGACCCGAAAGTATCCAAGCAAAAAGGCACATAATCTATCAACATCTGAATTACAAATGTAAATAGAAGAAGATAACAAGTCATGTACACGACGAAGATGAGTATATGATGACTGTAATAATAAACCTCTACCTATAAAACAGAACCAAAACGATTAACGCTCCTGAGGAAACAATAAAACAAAAAACATTATTAATAACGCGCGCGTATTTAACACAGCCAAACAAAACACTTACAATAAAGTAAAATGCACAGTGCAAAATACAAACGTATCTTCAAAATCATATATATATTAACAGCGAATGTACATCAATCTCTGACTTTTCATGCCTATACACGTTGGTTTTCCGGTTTCTAGCGAAATTATACTAAACACGAACAATAATAAACAAACATACATACTTTAAATGCGAGCCTTCAATTACCTATAGCCCGCACACACAGACATTTTATAGCGGTAGTGGGCCCCTTCTTTACACTATCTAGATGCAACTTTCGTTATTATGAAGCCAAATACGACACATACAAGAAGGCAGGAGAGGAGAGAAAGAGGGTCTACTACCGGGGTGTTATGCACAAACGTAAAGACTGCCATATAAAAATATACTTTACACAAAGCGATGTTGTGGAAAAGTACAGATGAATTTGAATTAATCGCAATATGTTTCACAATTTAGAACAAAACCATGTAAAAGGGTAGAAAAATTTTTAGTAATACAAAACCAAAAGATTAAAGAGTGAATAAGAAATATAAAGAACTGGCAACTTTAAACACAGCCGATTCGGAAAAAAGCTAACGAACGATGAAGTAACAATGTCTGTGCACAAGAGCTAAATCCTACTAAAACCCGAGAAAGGTGTTCGACTACAGTTTGCTATCTCCTGTCTGATTTCTACTTATGGATATGGACATCCATGTTTAGTTTACCAATTTCGTATTTTTGGTTTCAGATTTGCCTATACACACACACACTAACACACAATCGCTTCTAAAACTTGCGCCAGGCGCTGTGCGGTAAAGTGCCGGATTACATCCCTAAATGTTCAATTCTAAGGCGTGCCCCATCTATGGGTTGCTAACAATTTGATTCTTATCTTTCTTTCTTTTTTATACCGATAATTTAACAAAAGCTCATGTTGAACAGAGCCACACAGCAGCCTTGCGCACAATTATTGCACCTAACTCTATCCTCTCTCTACCTCGCATTGCTTCTGTTTTTACTGAAACACTCGGTTCTCGGTTTTACGTCTTTTTGCTTTGTTGGCACAACACCTTAAGCGTGAAACGGATTTGGTCGATTTGATTTTGGTGTGTTTTGCCAGCGCGTTTTGCTTTGTTTTTTTTTTTGCGAGAGAGAGAGAAATAGTAGTAGAAGAGGAAGGAAGAGTTCGACTTACATGTGCTCTGGGTGGTTGCGCAGACAGTCCAGGAATCCTTGCGGCTTAATTTGACCGGTGCAGATCTTGTGGATAGCGGTAAATAGCGGGAATCTACAGATGTAACCAAACGCAAATATGTTGATGTATGTATGAACAATGTGGTTTCGCAAAACACTCACTTATCTTCCATTCCTTTGCTCTTCAGCATGAAGTTCACCTCCTCGGCAGTGATCGGTCCCTGCAGCTTCTGTCCATTGAGCATCTCATCCTCCAGCTGTTTGATCGTTTTGCCCGTCTTAACGAACGCTTCCGATACCTTGCGGTTGCGGCCACCTGTTCGCATAAGAAAAGGTATTAGCTTCATCCTTATAACTACCCAAAATTGTGCCAAATTTACCATAGCACGTGGTAATCAGATCAGCGACACCACAGCTCTCGAAGAACGTGGACAGCTTGCTGCCGGGGTAGAACACGTCCACGAACTTGATCATCTCCATCAGACCTAACCGAATGACGGCCGCCTTCGTGTTATCACCCGATCCCATACCATCGACGAAACCGGCACCGCACGCCACAATGTTCTTAAGCGCACCGCAAATCTCGACCGCATCGACATCATCCACCACGACCACACGGAAGTTGGGCGTCTGGAAGAGATCGCGCAGTGTCTGCGCAATTTTCATGTCCCGACACCCGATGGTCGTCTCGCAGAACTTTTCTTCCGCAACTTCACCGGCCAGATTGGCCCCCATCAGCACCGAGCACGGGATCTTCAGGTGCTTTGTGATGAGATGCGAGATAAGCTCCATGCCACCGCCCTCGGCAACGTCGAAACCCTTGATCAGCGACAGACCGACGGCCGTGGGCTTGATTTTGCCCAGCAGCTGCGTGCCCAGTCCACGGATAAACTGATGCGGCACGACAAAGATGAGAATGTCGGCATCCTTTGCTGCCTCCACGACATCCGGAACGGCAACCTGAAATAATTAAAATTAAAACCATGTATTTAGGCAACCTTTCCCTCAACTACGTAATGGTTTCATTTCTATTTCTTAAAAACCAAGATTCATTTATTTTCACCAAAAAAGGAATGAAATCTATTCGTGATTGGCATGTTAAACAAGACGTCTCCGCTGCTTGCAGCATTGCTCCTTCTTGTGTCGAAGGTTTAAAAATAAATTCCGTGCCCACCAGAGTGAAATTGCAGCTGCAACCGATGCACAACGTCTCGAACGTCTAACCTCTGCCTGCACATCGTTCGTCCCTATGCCCCATGTGCTTCGCTACCCCACTCAATCATTATATGGACGAGTTGACGAGCTAGAAATGTGGTTCATTGATCGCTACCGAGTATGTGAGAAACGACACATTTCGCTAGTGAACAAAGAAAGACGATAACCGTCCGTGGCTTGAAAAGTATGATAATGCGGGGTATGTGGTGGTGTTGCTATTTACATACATTTGTTTGATCAATTATCGTTATCATTCCTTCTTTGTTTTTCTCGCGCTCGGACACTGCTTCGGGCAATCCCTATTTAAACGCCATGCTTCCCTTACATAATCGCATTCATCGTTGTGAATGTGCTTCGGCTGTTGAAAACAGTGTTGACAAAATGATTCGACGATAGCTGTCTGCAACGGTACCCTGCCGAAGGTTAATGATAAGCGCCATAAAATCGAAACAGGTCCACATTCGCCACTTAGTGTGTGAGGGAGAGAGAGGTTCCAAATTCCACCCGGAATGACTTTGCAGTACGGGTGGAAAGAAATACATGACATGATGATCTGAATTGTCCGGGTGCCACTTGGACTTAGGCATAGTGATAACCTTTCGTTTTGCCTCTTGCTTTTCGGCCGAACTGTCGGTCGCTTATGTAAAATAGATTTGAAAGTGATTTTGCTTGGGTCACAATAGGATTGTCTGATTATCTGGTATTCGGTGAAAGTAAAACCTATCAGACAGCAAAAGCCATTTCAATTAACGAACAACGTTGACAGGAAATAAATCATTTTCCAAAAATAAAAATGAGCGGAAATGATTGATTTGAACTAGCTCTAGTTAATTACTGCCAAGCTTCCTGCACTACCACCAGCCCACTTCACTTTGAGTGGTTATAACTGCACGCAATAGTATCCGCTCTACTTGAGGTCATCTATCTAGTGGGGTGTACATGCTTCCGCATCACACCACGTGCAGTCACGTGCAAGCTTCTAGACGCTTAATTGCGCTACACGGCTATCAAGCGAAGTGTGCATTCAAGAGAACGAGGACCGTACATACACACACATACAGACACATACTAATATCTCAATGCTGAGATAAGTGCATTGTGATGAAGTCAGTCATTTGTGCTTCAGGCATGCATCCGCACACTCATCGAAGCGCGTTGATACCACCTATAAGAGCCGTACTCATTTATATCTCATTTGCACTGTTTCCGTGTATGGCGCATAATTGTGACATATATTGGACGTATTTCGACATGCTCGAAGTTTATTAATGTACGAGAGCTCAAACACGATGAACTCCCTTCGATAAGATTACAGGAGAGGGGGCTCACCATAAAACTGTTGCCCAATCACACAATCAACAGAAGGCATTGGTAAACAACCGATAAGCCTGTACCTCATATCGTGTAGCAATTTATTTCTCTCCATCGTAAGAGCGGCGTACACACCTGGGGAAGTTTCCAAGACCTTTGAGCGACAGCTGATAGCTACATAGACGCCTCCACACGGCCAAATGGAACTTTGGCACCGTGACAAAGGACATACCAGGATGCAAGCGCACTATAAATACCAACTACCCACCGGTTATTGGCATTGAACAGTGCAACAGACAAATTTCTCTTTCTAAGAGCTATGGAAATGTTACGGTTTCCCCCCAACAACTTACAACATTCTCGGGCAGCTTGTGTCCAGGCAGGTATTTCACATTTTCGTGTGTCGTGTTGATGATTTCCGTTAGCTTCTTGCCATCGATCATCTCCTCGTACACGTACATCGTGACACGATCCTCGAACGTGGCCAGCCGCTTGGCATTGGCGCCCACGATCTTGGCAATGGCCGATCCCCTAGAATGAAAAGAAACAGTAAAATATGTATTTTTCCCTGCTTGACAAGCATGAATAACAGCACATTCTGTAACCCATTTCCTCTTATTGTGTGTTTAATGGCGCTTTAAACAAAAACATTACTCGTTCGATGGAAACTTGCCGTAAAATCGTTCATCAATGCAAAATGGATTAACCTTCATAAGCTGTCTGTCGTCCACCATTGAAATAGTAGGTCAGTTTGGGGACATTTTGTTTTCTTCTCTCTATTAGAGTGTTTTTTCTTCGTGTGATAAGATGTAAATACTCCCACACTAACGCGCGCATTTGTGGTGCGGCCTTTTTCGTCGGTGTTGTATGTTTATTGCCTGATGAGATACGTTGCGCTTTATCTCGCTCCTTTTACGTAACCCTGACCTCCAATGCCAACTTGGATTTTTTTGTATTCCGTTTGCTTTAAGCGAGGAAAATTTGCTACCGCATCGCGCAGCAGTTGCCTTGACATTGGAACAATGGAGCGACCACGGGCGGGAGAGAAGGTGTAATGTTGTTTTATCCTGGACAATTAGACGCTCGAAACGCACAAACATGTGCACGAAGAGTAAGGATAACACGTCACTAACAATCTCGGTACACTAGAAGATGGCCCTTTCAAGGACATCCCAAAGGGATTTTTTTCACTCACACTTTTCCGGTAGCTTCAAAAATGGAGGCAACACTTACCAGTTTCCGGAACCGACGATACACACACGGACCTTATCAGACATGTTGATATTGCGAAAGGGTATCTACTTTGACTGCACACAGAACACACTCGAGAACAGGATCAGCGATGAAGAAGGAATGGATACCACACCACCACCAGTCGGAAGCTGTGAGCTGTTAAGGAAATGAAAAACGGTTTTATGTAACGCACGAAATACGAATTCGATCAACGGGTACGGAAAAGAAACGGATCCCGCACTTCGGCAACCGTGTCGCTGTTCGGGTTGTGCCGTGCTGCTGGCGGTCGACCACGTGTGTACGTGTGTATGTGCGGTTTTGTTTCTATTTATTTCACACTACACAACGCTACGCTGCGTTCGAGCGCCAACTTTTTTTCCCCGAAAAGCGACAATGAATTCAAAGGATTGCTTGAATTCAAACTTCGCGGCAGGAGCTTACTTTCGAAACGATGCGTCCTCTTTGCCCAAACAATCGGAAATAATCTATGAAAACGTCCACATCGTTCGACAACACTGCGCCCACTTCGCTGCCTTGTTAAGAGCTGACTAACAAACTGCTAACAAGCCCATGCTATGATATCTTGTTTTGGAATGGACCTTGCTTTGGGATGCTTTTCAAATGAACTATTGGTGCGATAGTCAACTGATCAAACACTGGCCTACTACTGTACTATTTTCCTAAACAAACTGCACAATAGTAATTTTTCCTCATGTTAATAGCAATCGAATCATGCGATTTTTTAGCTCAGCAAGGCTGGTAGCTGGGGAGCATGCATGATTTGACAACAGCTACCAATGTCAAACGAGGCGGTAAAGAAACGTCAGCTTTGGCAAGAACGCGCATGGTGCATTTGTTTACATCGCTTCATTATTCTCGTGAAAGTGTTCACCAGCAGCAATCACGGATTGACCACTTTGCTTTATTTCGCTTTACAATTGTGCTACAATTCCAACATCAAAAACCATAAAACTACCAAATAGTAACCGTTTCTTTATTCGTTAATACTGTTTCTAACCCAAAAACTTGCTAAACCGATAAATCCAATGCGTTTTCGATCGGTGTGCAACAGTTGCTACAGCGGTGAACACGCGCAATCACGCAACGGCGAGAACGGGTAATAATACTTACGTAGCGAAGGTGAGTATCTTTCTACCAACATCTTTCTATTTCGATTGCAAATCCTTAATTTCTTGCTCAATATTAGCGCGTGCAACGTTCTCGAATCGTTCGCTGAACTCCTTGGTCATGTAGATGCTCGGTATACGGCTGAGCGTTTGCAGTAGCTGTGAATACATAAGAAACCAAACCATCATGTGCACCCAATTCCACTCTTCCATTCGTATGCTTCCAAGCCTTACCTTAAGGCGCATTTTATCGTAGGAACTAACATCCTCAGCAGGACATTCGTTACGAAGCTGCTGAGTGTATTGTTTGTACTCTTCGGCCGAAATACTGCCATGAGACGTGACAATAGACAAAGAAAACAACAATAGCACAATAGGCCTACGTGGAATTGCCAGAAACTTACCCCAGCACTAGCAGGTCCAAATCTTGAAAATATTGTACGTCATCCTCGGACAGATCTCCTGCCTCCATCTGCATGTTCCCTAGTAGTCGCTTTACGTTCGCTTCCAGTGTTCTCTAGAAGCGATAATTAAGAGGAGTTATTTCCTAGTTTTCTTTCTCTATCGCATTCTTCCTTTGTGGTTTCGCTTACATTTTCCACCTTTGCATCGGCAAAGAATTCACCAACGGCCTCGCAATTTCGTGCAACGCAGTCCTTATCGGCCTCGAAGTGGTAATACTGAAACAGTGCGGCCAGCTGGATACATATGCTGGACCCCATTAAATGTGGCACCTTTCGACGGATCAGCTCGGAGTCTGTGTGGTAGTGGCGGTGACTCTGCGCATACTGTGCACGTAGCTTGGCCAACCACCTGTCCGATGTGTCGGGCGATAACTCTAGCGCGGTGCTAATATTTTCCCATACGCTATCCATAATGCTCTTTTGTCGATCTTACAGTACACGATAGTGGAGGGATGATCAATCTAAGGAAAGTGCACTACGTTAGGTTTTGTTTAATGACGAAAAATTATCGTAAAGCGACCAGCCTACCAGCCAGTTATCGTGACTAATGTCATTGATTTTGCAACGAGCCTTTCTGCTGGCATAAAGAAAACATATTTGGGGACCGGTGCGCATGCGTTTGGGAACTCCTTTCAGGATGTATCCGTTCCTTCCCCATACATTTCAAAACATTGTGATTGTGACTGTCAGCTCCGGTAGCACATCGTGTATCCTTACTCCGTCTGCTAACAACGCACCAAGCTAATGAATTTTGTTATTACGATATTTCCCCCACGCGTTGGCAGGATGGTTCGCAATAAGAAGACACAATCGAAAGGGGCAAATCAACCACGTCGAAGCATCACCAAGGCGAAGGCCAACGGATTTAAAACCAAAAAGGGGTCGAATAAATTTGCTCAAACGTTCCAAAAGGTTTGTACGATTTTGGGAATCATTTCTCTGTGTGTTTGATCGCGTGTTACCCCTTTGTTTGTTTTAGGTTGCAAACACAAGCCCCGGAAAGATGCTAAAGCAACAAATCAAAAGAAAATCGCTGCAAAGTCCTGGAATAAATGCTCACAAACGCCATAAACAGCAAGCATCCGAGCCTATGACAACAAGTAATAGTACCAACGTCAATAACAACCGTCTGCCGGACAAATCAAAAGAAGTGCCGAACGGTACTGTCAATCAGCAGAAAAGCAACGGCAAGGATGTGAACAGCATGCAACGAACAGCTACGGCTACGATCGTTATTGATGATTCGGATGAAGAGAATGGACCAACGAGTGCTGGCGCAACGGAAACCGCTACCGGCAGCACGCAACCTTTATTTTACATCGACAGAAATCCCGGTATACGAGACGCCGAAGTTCCGCTTTACGTCGTTGGTTTCGGCGAAGAGGAACCAGCAACGAACACTGCTTCATTTGCCATTGTCGACCCAGAGAACGAAAGCGTGATAGTGCTAGACAGCACCTTTGAGCAGACAGTGAGCAACAGCATGAAAGAGATGCAAATTAACGTTGACGTTCAAACCGTACAACCTTCGGGTACAGACACTGTCGCAAAAAGTAGCAGCTCGTGTAGTAAAACTACTAGTAGTAGTAGTAGTAGCAGTGGTAATGGCAGCAATACTACCAGTACCAGCAATGTACAAAATGAGAAGAAGCAACCGAAAACACATACGGCCAAGACAAACATCGTTTCGGATGTGATCGATCTTAGCGACTATTCCGATACGGAACAACCTTGCTCCTCTTATGCTGCCAAAACGAGTACGCCAGCCTTTCCATCCCTAGATCGCATTCCTCTCGGGTATAATGTGGCTACATCTCGGGTGAACAAACCCCGTGCTACTCAAGAAAAATCACACAGAAATGGAAAAGCCGATGCGAACAAGCCAATGTCAGTATCGGAAGAATCGGAAATGATTCACCGAAAGAGGATGATAATCATCGATGGAAATAATGTTGCCTATGGGTAAGATGATCGTCGATACTCGGCTGCTGATCTCGGATAATGCGAGTCTAATGCGTCTACACTTCTCCATTACAGCCATCTCAATGGGAAAATGTTCTCAGTCAAGGGGTTGGAGTTGTGTATAAATTATTTTAAAAAGCTCGGTCATGAGGTGACCGCCGTAGTGCCTCAGTTCAAGTGAGTGTCCGCCCGAGGAGTGGTCCAACCCTTTTTTTAAAATCTAATACAACTCTCTTCCTTCATTTTAGACTAAAGAAGCACCAAAGCACTGACTACGTATTGTTAGAAAAGTTGCATCGACAGGGCGATGTAACGCTAGCACCGTGCAAAAGTCTTCCCGGCCAATTCTCCTCATCGTACGATGATCGGTAAATATTACTTGTTTGCCGCGGTAGCAAAGCACCGTCGTCTGATCCATCTTTACAAATTGCAGACTAATACTCTCCATAGCCGAACAGTTTGATGGCGTTATCATATCGAACGACAATTATCGTGATCTTCTTGACATTTCTCCAGGTACATCGGCCATTTGTTGACAAAATGCAAAACTCTAATCCTTCCTCTCCCCGTTAACTATCGGCTTTCAGAATGGCGACGCATCATAGAAACCCGTGTCGTGGGTTACTCGTGGGTAAAAGACTGCTTCTTCTTACCGGATGATCCGTACGGACGTTACGGTCCTACACTCCAGCAGATACTGAACGGTCAATCATGCTGAAAGCAAGAGGGGGATCCTGTATTTTTGATGAATTTCGCTGTGCTCGTTTTTTGTTCGTACAGTAAAGAAATATAAGAAATAATTTATTTTCTAATAGAACTTCGTGCAGCAGGTAAAAGGTCGTGATATGAAATATCGTAGACGGTATGAGATTTGTTTAGACTGCCGTATCGTTGCTATTCGTTATTGGTGGATCCGTTCTACTCGTTACCGCTTGATCATACGAAGGCGGCAAATCTGCAACGAGAAAGTGCCTATGTAAATAAATGTCCGAAGCGCAGATTTTTCTTTTTTCCACTAATTAAAAGAACTTTGTACGAGCCTACCTCTAGGAACTGCCGCTACAACGATCAAGTTCTGGCTGGTGTAACCGTACTGCGGTGGTGGACCACCAACACGTCCATCAGGCCCGATTCGAATGTTCACGTGATCCGGAACAGGGCGCACAGCACAATTGCCTGTCCCACCGTTCGGAGTGTTAGAAATTGTGTAAACTATGCCCTCTTGCCGAACATTAGTGCAAGTTGTGACTGTAGAGAAGAACCATTTATTAGGACATCGCATCATCAACGTACGAGCATTTGATAGGGAGGTACGCAGACTTACCGGGTTGTGTGGTGGCATTCACTGTCGTTTTTAGCCGTTTGTCATACATATACTGTAAAGAGAGAAAATTGAACGCGTTTCTTAGCAAACACATCAAGCGAAAGACGCGCTTTCGTCATTTCACAACCATTGTAGGCATTTTTCTGCCAACAAGATACACAAAAATGTTTCCTTTTTATCCAAATTGAACACTAAGCCGGCACCCCGATAAGATACGGAAGAACTTGCTACGGGTTTGGTCCGATAGAAGCACAGCCTAAAATAGCTCTGACTCAAACGTCCAATGTCAAACGTGTATGGTTAAATTTTGGATTTCAACGAACCCCAATAACTCCAATAAAGGAGCCCTTTAATCACAAACTGTGTTGTGAAACACTTGAATGGATATCGTACACTCACCACCATAAACCAAATGGCCATTATCGTTAATACGATCACCGGTATCACTATATAGGCAGCCATGTCTCCGGAAGTTCGCTCCGCGGGGTCTTTCCTCGTACGACTGCACCAGAGAACTGCGGGCGATAAGTGAAACGGCGCTACCTTCGTAACCAGAACGCTCTTTATCAAACACATGGGGGACTACCAAAATGCCAATGGCCATGGTTTAGATGCATTTCTGTCCAGGAAGAGTGTTTCGAATGTAAACAATTGTACTAAATGGAGAAGAATTGTTTGTGTTTTTTTGTTCTTAAGCATAATTTATTCCCGTCTTGATTGATTGATTACTTTTGTATCATTTCCACGCGGTCCTTGTTCTCCCTTCAGCTCCCACCACGTTTACTTTCAGAGCGAGTGGAAGTCTTGCAACACAAAAATACAGATAGAACATCACTTCGAATTCCGTTGTTCTGTGCTTGTTACGCCTTTTCCGTTCGTTCGCTTTTCATACAGTTCCACTGTAGTGCATTTACGGCCTGGGAGTTTAATCGGAACACACATCTAATCGTTTTTCCAAGAGACTGAGAGAGCATAATGGAGAGACACGATCTGCACGTGTCGATTGCGCCGTGGGAGCGCTTAACGATAGTTTGATTCTTATTTGGTAAGTTTATAATTCTTTATTCAGCCCGCTTGACTAATTGTGATTAAGCATTGTTTTTACGAACATATACCAAGTTGTGTGAGTGTGTACAAAGAAGAAAATAGAGGGAGAGAGAGAAATTCTGGTATGGAGGTGAGCGTAAGCGGATGGACACACGTAAACACGCATGTCTTTTTCTTTTTCGGTCTGATTATTCATATCTAAAGAGCAGACAAAAAGTTTTCCGAATAGGTTCGAACAGTTTCCTCCATTTTAAAGATTCTTTAGTAAGTCCTACTTTTATCAAAGCGTTTCTTCTGGGTGCTTTGGATTAACATGATTGATGTCCCAAAGTACACCATACAAACCATTTTTGCACGTGATTTTTCGTTAAAGCAGAGGAAAGCCTTGTTTGTCTTCATCACTCTACGCCGTCAACCGTTAGTCGGATGGTTGTTTTATCGCAATTCATCAGAGAGAATTTAAATAGCTTCCTTACTTGCTTTAGATAGAATGTGGAATAGTTAAGTGATTGGCTGATTCGTCAAAAAAAAAAAACTACGTTACATCTTCTCGTCTCGCTTGCACCGTTTGCACAGATTTGATATTGGATAATTTCATACACAAGCCTACAGGTGTCATTCAAAGCCGAACTGTGCCGATGCGGTAGCGGCGTGAGCTATGGTATGTATTTTAAGTGAAATTTGATTTAGGTTCAGCGTTAGATATCCGTCTCCTCATCATTCTTGCGACACTCGCCACGCACGCAAGTCAACGGTCGAAATGAGATCCATACTTTACTGCGAAAAGAAAGTATCATTTGACGGTGTTGCGGCTGGTGCCAGTGTGCCTCCGCAAGTATATTTGTCTTACAACGGTACCTTCTTAAATCACAAATCCTTATCCCATGATCTAATACCACCGTATTGTACGAATTTCACAAGGAAAATGCGCCAATACGGCGACTACTAAACCAAACAAGATCGACGAGGGATTTCCTTTCCCTTTCCCGCGTCACAAATTGCGATCACTCTTCCACTGTTCGTTGTCTGTTTATCTTGAGTAGTGTGATACAAAAATCGACTAGTTAGGTTGTGCCCGGTCAAACGATAACTATGGTGGAGTGGTGGGATGGTTGAGACGTTACATGTTATCCTTGTTGTCACCAAAAATCGCTACTTACATTCACTATCTAATAAAAGGTAAAATTCCTGTGCTTTTTGCGTCAATCGCGCTTAATCGTAAAAGATCGAAAAATGCTCGTTCCTTGCGGTGTTTAAGCAAAAAAATGGGACGTGCTATATACAGCTTGCAGTCTACAGTCCGAAATCTGCTATGTTAACCAGCACGGTGCGCGTTGTCTTGTTGCTCTGTTGCCTTATATCAAATGTGGTGTTGTACTTGGCGAATGTATAACGGAAATCGAACCGTTTTCTACCAGCGGGAAATCTTTTGTGAAATGGTAATCTTTTCTGCTGTCTGCTTGCCCTTTGCCTCTTGCTGTTATATTCAAATTGCTTTCAAGTTAAGCCTATTAGTTCTGTTTTTAAATCTCTTTCTTTCTATTACTTTCAATATTTAAGAACATCTATACACACACGGGGGGCGTGCACGCCCTGCTGGTGCTGTTTTTGTTTCTCTCTCGGATTATATGTTCTTGTTTTATGTGACTTTTGTTTGTTGTTTATTTTTCTACTGCTCTTGTTCGATTCGTTTTCATCACCCCCGACACAATTTATAAATTTTATAGCATTTTCATATCTATATTAGCTGCTCTTTAATATCGTCAATTTTATCATCTATTTTTAATCTTTTTTAATTGGGATTGTACCGTTCAAACCAATACCGTTTATGTGTATATATATCTCTCTCTCACCACTCCATTTTCATACCTTATCTTCTCTCTACTGCTAATCGCGTTTGCATTTATCATAGATGGTGTATTCCGTGTATGTGTGTAAATATTAAAAGAAAAAACAGGTTTACAAATACCCGCTCTCTTTTGACTTCGTATAAAAAATAAGCCATGTTTTTCTTAAAAATAATTTAATAAATATACATACTCTAAATTTCTATATATATGGCATATCTGTCTCTCTGCGGGGATGAAAAAACCGGGGAACGGGTTTGTTGGTGTGTTACTAAACTGTTGCGTTTGCCGTCAATTAATCGCGTCTTGGAACCATCATCAACCGACATTCCTCAGGGACGTCAAACGTATTGCTCCGTTTGTGCGCGAAAAGGTTAATGTCGTTCCGGATTAACGAGTGGCGCACGGTGGGGCCGATTTGTAGTTTCGCTTTCTAGTTGCTTCGAACATTTAACAACGTTGTTCGGGTTTTTCTGTTTCGTATTTGTATTGCCACGATAGCGACAAATTGTTTCTCTGCTTGTAAGGAGTTTGTTTTCCTCCTGAGTAAGGATTTTAATCTTTTGATTGGTTTAATTCGATGGAAAGCAAAATCCGTGCATGCCTGCGAAATAATATGATGTGCATTCGATTCACATTTTTAGTTGACGCATGGTTTATGCTTCATTTACACCAGAATATACTTGTTTCCCCTCAAACATTACACTCAAACACACAAACACACACATACACACAAATTTGAAAACTTTTCATTCGAACGCTTTTCTTTGAACGTGGTACGTTAAACTTATTGAGACTGTCTGCAGCATTCATACAAGCTCATAACACGTACCCACACAGCTGGTTGTCCCTTATCGATGGAGCTATAACGTCTACACACACGATCGTACTCGAATACAACTCTTTAGTACTTTTCGAAAATGTCTCCTTTCTCTCACTGTTTGTGGATTGTTATTACTAATCTCTTATGCAGTATACTGTATGATAATCGAGCATGATAAGTGGGTGTGTATGTGTATGGAAAGAGAGAAAGGCTGTGTTTGGTTTGCAAAGATGCGACTGAATGGATGATCGTGTATAGGTGTTGCGGGTAGTAATGCTACGATAGGTTCGGTTAACTGTTTAATACCTTACCAAAGCTATGCTCGCTAGTGCTGGCGCAGTACGCAACGCGTGGCTAGGGGATGATTCTTTCGGGGAAACAGTTTGATGCCGTTTGAGCTGTAGTAGCAGACGGTAATGGCGGTAGCAGAGAAGTGTGTGCCTATGCAATTGTATCCGGCAGCATGTTGGATCATTGTTTTCCCTCTTTCCGCATGACGGAAACCGTTCACGTCGTATATGCGCTGCTGTGGCTGCTGATATCTCTGTGTTTTTCTCATTATTGCTTCCGACACATCCCGCCATACATACATCTCCATCATCTTCATCATCCTCATCAACATCCGCATGGCAATCCAGGGTGTTGTAGTGGTTGTTGCTGTCGCAGTATTAATTGCAAGCGTGCGCACACTTTCTTCCCACCGTCCTTACACCACACTCTAACGGTGAGCGAAACTCTAGAAAAGGCCCTTCTTTTTCTTACCTTTATCTTTGCCGTCCACAGTTCTGAAAAGGAGTTGGTGAGCAGGGAGGTAAGGTTGAGAATAAGGCGTTTTAAAGAAGAAAAAATGGATATTCATAACATATAATATCAAAACCAGGGATAGGGCGAGCAGATCAAGTTCATATTTTGCTGGAAATTGAATTTCTGAATACGGTTTAATTCAACGCAGAAGGGGACAAGCATAAAGAATCGAAAGATATGTGTTGCAAGAATCGAAAGATATGTTATATTTTACACCTGTAGATTCAATGAATCGGTGGTGGTCTCAAGTGGATTTCTAACTACTACCAATGTATCTACTCCGCGGAGTGGTTTTTGTGCTTTTTGGTTTTTCTACAGCAAGCCCAGCAAGGTACCTAGCTTAAATCTACATTAAGTATCACAATGATTGGGGGTTCTAGGAGAAGATTGTTTTAACAAACTGACAAATGCATATTAGGCGTGTTAACGCAGCATTTGAAAAATGCATTTAGTACGTTAACAACAAATTGCAAATTATAAAAGGAAAGCCATTCCATCCTCATAAAACAGTCTTGACATAAGCCGAACAATTAAAGATAAATTGAAAAATAACTTCAATATGATACCAAAAGCAATATATAGCACGTGGAATCATGCAAACATAAAACAAAAAACAACAAAAATTTATTCGTAAAGAAAAAGAGTTAAAAAGAACATTTTTAACCACATGCAACCGACTGATAAAGTATACCGAAAGAGAATCAAAAATGGAGTCTAATACATACATACACAAACAAACTTAAACACACGCATACAAGGACGAACGCAACATGAATTATGCTCTCAACACAGGAGATGTGCAGAATTTTATAATACCACAGGATACAATCTTAGGGAACGAAGTGGGAATGATGTGTTAATGTTGGTGTGTAATGAGGTGATCTGATACTAGAAGGGAGGAGATGGGTTTATAGAATGTAAGTTGATTAGTAGTACCTCAGTATGTCACGTGTCACGCGGTTAAAGAAATCCACAGATGTCCACATAAACAGAATAACAACACACTTGAGGAGAACGAGTGTTAAAGGGTAGGAGAGAAAGCGCATACAGAATACAAGTGACGAGTATGAAGAGTAGGAAAGAAGAGTGAAAGATAAATGCCAACAAAGAGATGTCAGTATTGTCTCACTTTTATCAGCCGAATTCTTTTTCTGTTTAAACTTTACTTTCAAAGCATCTTCTGCATCATTTATTTTGTTTCAGTTTTTGTATGTTTGTTTAAGCATCTTCATTTTTCTCTGTTTTGGTTAAGAATTTACCAAGCAGCTCATACGTCGCGCTGTTACCTTTCGTACATTAATTATTTTCTTCTTTTTTTTATGTCCCATAACGGTTATGTATCTTTGAATGGGTTTGAATTAATTTCCACTATGAGGAGCGTGATGATGACTTTTTTCTTTTGCTTTTGGAGTATATAATTAGTAGTAACGAATACAAAACATAGATAGGACAAGATAAAGGAGACAAACCCTCACAAATGAACACGTAAAACTTGACATAAAATAAACCATCCCGAAAAATGCCCTCTCCGAATACCGATGGTTGAGTATTATTCTTTTCATAATGGTGTAATATTGAAAACGTTCTAATCTTATTTCTACTGCAACCCAGCATGTCCATTTTCACCGTCATGAGTCGCAGGACACATTTCGAAAAAGCTCATAACCCTATACCGAATATGTTCTACACAATCGCTCACTCTCTATCTCTATAATACTTCGCATCCTTTGTCATTGTAAACTGGTAAGGACTGGCCCTTCTCACTAGAATATTTATGTTTGCGTACGCTATGTGCATATATTGATCCACTAGTTAGTTAGTTGTTTGCATTGTACGTGTTCGCTGGCACGATCGATTTCTCTAACGTTGATATTTATTCCACTGGTTCTGCTTGCTAATAGATCGTAGACGACAAGCGACAGAGCGTGTGTGCGCCTGCGGGAAATATGTGTTAGTAGTTTGTGTCCAGAGCGATGCCAGCGGTAAACTTTACATGAATTCCCTCCGAAGGCGACTTACTTGATCTGTACGCTTGCGTTTTCCTATCACCCTTGTAATGTATCAAAGTTCCTTCTACCTTTGACTATGCATCCCCTTACCATTCATTCAGCATGTTCAACAGTACTGATTACAAGCTTTTCAAACGAGAGGAGTTGTGATAGAGATTGGTTAATGTGCGATATACAGTAAGTGGTAATGCGTTTACCTTGCTGCTTTTCCTGCTTTTCTTTGGTCTACACGATTGATCGCATTTATTAATGGGATGAATGTTACACAGTAAAATAGTAGGTGCAGAAGAGTAAATAGTGAGCGAGCTTTAGTAGTAGTACTCAAGTAATGCTAGTGGTGAAAGATTCGGTTTAAGATGGTGGTAAAATGGTGGTGGTTGCAGTCGGTTTGCATGGTGAGAGTATTTGATGGTTTCGCGCTTGGTCACACATAATCGTCACATTCACATGAAAGGTAAAGTGGTTACTCCTTCCTAACTACGCGCCCGCTAGAAGCGATCTCGTTTCGAGGAGATGGTTTTTACTGCAGTTTCTTGTTTGGTTTTTGATAATGCATTTGCATCCAGACGGAGCACCCGAAACCAACCGCTCAAACAAAACACGCATTTACGATTCGTTATGATCTTGGGGGCTGGGTGGCACCGTGCTGCTGTTATGGTTAACGCTAGTAGTGAGAGTGGAAGTCGAACCGGCCGCCCCGGTAACACCACGGACGGCGTCCGGTGCCCCGAAGCTAGTGTGCCGACGCAGCAACGATCCAAACACGCGCCTGCCCTTCGACTCATCGGAACTTCTTGATGCAAGAGACGCGGTCCTGTAAAGCATTTGGGGCATTTGTTTTTACATCAGTTGTACACCAGGGAGAAGTTGGAAGGTTCTACTACTTCATACAAACATACACGGGATAACTTCAACTAGAGTGTGATTTATACAGGAATGGTACCAATTATGTTTGTTTTATGCAATATTTTACCATTGAGGATTGTTTAACAATTTCGCTATTTGCTTGTGCAACTTTAACGCTAAACAATTTTACAAGTATCTTGATCTATTTTACAAAGTGTCGGTCATACTATAACACTTTAGCTTCGATCCAACGCTTATCACGAATATTACAAATGAAAAAAATTGTGAAGCCCTGCCTGACGTGTTAATGAGTATAGTGTTGATTTTTTATTACATGTTTTAATGTGCACAGAGAAATACGTTGTCCAGATCTCACTGAATACAGCGCATATAGGGTTGTCTGCATTATGACTATGTAAATAGGTTTAAAACTGGACCAAAATGCACCGGTAATGAAATGTTTGCAAGCAAAATTAAATGCTACAGCAATAAACATCGGACCCAATGGTATTGTAGCTCAGTGGTTTCAATGCAGGGTGAGTCTGTGCATGGGATGTGTTTTATTTTCACAATTGTTGCAATGAATTTGCCATATTATTGCGTGGCATGAGTGTGATTTAAAGTGATAGCAGCAGTACGCTCTAGCAAGATCGCGCCATTAGTAGGAAAAGTGTGACAAATGTTTTTGAAAGAGTTGGAAAAATAAACGATTTTCATATTCTGTATATATTCAGTATATACAAAAACAAAGTGTAGTTTGAAGAGAGTGAAAAAGACAAAACGGTTCATCAAGTTTACTCACACAAAAATTTCTTTTCCTGTATGTTTGTTAAGTTTGTTCGATAAAGTGTTATTTGTTGGTTTGAAACAAAAATATTGTGTGTTTGCCCGAGTATCCGTGTGTCGTTTGTATTCAGATTAGATAGATAAGAATTTAGAGCGCAGTTTTGAGTAGTAATAATATCATCATCATCAGTAGAGCACATGGGTTAGGTTAAAGTTTGCATTCAATGATTCGTTTTTGTTGTTTTGTATGGTGGCAAGGATAAACAAGAGGGGAAAAGAAGAAGAAGAAAACAACCAAATAAATTTCTGTTCATAAGTCTGTATCGTATTTTAGCTGTAATACAAACATATTCAATACAAACGTAACCGACGAAAAGCTAAAACCGAGAAAAAATAAAAGCTCATGGAGGCAAATTAACATTTCAAAGCGGAAGCGGAAATAAGTTGAAAATAAACAGAAAACAACTCACAATTATAAAAAGGTGCAACTTAAAGCAACATCATAAAAAGCGTTAGGACAATAGCTGGGATTTCTCTAAGATGGCACAGGAGGAATGGGAATGAAAGTCTGATATAAGAGACGACAGTAGTTCTGGTTTCCTTAAACAAAAAAAAAATCATTCCATTTACACCACATAAACACTATCCATCGAAAAAAGATGAAAATCTCGCATCGATAGCGAATAACAGAACCGATTGGAAAGCGTAATAGAGCAGCACCGAAAAATTGACATAAGAAAGGCACAGCAGTTAGCACAAATCAACTGAAGAGAGCTAGCCGATCAGAACGTACACACGAAAAAAATAACGACAGTGTTTTATACTAGGAACATTGGTCGTGTGATTTTTGTAGTAAATAAAACTTAAAAAGAAACAATCACAAATCACAAACGATGCTGTACACAACCATTCCTTTAAACGAGTGGATAAAGATTTGCTTATGTCCTTCAAAAAGTTTCCTTTCCTATCATTATTTTACTTCTCTATACAGTGACACAGGACAAGGGGACAGATAACATAAGATGTATCACTCAATAGTTTGTTGTTCATGGTTGGGTCAAAATCCAAAAGCACAACCCCAGATAACCTACGACGATCTCTTACTTGTTGGCAAACTAGGTTTTACGTTTTAAATAAGTCTACAATTTTAATGTTTAATCCATTTGCTTTGGCGATTTTTAGCAGCCCCGTTGCCGAATGGCTCGAGTAAGGTTGAGTTTAAATATGGTGGAGAGAGTTTGCGAGACAGGGATAAAGGATTTTGAAAACTAAAAACCAAATATATTACACAGAAAAAATGTTCAAAAATGTATCGAAGAAAACCGTAACAAGTAACAAAGTGAGCAAGAAGAAAGTACACATCCGAATGCTACCAAATACTTACTCTTTGCTGTTTGCTTCGAGGCTCTTACGACGCAGCTCGTCAAGTGTCACACCGTTTTGCTGCTCCCATTCAGCTTTCTCCTGCTCGAAAGCTTTTCTGCGGTCTTCCAACTCACGAATTTGAAGCTCGAGTGCCTAAAATAGCAGGATGAACCATTAGATTCCATTCGAATTTACGAAGGAAACATCAAACGATGTAATGAGAGTTTTCTCGATTTGTCACCTTCTTTCGTTCCTCGTGGCGTCTGGTTAGCTCGGCCTCGGAGTCCTTCAGCTTTTGCTTCTTTTCCTTCACCTTCATTTCGAACACTTGCTCCATTTCCGCTTCCATTTTTTTCATCTTTGACTCATGTTCCCGCTTTTCCTCTTCCATCTGTGCCAGTGGATTCCTGTTGAACACGTGTTTCAATTGTTATTATTAGTAGCGATCTTTTCGAAACTTTTCTTCAACCAACAACAAAGGCGGATTTCCTTGCACTGCTTTCACATGAAAGGCGAGCTTGCCAAAGTTTCTTATTTTTTCGTTAGCAACTGAAGGAATGAGATAAAATAATGTATACGAACGGATAAATGATAAGCCATGCACGAAAGCAAAGATTATGCTTAACTGAGCTGAGTTCCGCTTTAAAATATGGTGGTACTGCGCGTTTAAATTTTCAAATAAGACTCTATCAAAAAGAAATCCCAAACACCAACCGTTTCTTCTTTCACCGACTGACCTTCACCGCTCCGTGTATGTGTGAGATTTCTCTTTCATAGAGACCCCTAAACGAATGGAGGGAAGGACGATGCTACCTCTAATACCAATTAATACCCTTTTACCAAGCGTCTGACTTACCATCCAGTACCGTTTGTGTTAACAGTTCCAATATTGCATAAGCTGGATGAGTGATGAATATGGGCGGGATAGTTTTCGTGTTTTTGTTTTTTTTTTTGAAGGGTGAGAAATGAAAATGAATTTAGTATTAACCGAGTAGTAGCAGTGTTTGATATATGCATAACGCGTGTGTTATAATAAATAATAATAATCCTCCATTAACCACCGAATCAAATCCGAATCGATGCGGCAAAGCGAGTGAATGTTAGAATGCACCCATCCGAAAAATGTGTGCGTAGTACTTTTATTCACCCGTTGGCCCGCATTCGTACCTGACCGTGAATTAATGCATCGTTAGATCAGCAAAATGCAAGAACATACACGCAACCAACAAAGCAAAAAAAAAGATTGTAAAAAATAGCACAGGCCAAACCGACACACACACTGGAATGTTCAATGTTTGGTTATGCGTGCCCAATTGCTTACTTATTGCTTAGTTTGGCCTTGCCATCGGTACCCAAACCGGCCAGTTTTCGACAGCGGTAGTTTTCATAGTGCACGTTGTTTGTAACATCTTTCAGGTCTTGCAAATTTGTTCGGATGACCATGTTACGTAGGGCGATGAAATCACAATGGTCCAGGTTTTCAACTAAAATAAACAGTTAAGCGATGTATGAGTCACTTCACAAATAAATGAAATTGGTGTGCGCTCTATGGCTTACCTTCAGCAACTCCCCACGGGTAACGTCGTCCACGAACCTTGCGACCATCGATCTCAATAATCGCATTCGCACCAACTACAGCGAACGGCACACGGCTACGCAACTGTCGCAGAACTTTCGCGTCCTCTTCCTCATCCAGCGGATCCGGGAAATCGTAGATTTTGATCTTATGTTGAGCGATTTCGTTCAGAATCTACAATTGAAATAAAGCATACAGTGTCTGTCCACCCAATGTGTACTTCTTTGGACGCTTACCTGTTTCTTGAACAGAGTTATTTCCTCCGGTGTGAGCGTATCCGCTTTGGCAATTACCGGTATAATGTTCACCTTATCGCACAGTCGCTGCATGAACTCAATGTCTAGCGGTTTCAGACCATGCCCGGACGGGGCGATAAAGTACAGGCAAACGTGCACACGCGAATCGGGCAGCGCTGTTCGGTGAACGCGCGACTCTGCGGTCAAATATTCTTCATACTTCGATTCAACAAAGTCCACTATCGGTAGCCAGCTGTTGAATAGAGGACACAAAAGAAGGGACAGTTTAAATCTACCCGCTAACATGAACATGGGGGCAGCATATGAAATCCCGCCGCAGGCTTTCGGCTACCTACCAGTTGCTGTTGTCAACGGCATCACCAAACCCGGGTGTATCGACAACTGTCAGCGTTAGGTTGACGCCATTCTCTTTGAGCAGCACCTTGGTGCTCTCGACGGCCACCGTCTTTTTTATGCGCTTCGACGGTCCTGGATGCTGCTCAGCGTGGTAAATGTCCGACAGGAACATCGAATTGATCAGGGTAGATTTGCCGAGCCCGGACTCACCGACCACCATCAGCGTCAGCTCGAAACCCTTCTTCACCGCCTTCCGGTACACCTGGTTCGGTAAGTTCGCGAAACCAACGTACCCGTCTAGCTCCTTCGGTTTCGATTTCACCACCGGCTTTTCCTTCTCATGTCGTTCGTTCGCCAGCTTCGCATTGGTCGCATCCGCATGGTGATGATGATGATGGCCATTCGCACCGCTATCGTGATGGTTCAGCAGGGCGTCCCGTTTCTCCTTCAGCGAAATACTGTTCATGTTGCTCGTCAGCCCGTTCACACCACCTCCGGAGAGATTATTGTTACCACCGGGCGCACTGCTGCCATTAGTGGCCGCCGTCGCTGCACCGTTTAGACCGTTGTGATTGTTATTGGTGACCATTGCGCCAATCGAGACCGCGGCCGGTGAGCTGTTGTTAGTGCCGCCGCCAGACGAGTTGTTAGTGAGCCCAGCGGTGCTGTGTTTGTCGGTGGCCGCGTTTGCGTTGTTATTATGCTGCGGATGAGACACAGAGAGGGAGCAAGCAAGACGGATATGATGCATGAGGTGTTAGTTTGGTACCATTAATAGTAAGCACAACAGCGAATTATGGGGACACAGGGGTTTTATAGTAGCGCTGGATAGATTTGTTGAAAGGAGTACGAAACGATGCAGGTGGAACGATTTTGAGAGAGCGAGAGGAAGCGGGAGCAAAGTAGGAAGCCAACCACACAACGCAAAGCTCAACTCACGATCACGTTGTTGTTAGCCAGGTTAAGACTGTTCAGTCCTACCGGTGGATTTGGTGGTGGTCCGGACGGACTGTTGCTCTCCGACTTGAAGAACATTTCGCGTTTCGATGCCAACTGAAAAGCACATACCAAATAAAATAAACGAATCAATTAATCAACTGAACAGATACTACGCGGCACAAGGGTGGAAACAACACACGTAGAACGAAAGAGAAATGCAAAAATTAAGGCAACGGAATGCGACGATTGTATGAGCACGGTTATTCTAACCCGAGGATCCTTATTCTTCTCCTTTATAAAAGCTCAGAAATTTCATTAAAAAAAAAACAAAACATGAACCAATCAAATTTAACTATAATATTCAATGTGAATATGTACTCCTTATAAAAGGGAACTATATGTTGGTTTATGGGGAACCATAAGGGGAAATGTTCATAAGTAGCTTGGCACAGGACTATGGCTAGGCGTATAATCTTGTCTGTTTCTTTACTACTCTCTTTCTAAACCCAATCCCAACACGGGATGATGGTGCTGCACAAAGTCGTGAAGTTGTAGTAAACCAACCGAAGGTACATCCCCGTCGCCAGACAATGAAGCAGCACTTTGGTTCAGTGAACATTTCCTACCCGAAGGATTATAATACCATATACTATACCAATGATGATTACATTACTTCAGCGGTTCCCCCCAAAAGTAAACATTGCATTGCAATGTTTGTTTAACCGATCGTTCGAGCCGAGTACCACATTTCAAAGAGCAATTGCCGATTTAATAATACAATCAATACAATTTTATGTTTCCCCTCTCGTAAGGATCATCTTCCGCCCGTTAGTGTACACGATCGCCCCACCCTCCTTCCTCCTTCTCTTTCATCCCCTTATCGTTTTCTCACCAGGCTAACCTTTTCCCGTTCCGCTTTGTCGATCTTGGTGAACTCGTTCCGATCGCGATCGATCTTGTTAAAGGATGACGAGTAGTTTGGCAGCTTCGGAGGTGGAATGGGCCGGGCGGCAATTGTCGGCTTTTCGTGCGTCTTGTTCGTCCCATGGATGCCGGCCGTGATAGGAGGGGCCACGCCGGTCGAGCCAGGCACACCCGTCCCCTGGAAGTTAGCCATATAGGCGCCGGGCGAGGAAAGGACAGGCTTCACCGGCGGTACTGGTGGTCCACCGGCACCCGGTCCGGCCGTCTGCTGTGTTGTGGGCGTCGATGCACTCATATTTTCATACTCTGCTTACCGCGTTATCGAATCGTAACACACATACACACATATGCACTGCAAACGACGAGATAGGGGACACACACACACACACCTGTCACACTGGTGCGCGGGGTGTTCAGGATTCTTTTTTCTTTATTTCTGCGCGACACACTACACGATCTAGGCTGGAAACATTCTGCATAGATGAGCGAAGTAAAATAGACACGTGGTTAAAACGAACATTCGCCCTTCCCTTCTTACAAGAGATCGATGAAGATCGATTGCTTTACTGTTTGAAAGAGTTTCGACTTGTCCGAGAGGAACGAGTGCTGCAGCTGTAATCGCTCATCCAGGAATGCGCTTCCACACACACGCATCGTGACCCACCACTCGCCTCACGACCTTTCCGATAACTCTCTCCCAGAGTGAGTCCGTACGCTCACTGACTACTACTGGGCGATTGCGTTAAATGTGCGCTACAATTCCGCAAACGCGAATCGAAAGCGATCAGTAACGAGCTATAAATTATGCCAACATCAGTGCAGCAGCACTCTGTCTGGCTGGTGTTTAGGTTAGGTGACCGTAATATCTAATTGAAACAAACGATTGCCTTAACTTCCCCTTACCGCCGGAGGTTAAAGAGGTCCAATGATCGTTTAGAAATCGCCACACACTCGCCACGATGTATCGAAGGGACCGGACGGCACAGACCGATGCAGTGTGCATTATTAATATTTATGAAAAGATCTCCTTTTTTGCATGACACACACACCCACAGTTCCTTTTTCGTTTCGGTGTCATCGCCCATCCATGTACGGGATGTAACGTGCACCAGGCACCTTAAACATAAACGGTAGATGGTGCCGAAAGGTACCGTTGTGCAATGACGACGACGTCCCTCCAGTGCCATTCTAAGCACTAACCCGTTTCGAGAAGAGAAAGATCAGGCAAGCAAAAGGCGGTGGCAATAGAAAGTCAATAAAGTACGGCATTGGCAAAGAATTAATGTAAATAAATCAAACCATTTTGTAGGCGACCGTCTGAAGCAAACTGTATGATTGTTTAGTGACCGAGAGTTGTTTTAATTCATTCCAAGCGAAACAATCTAAGGCCTCAGTTCTGAGCGTTGAGGACGGGAGTAATGGATGCGTCGGAGTGGTTGTAGTCGCTAACATACCGCAACAGCAAACAGCAGCAACAGCTCTCTATCTTTCTTATCTCATACCTTCCTCCTCTAGCCGCCCTTGCCTATATTACCGCCATCGCCTTTACGTCACGCGCATGCGTTTGCAAGTGAATGATAATGAATGCGAGATGCATTACTGCATTTATTTCGCACCGTTTGTTTCGCACAAGGAGAGGCACATATTTCACCTTGCATTTTGCTACAGCTTACAGTTACGCGCTCACTCGTTTTTTTCCCATATGGTCCTAGTGCTGGCTCCAGCTCCGGTTGTGCTAATGGAAAAGGGCATGAAACTGTGTCGATCTCTCAAAATGCGGCATGTGATGACACACAATGTGTCCGTTTGTGTGCATTTAAAAAGTTGGTCTACGCTTCGTAGTAAGAAGCGATGTAACATTCAGATAGTGATTCCCTTCCGTTCGCTCTCCGATTGCATCCCATCTTGGCGAGACGACCAGAGGAAAGAAACTAAGCGGAAACGGCACTACGGGATCAATTATAAACAGAACAGCCAAAGATGCATCTCTGTCCATGCTCCCAGCGGCAACCAATACGAGTCTTAAGGGCTTAAGGGATGGAGAAGCGGACAAATAAACATTCTGTCGCCCAACAGAGGGTAATGAAGGCATATGACCTAAAACGCCGTTCGTTCACACTGCATCGCTCCGCATCGGCTTCCCGGAATAAAGTATGATCGTTATTTTTTCTATACCTCGACCGTACTGACTCAATGCGTGCCTTCAGTGCCTGGTCTCGGCGCACACATGTGGTAGGAATAAGATGCCGCATAAGCAACTCCCTCCACTTCTTTCGTTTCTTTCCCATTGCACCCCTTCGTGTCCTTCTCTGTTGCGGAGGAGAAAATATGCTGAGCATTACCCGTTTCAAGTGTGTACGTTTGAGCCTTCTCCGTCTTCCACTCCACCGGCCACGCCACATCCCAAAGTAACAACTGAGACGGCAAAGTAACACACCAAAAAAAGTAAGACCACTACACCTCTAAATGCGTATCTGTTCTTGCTGTCCAAATATACACTCAAAAAGGTCGCCCCTCCCTGCGCCCATAACTCCTTTTTGTTCTTTTGTTGACTGCTATTATGGGGAAAGACTTCCGGCCGCTGGGTTGTGTGTTTTGGCACGTCAAAATACGGACGTGGCCCTCGGACATTCCTCTTCAAGTGCGCGAATCGGTAAAGCGACCATGGCGGCGATGATGTGCCTTTTGTGATGTACTGTCTACTTCTTGTGTTGTGCCGATAAGACTAGCCAGTGCCATATCGCCGGGACGACGGAGGGCCACGGTCAAGCCAGAACACGATAATGGTATATTTTATTGCATATGTTCCTCTGCGCGCCACGACGGCATTCGTGTCACGTCATGTCCCACCACAGCTCCACACAAAGTATGTATGAAGATAGAGATTTTCGCTCCACAATTCATCAAATTGAGCATGTTGTGTTGTTCAGCAGATTTGCATCCGTTTCCATTACAACACTGAATTACTACTTGTCCATGCTACTAAACTAATCTTCCAACAACAGTGCAGGAAAATACCCTATACGAGATTCCTTCGTCGAACTCAACCCCACTCCATCGCTAGCCGTTCTCGATGACTAATTCCCTGTGTGGCCAACCACTCCTGCGCCTGCAATACTCGGTGGGCACTGATTGTGTTGTTCATTACTCACGGCTGTTTTTAATGCCAATGAATCAAATCGCAAGAACGGCTAAAATTAGCCCGAACATCGCTAAATGCTGAGCACAATCCGTTGTGGGTCGCGCGAGGTTGGGGAGGGATCGAGACGACCTCCATGATTTGCCAACTGGAGGGAACGAAACGAACGGTCACAATCGATCAAAAAGACGTTTCCTTTTTTGCGGTTTCCTTCTTCATTGTGGCCGGGACGGAGGTGCGCTTCCTTTCGCTTTTATTGTTGTGTAATCAATACGCAACTTTTGGTGTTAGTTCGCTGTACGTTCCACTGGTGTGGGATCAAAACTAACGGGGTAATATACATTGAATCTTTATGTGGCATTAGAGAGGGGGCAAGAGGCGTCGAGCGCGGACGACATCGGTTTTAATTAATATTATTTTTTGTTAATCATTTAATTGGACGCTTTTAAGTGGATTTCTCGACCAATCCGCCAAGTGGCGTGAATTGCCTTTTTAACCTGCGATTGCCAAGAGCTTCCGACATACACATGCACAGAGTGGTATGTAGGTAATGTTTAATATTTGATAAGCGCACACGCACTATTACTGTAGTGGCCTCTCCCGAGCTGGCATCTTTCCTCTTCTTTTTTACTGTGGGCTTCCAATCCAATTTCAACAGTGGAACAGAAGGCTCCATCACAAGGGGGAACGGACGATGGATAACTTTCGCCCAATTTCCACCCATCAATCAATGTTTGGTTGTCTCCGGGGAGATATTAAGACCCTACAGTGCGCTAAGGACAACTGCCCGGGACATTTTTCCTTGCGCTTGGCAAAATATCTCTTCTGTTATGGAGAGCGATGCAGAGTGGAACCGATTAAATAATCACTTTCACAATTGAAATCGCCTGGCTGTTTTTCTTTTGCAAAAAAAAAGGAAACATATTCCAAGCAACTGCATCCAGTCAGCTAGAGCATGCTTTTGTTCCACATAAAAATCAAAGCAAGTCTTGAACGAAGGAGAGAGAGGGAAAGAGCTGGAGTGCGAGAGAAGGTAGAGCATAAAACAGTTTCGATGACCAGTATGCGGCTTATGAGTCATGTTTTCGGTGTTTTCAGCTATTCTGCTGCTGCTGCTGTTAATGCTGTGTTTAATGCTACCACTCGCCCAGATACATATTCTTCTGGTGCAGTTTTATGCTTTCGACACACACATTCATGAGCGACGATTTCTGGGCAAACTCCCACCCGTTTCTTCTTCTCACTTCATGTCTGTCTTGTTCACACAATCTCTCACATTTCGTCCTGCTTCGATCAACGGTGCAATGAAAACGCTGTTTTGTGCCTCTTCATTTCGTTTACTTTCTTCGCATCCTCACCACCTTCGTGGAAAGGGTGTTGGCCACGGGGAAGAAAAATTACTTCCAAAACTTCACACACCACAGCAAGGGTTCCAGTATTGCCTTTGCTTCCCTCGCACACGTACACACACACACACTCACACGCGCGTTCGTTGGTACCGGTTTTGCACAAGGATTCACATTATCTATATTAACACTTTAAACAAGGCTTTTACTTTAACCATTAATAGTTTGTGGAAGCATGATCAGCGAACTACAAAACACGCAATGCGATATCGGGAGCAGCCTGCTTTGATCACACTCTTACTTCACTTTTCTTCACACCAAAATGTCCTGCTAGCGCTCCTGCAGGCGTTGCTTTTGACATGCTGCTGCTGACACTGACACAAGCGCACCGCATCAACGCACCGCACAGCCACGGGCTGGAAAAGGATACGCACGCACGCACACATTCACACATACACCGACCACTGTGAAATCGGATGGCTCGACATTTGCTTCTTGTCCACTCCGGACTCTTGCTGATCTTCTTCACTGCTCCAGACTGCACAGCAGAAGAGTGCTTCCTATTTTGGCATAAACGTACGCTCTTCTTCGCACCCTTCTTTTCCAACGACCAAACGATTGGACAATAAATCTTGCCTGGACAAGTTTTCGGGCTGGAGTGTGTGCTTGCGCTCTGTGTGTGGTGTTGTTTCTTCTTCCACAACGCACGACGACGACGACGACACTGACTGGCCTTCTGCTGCAACAAGCACGTCTCGCCAATCTTTTCCGTTCGCCAGCAGACACACTGCAGGTTGGAAATTACTTCCACTGATGGAAATGATCACACACTGCAACCAGGATTGCACTCCCGGGGTACTACAGCAGAATTGTACCAAAAGTTCACACGCCTACCTACTGTCGGGGAGTCGTTTTCTCTTCGTTGTGAACCGAGACGCAGCGCCACTGTAAATATGCTGTTGAATTGCCGCGATATCACACCAACGACTTGTGACGCTTGCTGGATTAACCCTTGATGGACCGGGAAGGTGTACCGCAAACGTCAGTACGAGCTACTGAACCAACAGAAGTGGAAAAACAAAGTAGAATGCAAAACTAAATGACTATCTCCTTTTTTATTAACCCAAAAGAATGATGAAACATTTTAAAGTTTGCCAGTTACCTCACCAACAGGGCCACATTTTAATTAACCAATTTCGTAAATAATGCTACCCCACACACACAACGTTTCAGCCGCTTTGCTTGAAAACGTACCCTAAACGCGCATTTTCTTTAGACAAAAACAACGCGCAACGGTTCGGTGAAGCGTTTCGGCTCACTGCGATGTTCGTATAGCAGATTGAAACTGTGCTACGGTTACGCGCATTTTTTAAAGTGACAGTTATTTTGTCTTTCCTCATCAAGCTACTCCTGTCGGAAAATGATCGCAATAGGCAATTGTTTTTTAATAGGATAAGCTCTTTAATAAGCATGACATTTGACCAGCGAAGATAACAAAAGCAACAGATTCACATCACACATTAATTGAGTTGCCAACCGATCGCATCGTAGCCTGCAGTTCCATAATAGCGGCCATGAAAACGCAACACCCTCAGGCCGCGCTTAGTGCTTATCTTATCCAACTTTCCCTTCATAAGCTAAAAATTCATCCAACACGAATCGGACATCGGGCGGGGAAAGTTATGATCTCAACTGCCTACGCATTCGCCATGCTCTGTTAGCACTGTCGTCCACCGGCCGTCGAATTGAACGAATTTGCTAGGCGTTAAATTAATTACAAACATTTGCTCGACTCTCTCCATCTTTCCCCACGCTGCCTCCCAACGATATGCCAGCCGAGCGAGGAAGAAGCGATTAAAAATGTTACTGAAAGGCTAACCGAATTGATTTTTTGAATTAACAGCATAGTACGATGGCGGAGCACAAGATTGGTTCACCCCAGCGATTTCGCCTTCCTGGTGGCCAATACAGACTGACGTAATGTGCTGCGGAAAAGATTCACTGTGTACAATACAGCGGCTTGCTCAGCGCGGTGCGCTCACTTACGCTTTTTGCCCACGGTTACGCGGCATTTAATGATTTTTGCAGACACATCCGAATCCTCATGGGATGAGGCGAATGAGAGTTTTTTCTCTAATTCCACAACAGGAAAACAGCAAAACGGCGAGGAAAGAGAAGCGTGAAAGTGAACCAATATCAGATAAATCAACACCAAGCTAACGGTTGCTGTTGAGGATGGTTTTTGGGAAGCGCTATCGATCGATCGATCGATCGATCGATCGATCAACTGACCAGTAGCTGACTGATCGATGCGCTTCGGTCAACCAGGGCACATAGCGCCGACCGTTTAGGGCCAATCGGGCCAAGTGGCTGCTTGTGTACATACGCACAGGCAGCATTTAGTACAAGTAACTGTTTCAAACGCTGCTTGACCTGCCGAATTTACTCATGTTTCTCATAAAAGGTGGGCGAAAGAAAGGGGGCCATCACCGAGCGGCATAATTCCAATAAAGCTTCTCCATTTCTATGGACGCGCGCGACTAAACAGCAGGCCATTTGCATATTCTACTTCAAGGCACGTAGAGGGCCACAACAACACTCACCATTGCCTTCACATAATTCTGGAACGCACACACAAAAAAGGTGGATGAACGGACGATGTGCCTCTTTCTGCTGACCGATTCGAAATTGAATTCTTCAGCGTAAACCACGTGTGTAGCCATAAGAATGTGTCATGAGGGCCGTCATGAGCTTTTCCAAATCAAAAAACCACCCTTAATAAGCGATCGTCAGGCTACCAATGAGAGCGAAGAAAAAAAAACACATCCTGTCCAGTTGAATTGTTATTAATGACCCCGATCGCTGGTGGCACAAATTAATCGATCACTTAACGCCACCGATCCGCTGGTTGGATCGGTGCGATGGAGCGAACAAATTGCCCACACAACGTGTCTATTGTATCCACAATGAAGTGGAAAAAAACAACATTATGTGCAATTCGGGCTTGCTGCGGACAACATGCGACATTAGGAAATCATCATTCACATCGCATTGCGTCCGCAAGTGAAAGGACACGAGCACTCGCGCACCCAAAGAGCCACCGATAAATATTTAAGCTCCAATTAAAAGGATACGTGACAGCGATAGACGACGGCAAGCCGTTTCTGATTTTCGGGGGCGATTTTCCAAAACATATGCAACTCTTGCGCGCGTCCATCGATTCGGTACGCGTTCGATACGGTGCAGTGATTGTCGAACTCACCGTCGCCGATGCCCAAAAACCAAATGCCTGACACGCACGCATTCGGCTGTTCGGTAACGGTTTATTTGTCTTACCGAACACCCGTACAAGACAAATGCACAAACCTTCGCATTTGATGCATATTTCGGGCGTTTGAAAAATCGACTTGGACATCATGTTACACACGATTGCGATCGGGCTAGAGAACGCGTACGGCCCGACCAGTAGCGGAGTGCATGGAACGAAGAATGCACGTCCCTTTCTTTAAACACCGGCGGTCACTAACAACACGCTTCCAACGGCTGCATCCACCTGCACATTATGCTAGCTCGCGATACACGTGATGCAACCCTGAACGCGTTCCCTCTCAACTCTGCAACGTGTAACGACGATCAGCTAAAGGATCGACGAAAAGGAGGAGGATCGATGGAAAGGGCAGATGCGGAGGGATGAAATGTATTTAGGGTAAAAAAACACCTCACCCGTGTATGGTTAGAATAGTACGCGCGCTCTTGCTCTTGCGTATCGAGGTGGAAATGTGTTCACGTGGGTCTCTAGTACGTACCACAGGACCGCAATACTTACCGCTGCAGAGGGATTGCAACGCGTCGTAACCGAAAGGGGCGGGCGAAGGTGGTGATGGTGGTGAAATTGATACGCGTGTGGAGTTTTGAGATGATGACGACAACGACAACGTTCCAATGTTCGCGAAGGTGAGCCATATTTGAAAAGAGAGAAGATAAGTTAAATAACACACAGTTAGTTGGAGTAAGTTTGTCGCGTAATTGTTTTGGTATGTTATAGTAATCGTGTAAATTTGTGTGTTTTGGGTACGCTTGCAAGTATGTTAAACAAATTAGTAGTAGTGGGATTAGTACAAATGTTTCACTAGATCGAATTATCATGGGCTTTGATCATGTTTCGAATTCTACTCTCATACTGATTGTTTGTTTGAGTATATAAACGAAGAAATAAACATTTTTAATTTTAAATAATATAAAGAATTCCATTTTCAAACACTAACTACTTCTCCTAAGGCTATGGGCACTGTCACAGACAGAGATCACTGATCTCTGACCGTGAGCAAAGTTGTAAGGGTCAGTTCTTGATGATTCTTAGAGCCGTCGATCAAATGTCCTTGCTCATTAACTCAAAACAGAGAAAAACAACAATGCCAGCAGAGCAAAGAGCTCTAAGTCCTTGCTCAGAGACAGGTACCAGATCTCTCAGGACTCTACGAATGTAGCGCAATTATAGTACACCTGTAAGAACGAAGATCTTTGATACCAAATTACCACATTAGTGCAATTGTGGATCGTCTGTAACATCTAATGTCATTTGACTATTCCCGCCATTACTTTCAACGCTACGTACGTTACTTATATTGTCCATCCACCCAATAAATCTTTGCCTGCAACATCCAGCTGTAATAAATGTATCAGAAAGCGTCCAAGTAACCGTAGCATGCTCAAGGTTCAGACAGCTTGGTACGCCAAACAATCACATCGACGCGCCATGTAAACAATGATTCTCTCTAACACGGAGGGAGATGATCCCCTAGATGCTCGATCGTGCTCGACCTGCTCCGGGTTGGTTCTACGAACATGGTCGCGATGATTGATGGCTGTTTTTTCAAGTGTTGTTCGCCCGACAGTTAGCGCTCTGGATAACGTTTCTAACAAAAGAGGGCAAGTAAGAAAACCTCAAAAATTCAAGCATCAACAACAACAACAGCAGACCACATGTCGCTGTGCCAAACCCCCCCCCCCCTGCCCTTTTCCTATGCCAACGTGTTTGCCGGGCCCCGATGATTGAGGATTTCATTACCGGTTCACTTTCTGGGACGGTGCAGTAACGAGCAATTTGAAACCCGTTTCCGGGCGTCGCTCGAGGTAGGGTGGCTTTATTGTATCGATTGGTGCGATGATGTGTGGCTTAATCTACGTTGCGCACTTCCGTGGCAGTGATCTACCGGTCGCCTTTGCGAGTAGCTCGCTCGGGCTTATTCTTGTTAGCGCCTCGGCAAGCTGACGAGCCTTTCAAATGGATCAACCGGCCACGGTTTGAAAGGTACGTGAAAATGGGAAAGAAATTCTGCCTTAAACTACACTTCAAACACGATTTCGTTCGATTCCTTCAGCAAGTGTATCGAATTACTTCCTCCCTTTTGCTGCTAGAACACAGCTTGTTTGAACCGTTTTCTTCAAAGAAAGCAAGAGAAGAAAACCAAATTCAATATTTCCCATTTCCCACACCTTCATGACTTTTCCACACTCTTCCAAGGTTTCTTCCCAAAAGGCGGGTGGGTGTGAAAACATAAAAACTTTTCCCTTCCACGTGCAGTGCACAATCTCCACCAACAATCCTTTGCACTTTTTGCTTACTGGTTGGTGAAGATCATTGTGGTTTATTTGTACGCTGAAGGGGGAGAGGAGGGGGGGTTGAGGGTTGTTTGTTACCCACAATGTGGTCCGAAAATTCATTCCGAAGTGAAATTCGGAAGTAGAGGTCCACGCCCGGGAAAACATTATTACCACAACCAGCGAATGACAGACGGAGGGAGGGAGGGAGGGAGGGAGGGAGAGAGAGAGAGAGAGAGAGAGATAGAGAGACACATACCGGGCGGAAAAAATCGTTGGGCAATAGTGGCGCGTTGTTGGGCTGAGAGAAAGCCATTTAGATTAGATCGTTTTGTTAAAATTACATTTAAAATTCGGACGGCTGTTTCGGTGCCCGAAAAACCGTAGCAAGTGAAACTGAGTTTCTCCAGACCACCACAGGGCCTGTCCAACCCGCCCGCTGCATGGTCGTTGATGTCTGTTACGACGCTTGGATGCTTGTAAATATAATAAACAACGACGCGTGTACTCGGAGGGTGGGTGGTATTGAAAGGGAGGATTTTTCTGGCCTTATACACACTTTTCTTCGCTTGATAAACCACAACCCCCCTCACACACACACACACAAACTGTGGCGAGAGGCGCGAAAAAAGGCAGGAAGCTTTAAATGATTAGCTTAACAAGACGGGGGCTCAAGGAAAGGGAAGCAAGCACTGGAACTGGAACGGCGCTCAAGCTCCCTTTTTATCTCGCGTATTGCTCGTATCTTTTGCTCTGCTTTGCTAGGCTACGCCGGACAAGAGATTGACTAACTCAACATAAACTAATTTACACCACCAGCCAATCCACCCCGTCGTCATGGGTTGGTGGATTTGGTTTACCAACTCATTTGCCTTTCACGGGCTTAGCTAATAAGCGATTGTGTGTGTGTGTGTGTGTGTGTGGGTGTGAGTGTATTGCATTGGTCATAAAGATATCTGCATAAACGGATGGCAAAGCTGTTCCATTTTCTGCCAGACACAGCAACAGAAAAAAATGCATAACGTCGCAACGTTGCCGTTGCTGATTGATCGTTTTGTTATTTTTGCAGGCTTTTGGTCGCAAGTTGTTACAAATTACCCGCTGCCAAAGACTTGGCACGTTCGAGTTCCCCTCCCACCCCTTTCACCCTCGCCCTTCTTTCCCACGGTCTGCATGCAGAAATGCAATTTTTATGCGACACAAAGAGAAATATGAAGATTGCAGCGCACCACAAAAAAAAATATTTGTCACACATGAGCGCTAAAACAAAAAAGTGCATTCCAGTGCAGGAGGTGCTACTACTTACGGGATTTCATCATGCTATTTTTAGCGGTTTCGATCTTGAGGGTGATCTTATTTTCCGCTTTGGTCGTCATCTTGATGTCGCCCCGTCCCGCACTGCACACACTTTCACACACTACGTCTTCTCCAGGAGAGCTTGTGAACAAGTGAAATTACACTTTACACCAGCGCACTGCTTGCACGTCGGGTACGCCTTATTTGCTTCGGATTGGTTTTGCACTGCACAACGAATTACGGTTTTGTCGAATTACAACAACCGGGGTCTGACACTTTTGCGGTTAAGGCTCAATAAGCACTGGAAACAACAAATCTACTGTAAACAAGAGGGAGATAGAGAGCGGTGGAAAGAGAGTTGGAAGAATGAAGAGAGGAGGATCAGCAAATTGCAGAAATCTAATTTAGCGTAAAATGTATCGCAATCACTTGATGGTGTCCCTTGCCACTGGATCACTTTCGTATGTGGACAGGATTGAGGAAACTGGAGTCAAGGTTTGAGGAGCCCTCGTCTTTGCTGAGTTAACACTTCAACTACCCACAAATGCCCAGCAGGACAGCATAAAATGAAAACAATTCTCAGGCGAGCATCTCCACCAAACCAAACACCCAACACCCGGCACTGCCCAAAGATCGGGGGCGAGGATCACAGAACGCTCGGAAACTGGAAATGATGATCAGCGCTCTCGTTCTCGGTGTCTGTGCGTGTGTGTTTGTGTGTGCGTACTGGTGCGGAGGAAGTTGTTCGCCCCAAAGAAGGTGACAGTGAGGCTGATTTAGTGGCTATCTTATCGTTCCTATCCCATCCCGGACCACCCGGACTCCCGGACAGTGTCCCTCAAATGTGGCGATCTTCAACTCTCTTTCTCACTTTCTCTTCAGCTTCAGGTAGCTGCTTGGGAGACGCGTCTATTGCCATTTGCACTAGAGCACATGTCGGGATTCTTCACCGGTTTTCACACAATCGTCGTATCAAGCGACACTGCAAGAAATGCAAGAAACACGTTCTGTCAACAACGGGCCTTCAACATCCCCCGACACGATCACATCGACAGACTGGCACAGGATGCTGCGATCAATCATCTACCTGGATTTGACCAAAAAAAAGGGCGCACTTTTAAACGCAACGACGCTCGTTGAACGAGTAACCACAAACAACTGAAACACAAATACAGACAACGACTGCTGCTGTTGGTTTGCTCACGGCTCGCGATTTGGTGGCGTCCGTAACGATTCAGCGAAGAAGTTTAACAAAGCGGTTTACGCACCGCAGGCTCGGAATCTACCGCCCGGCGCAAAACAAGTACGCCAGGGGTGAGCAACTGCAGGGGTTTTCGAGCGCTCACTAAATAATGGCTTACTAAGATTTTATAAAATGTAACGATGCTACACCAAAGCGATCTTAAATGTGTATGTAAGTTGTATGTTGGAATTGACCCTTTTCTCAACTTATCCCCTCCCCTTCCGAACAAAGAAAAACCACCAGTTTATCTTCCCTGCTCTTTATACGGCTTCGCAACCGAACGCGAGAAAGGCTCGGCCCCTCTGCGATCGCACACTCGCGTTTGTGACGTCATATCACCAAGTCGTGTTGTAAAAACGGTCCAAAAACCGAATCAAATCTTAACGGCTGTTGGAAGGAGAAACACGCGCACGCACATCGTTGCGACGCTATACGGACGGATGCGTTAAAATCTTGATCAAACTCATCGCGTAACGCCTAACGCAAACAAAACCCGAAAAAATGCGATGGATAAAATAAGGATGCATTAATTAGTTTTTCATTTGCAATTCCCTCAGTCACATCAAGAGGAATTAAACGATAGAAATACATATTTCAAAACGGGCTATATCTCATATCTTCACTTTGCTTTCACATACCATACATTATTCTACACCTTCTACATCTATCGTATGTGTAAAATGACTTCTGCTCCCTGCTGGAGTGCCGTAACCGCTGTGTTGGAACGTAATTGGATACACCCCAGGGCGCATCACTTACTCAGCTTGTAGGGAAACGAATCTTCCCGCCAAAAAAAAAAGCCTAAACCTTCCGGCTCTACCCAATGCTACTTTGTATCGTTAGTGTGACACATTTTCAAGACCTCGGTGGGGACCTCTTCAATTATAGATGGTCCGAGAGGATGAGATGCAGAGCGTGCCTGGAGCAAAGTTGTCAAAACAATAAAATCTAACGCGATACGGTCCACACGACCTTCACGTACGTTGACAGAGGAACTGGAGCGCAGGAAGATGGTTCAGTTTAACATAGTAGTACCGAACAAACAAAAAAAAAACCGCTTCACCACTGCCCTTGTGCACTCTCTCGGTTCGCGGAGGGCAGAGACATTTGCTGACTAATCACGGCACCATGATCTTTTGCCTTCTCTGTCGTATCGGATATCCGGGCGGGCGGATGGTAGCGTGTGCTGCCCTAGCAGTAAACCCCCGGGACGATGATAAATGATGGGTTACGGCAGATAAAACCGACGGTCAGACATGAGCGAAACGGAGTGTTTTTGTAGAGCAAAAAACAGGGCGCGAGTTAATGCTTGCCAGATTGCTTAAAGCCCTTGGTGCGCATCGAGTACATGACTCTTAGAACGTGCACAGAACACTCACACACAGACAGACAGGCTCTCTTTCTCTTTTTCTCCCTTTTTATCTTTATCCAGTCCTGTATGGTTTTGGTCCGGTAAATCGCTAAATGCCGTTGTAAAGGAATGCGTCTGTAAGATACATCAAGTTTCAAAACAATCGCTTCATTTTGCATACTAGCGCAATGGAAGTGCCTGCCCGCATTGGAGTCATCCTTGGAGGTTAACGGTTTGAAGCGATTCTACTACTCCATCAGGAGCACGTGGCACGTGCAACGCAATAAGTAACTTTTCCTGCCCGCCTGACACCACGTCAATCATGGGGAAGTGTTTTCCTTCCGACAGCCAGAGCCAGAGCCGTTCGGTTCCCACAAAGTTCTCAAAAGCTCTCAACTTTAGCTCGGATTTGATAGCTCCACTACTCGCGCCACCAACTACGCCCTAGCGGCCGCCGTTGGAATTGGTTTTTTGGCACGCAAAACTAATAAAAACTCATTGCTCAACACTGGGAGCTGCAAGCTTCAAGAACCAAACTTTTGCCACCGTCCAAATGCGCCTATAAACTGCTCCATAACTAAAGCGCGTTTGCATGCCGTGCAGCGTGGCACTTGTTTCGATGCGATGCCACAACTATCCAAGACCTCACAGGATATGCTGTGCCGGAGCAGGGGCAGAAGCGCTGTTCTTGTTTATTACTCCCTTTTGTTCGCTCCGTTTTATTTTTTTGTTTTTAGTTCTCACGCCAGCACGGTTATTAAACGGCACCCGGCAACGCGTAGCCCCCGTAGGCAGCACAGAAAAGTTGTGCGGCCTGCCAGGTGTCGAACGGCATTCACATCAACCTCGTGACCCACCTAAAATGCTCCTCACGTTGAGACCGTTGTGCCCAATCGCACTTGCACTCCGGATTCAGGCTGGCACCGACTCGACTCGATTAGTCGTTAAATTGCTACGTTGGTGGAAGGTTCTTACTCGCTACGCAGGATGGCCGTTTGGGGGAAAGTGAAAATTGCCAGTACCACCACCACGTACGTAAGCCGCCGCAATGAACTTTCCTTCTTCCACTGCCACATCACACTTACCTCTTCCTTCCTGCTTTTTATCTTCCGGCACCACAATTGTGTAATTGCCTTTCGTACCTCCTCTTCGGGCCGCTTTCGTCATGAAGCTCCAAAGCTCCGTTGGCGCGCACCCCAAGCAAAGCCGGTTCATTGTTTAGCGAAACGCTGACGGCGGCACTGGGAAAACGGAAGAGTAAGTTTAAGGATATTACCGACGAGCTGAACCAGCACATCAACAGCGAGGAAAGGGAGGAGCTGTACCAGCGGCCACTGTTCAACGCGGACAAGATCCGTCGCATGATGGAGCGCATCGTCGAGAAGCAGTTCGACGTGGACGAAGAGGAAATGCGCTACGTGTACAACCCGGCTAAGAACCTGAAGATGTGCCAGAACATATCGAAGCAGATCAAGGATCGCATGAAGGCGATGAACTTTAAGCGGTAGGGACACGAAAACGGCTCCTTACCAACAATTGTGTCTTATCGTGCTGCTTATCTTATCGTTTCTTTCTGCTCCACAGACACCGTATTATCAGCATTGCAACGATTGTGGAGAAACAGCAGCAAGGGATACACTACAAAATGAAATACATTCTCGATCCCAAGCTGGACGATTATGTGCGTTTGTATCACGAGACGCCACACTTTTACATAATCGCCACGGTGCTGCTTGTCCACAAGGATTAGACTTTTCTTTCGATTTTTGATAGAAACAAATGTTGCAAAGTGCGCGATCGTTTGATCCATTCCTTACTCAGTAGCAATGTGTATGCACCTTGAGCGAACGGATCTTCTGATCCGGGATGAAAGACGGTTTACCAAAGCACTGCAAGCCATTAGACTGATCGTACCGGTAGTAAATGTGTGTGAACGTTTGTTTGTATTGTTTGTCATGTAATTAAGCACGTGTAGTTTAGATCCGTCCCTCCCGTACTTGCTTTTCCGTTAGAAAGGATCGTTTTTTCCCGATGGAAGATCATTACCAACAGAGTGCGACATTTCTGGCACAAGTGCTACCTCCTCCTCCGGGTCGGTCGATGGATTGAGTAAATATGTAAGTGAACTTACCGGGTTTTTACCGCACCGAAAGAGGGGCCTTAACCTTTGCTTTCATTATCCTCCCTGCAGGACGTCAACCGAGCTGAATGTGCCGAAGATCGAGATCAGCTTCGACACGCCCAACCGGGATCGCTTCCTGCGAGACGACTTTCGCACCAAGCGCGAATCGTACGCAATTCTAGGCCGCGGAAGTTACGGCGTGGTCATCAAAGCGTCCTACCGAGGCCGACCGGTTGCCGTGAAGATCCTGGAGAAGCGTTCGCACCGTCACCGCTGCCGCTACGATTCACTGCTGAACGAAGCGAACGCACTAAACCTGCGGCACGACAACATCATCACAGTGCTGAAGATCATTGCCGGTGCCCAGTACGGATTGGTGCTAATGGAGCGCTTCGATGGGTACTGTTTGCAACGTATTATCGGTCACCAGCGTAACAATCCGATCGCAGTTCAACACAAACTGTTGTAAGTAAACCCTCGATCAAAGTTAATCGCTGCCGATCGACGCGCACTTGACGATCTCTCGCTTTGTACGGTTGCATTGTAGGATTTTGTGCGATATTATAAGTGGATTGTGTTTCTGCCACCGGCACAACATTGTGCACCTGGACGTGAAGCCACAGAACGTGATCGTAACGGTCAATGCGGTACCCGCCCCGGACGCTTCGGGCGCGCAGTTGCGACAGTATCTCTGCAAGTTGTGCGATTTCGGCTCGTCGATGATGCTGGACCCGTTGCAGTGCAACGAAACCCTAGTCAACCGTGGCACGATCCGGTACATGGCGCCGGAGCTGCTGCGGGGTCAGAATCTTACCGCCGGGGGGTTCACCGAGCGTGCCGACATCTACTCGTTCGGAGTGACCATGTGGCAGCTGGACGAGGGACGGTTCCCGTACGAGGAAATCACTTGCAACGAGGTGATTGCGTACAACGTCGTCAAGAAAGGGCTGCGCCCGGATAGCATTACTACGGTGGCGGCGTTCGGTCGGCGTATTACCAACCTGCCGATCGGTTTGCGCGACATTGGCTGTCTGCATGGAAGTCTTCGCGGTCCGATACCGTTGGCCGGTGGGGAAGGCGGGTTCAGCTTTAATGGTCGCTTCGAATCCGACGCAGTTGACGATGTGCTCAAGAGTCAGGGCATTGCCGTGGAGTATCGAACGAAGCGCGGAGGAAAGAAAAAAAACCCACTCGGTGCCATTTGCCCAGCAGAACGCGATCAGTCCAAAGATCAAGAACTAAATGTGGCTCATATCAATGCCATGTTTAGCGACAGCTTCAGCATTGCGAACAACGTACGCATCCAGCTGCGACAGATGATGCGCACACTCTACAGCAAGTGTTGGGCCAGTGATCCGGCTTGTCGTCCCAATGCGGCAGCCGTTCGTGCCTCAATTCACCAGGGGCTTGAAAAGATCGCGTTGGGCAAGAGTGCGAAATGATGCGTTTGGTTTTAAAGTGTTGCGTATGTGTTTGTTTTTTATCCTTATGTTGTGCCGTTTTGTTTGTCCTTTTTCCCCGAGAACCGAGAGAATAGCGGTTTGTGTGCGCGCTTACAATTAGGTTAATAATTTAAGTAAATTATTAAAATGCTCCTAGCTCTGTAAGTGCCACTGTGCAAGTAGTTATTGTTTTATAAGCAAACATATCTTATAAAAGGGAACAGTGTTGTGTTTAAATAAATCATGTGTGATTTTAGGCGATAAGGCGAGTAAAAATCGATGGATCGGCTCATGTTTATGTCTTTCAATCGAATCCGTATTTATTCCTTTGCCAAGGAGCGCGTCAAACAACTCGGGACCTAAAGCTTCGTGCCTAACGTAAGCATGTGCCACTACCGAACGGCCTGTCCTATCCTTTGCGCCGTCATGCAATGTTGCAAACTCTTATCGCGTCTATCGAAAGCTAGTGTGTGTTAAAAACTAAGAATGAAAAATACTCAATATGGACGTGGTGTGTTAGCTCTCACCTTCCGTGCCTCACTTGTTCTGAAGCACGCGTGCAGCAACACCGTCATCATCTGGGCCGCACCGCTGCCGCGTGTGTGAGGCTATCTGATTGCAACATCTGTTCTTATCGCATTATGGCGCGAACTGACTCTCTCTAGACGCATTTGCTCACGTTGTGGCCTCGTGTTTTAGCAACTTCTGGTTTCTTTTTGACTAGATTTCAGGCACGAATAGCTGCACGTCCACCCCCGTCTGTTCGTCATAACGCTAAAATGCACTTTAAATCTGAATCTGAATTGTAACGCCTATTCTACGGTAATTATTGTAGAGGTTTGATGAAAGTAAAGCAACACACTCGTTTTAACACCACCTCCGACGTGTGTGTTTGAGTGTAAAAGGTAAGGTCTTGGTCATGAGTCTCTGGAAGACGCTTGCCGATCTCGCTCCATTACCATGAGGTTTCTTACATTGGTTCATCCGCTAGCAGGACGCTGAGCGGGCTCAGCTTTTAACGTACTCCGAGTGCAATCGTTCGGTTTCTTGTTTAAGTACCTAAAACATCAGAGTCGAAAGATTAAAACAAGGCCATCCACGCTGCAGAACAGCAGTCCCTACCATCATCTCTTCCTGAATGCGGTCGGTAATTAGCTTTCGCGCTTCCTCTTCGCTTACCGGCGACGAGCGTAACCGTTCCATAAGAGCGCTTAGGTCGATCGGATTGCCGAAGTTGTACGTTAGCTTCTTGCCCATCCGGAGGTAGTAAGGCGGCTCGTTCGGTAGCACATCGTCCATGCCGATGTGCCAGATTGGGATGATGATTGGCAGGTCGGGTGTTTCGTAAATTATTCTACCAACGCCCCACTTGAACCTGAAATCGCAAGCAAACCGTGCACACACGAACGGTAGAACGGATATAATCAATATTAATTACATCCAGCTTTGGTTTGGTCTTGAACTGACACCTTCCTAAGGTTTCCGCCGACTTACGTAAGCGACCACACCCCGTCGTCGTCTTCTCACCTGAGATCCTCTTTGGTCATGTTGACCTTTCCTTCGGGAAACACATGCACCCAGTGGCCAAGCTTCAACTTTTCAATGCACAGATCGACGGCCGGTTGGTAGACGCCGCCACCGCGCACCACGGGGATGCACTTACCGTACATGAAGAACAGCGAGTGCGCCTTACAGGTGAAGCAAATGTCGTGCGCTGCCATTGACCATCGAATGACATTCTTGTTGCACACATTCCGCAGCTTTAGCAACCCTACCAAGATCGGGAAGGGAAAGAAGTGCAAGGAAAAGGAAAGAAATGGATTATTCATTGAACGACACGATGGCACCGGCGAATGGATGAACTGGATGAGTCTGCCTGGTATGCGTGGTTTTACGGTAATTACGCCTGTCAAGTAGTCCTGCGCGCGTTCGAAGCGTTGAGTTGAGTTGATGAAGTTTATGTTGGCCGTAAGAGAAAGGTAACAACAAACGGGGTAATGTGTCAAAACAGATCGTACGATGCAAGCAAGGTGGGAAGAATTCCGTCCCGATCACCACCGTGCGTACAACAAAGAATGGGAGAGGGCGTATGTTACTCGATCTGCCACCGGATCTCCAGAGCATGCAAGGATTAGTTTGGCTACAACTATCTACAGAACTGGTCATCGTACAGAAACATTGGGCAGGCACAACACTTACCCCATATGCCTGGATCATCGAAGCACGAGTGATGATTGGAGACGGTCAGCAGGGACTTTCCCTTCGGCCGATTCTCGAGTGCATTCTCCAGCACATCGATATTGTGCACGCGTGCTTTATTAAGCCATACTGCAGAATGAAGAAAGAAACATTTTTCCCGCCCCAAAGGAGAAATTAATTGCATGCGATGTTTTCGATGGACGTGATTCGCGCATCAGCGATTGCTCGCGTGCGCATTCAAACACATGGTGGCGGCGCTGCCATAGGTCCCAAAGCACAGAGGACGATGTGGAAAAAACGGTTTCACATAACTAGAAATCGATCTTTCTATCCCCGCCATCCCTTTCCTTTAACGTGCTCACGCATTACTTGATCGTGTACGAAGCAACAAATACCACACAGCACTAGAGCGCAACAACGACCGCGTGGTAATGAAAAAGGGAATGAAAAAAAAGTGCAGCCCGTAGCAACTCGGTCGACCTTGAACGCGTCACGACGCGTGGCTGCGTTGCCTCGCTGCTGCCTTAACTATTTCGCACTCAGTGTGTGTGTGTTTGCGCTTTGTTAGTGCAAACTACTACGCATCGTAGTGGCCTTTGTAAATGCATTTCTTTTGTGCGTTCACACTCAGTCGGTCTTTGTTTAACCTCATCCACCAAAAGTAAGGAAGTGGCTGCCTTCTGACTGTTATGCTGGGGGATGCCGCATGTGCATTTGATGGACACTGGTCACTGGGAGCGTTTGAAACTATCTTGCCCTCACCTCACCAATCGGTTTGAGCTGAAAGGCGAATGGTTGCGGTAGGTGGTGGAGGCTTCGTCATCTTCGGCAATTTCGGCAACCGGTGATGCTGGTTGTGCAACAGCACATGCAAGGAGGCCGCCGTTACCGACCGTTTGCTGACGATCGATCTCGCGCGTTCGCGTTCGCTCTAAACACACACTGTTAAGTGGGTCACGCGCCTAGGCATGGCGCTATAACGGTGCCGATGTCCATTGTGGCCATTAGTCTAGGTTTCAGGTATTGGGCGATTTTCGGACGACGTTCAAAGCCTTCTCCTACGGCCATTATATAATTTTTGAACACAGAAGAAGCGAAAAAGCCATTACTACACATCACGATGCGTGTAGTGCGCGCGCACGTTCTCTAACATCGGAAAAGGGAACAACTGCACGTTAGGGACCCCGGCAGCAGCACCGTACATACATACCGATAACGATTTTGGAGAAAAACCCAACCAAGCCAATCACACCCGTACTGGCAATGTGCCACAGCCGATTCGGACGTCGCAATCTCGGAAATATCCAGTCGATATTGTACGGGATGTGTGGCTGCTGCACCGCGGCGCCGTTTGGCGGTGGAGCTGCTGGCTTTAGGAGCAGATTAAACAAAAACGAACTCATGTTAGTGATTCAAACACGCACACGCTTGTGCCCTTTTGTCGATCGACGGGAGGGCTTCAACCGGACCGAACGATCCGCGACGCCAGACTGAGATCGGCCAGTGTGCGGTATCATCCGACTGGGTTACGGCTAACCTACCCGCCGTTCCGTCTAAGTTCATTGTGTTACCTTCGAGTTCATGATGTCGCTTAGCAGGATGATGCCTTGCAGGGAGAGTGTGTGTGTGTGCCTTGCGATTGCCGCTACCGATGCTAATTTAATTAAATGAACCTACCGCGCCTCCTACCGCGTTCTATACCCCAAGGGATCGGTCTCTACTCGTAGGCAGCACCTTACACACAACAAGCAACGGCGCCTGCAATCACTCTCACGGCAGCTTTCGGGACGGATTCATCGACGAGGCGGCTGATCGCGGTATCAATCGTAGAAAAACGCGTGCAGTAGAGTACGTTGATGTTTACTATTTTTTCACAACACACCACACCACAAGCGTTCCTGTCCTTGCGCTCAATCAATCTCAGCAGCGTGCGGACCCATGTGACGTATCTCTATACACCAAGGCGAACGAGTTGTGACGGTCTAGAACAGCTGCCGTGGCAGTGCTTCGTTCTGCCCTTTTAGGCACAATTCGCTTACGCACCCTTGCCGCAAATAACAGCAGCAAACTGTCTGCTGCTTCTTGTGCGATCTTGGAGTAAGTTGTGTACACGATTCGTTCGTTCCAGTGGTAGGGAGACCAAGACAACAACGACCAGGCGGTCTTCCAGCGCTTCAGCTGTTTTGCTGCGGTAACACGCACACGCAACGCCGCACACGCACACACACACACATGCTTGTTTACGGTTTATTTCAACCCTTCGTTCACTGTGGGCTATTGAGGAGGTGGTTCGTTCGAATGACAGTTCATGAAAGTAATCAACCTAAAAAATTTAAATTTTGGAATAAAATTAATTGTTTCATGCGTAGATGAAGTATTATCTATTTCAATAAGTAAACAAAAGATATAATAGTTACTGAAAGGAACAAAAAAAGGTCCATAACTACGGTTGATACTCCCATGATGCCAACGAGTTGGCATATCTTATCTTGAATTTGTTACACACCCTTTGCCACTTGGTTGATTAATGTTTTCACAACTCATTCTCAATGTTATCGTTACTTTCTTTCGAGACAAGTAAATTCACTAATCCGTTTTTGTTTTTGTTTTTCATATTCGTTCGTTCGTTTCTTTGCTATCATTAATCATCAATAATTTAAAAGGATTGTGAGAAATATTCTCCCGGGCCACACTGGATGCACCTTTGTGCCTTCCACAGCATGTTTCCAATGTTTCTGGCACGGGAGAGGAATTTCTCATGTAATATATAACTAACATTAAATTGTACTTGCGTCACTTTCACTAATAGATGCTACCTCTGGTTGGTTGGTTGGTTGGTTGGTTGGTTGGTTGGTTGGTTGGTTGGTTGGTTTGTGATCCTCTAGCCCACTTGCTTTCGTGCTCAACAATGTAATAGTGGTTTAGATAGGTAGAAGTAGTCATAGAAATAAGCTTTGCTTTTTGCATCAATGTTTGTTTTTTGTTTTGGAAATCCTGGTTCACGAGAAAACCCGACCAACTGGATGGTCACACGAAGCCAGTGGGGCCCATCAACTACTTTAATTGGAATACATGTTGGAGGGTACACAACACACGAATTGCACGGTCGGGTAGTAGTGGGGAATTTACGGTAGACAGGTAAAACGGGTCATAGGGGAATGGGAAGAAGGGAAGGATGATGATTGTTGTTGTCCTCATAAAAATGGATCCTTTCTTTTTCATATAACTGGTTTACCTTCTTTCTATCATCTAATTATCTCACCCCTACACAGTTACGCTTTCGAAGCGCTGGTTTGGTGAGGTTTGCCTATGTTTTTGCCTGAATGAAGTAAATCAATTTTGCTTACGATTTATTTTCGTGTTGTTTTTCCCCAGAAAATGAGTATGAATCTAACCTACAATCGCATCAATTTATCTTAGGCCCGGTTCCTTCGGTTCCTACTTCATTTTGTTTTCTTCTTGTTCGGCTCGTTTGAATAAATATCACTTTCTTCCCATCTCATATCTTCAATGAGTGTGTGCAGAGACATCTGGTCCAATTCGACCACAGGCGATACACGAAAAACACAACCCATAGATGCAAACGCAAGCGCAAATCAAATCAAGCCACACAATGCTTTTAATTGACCCTCTCTCACTTATATGAGTGCGCATGTGATTCGATCACTAAAACCGTAGTAGGATCTTTATCACGCTGCTTGTTCAGCTTGCTAAAACACACATACATGCACACAAACTCAGAGCAATAATAATAATAATGATAATAATAATAATAGTAATAATAATAATAGCAGCCCCGAGTCGAGGATTCAGTGTGGCTTCAGCAAAATTAAGGAATGTGCGATTGCGGCGGCAATCATATTGCGCGCTCACTTCACATCGCATTGCGAAACGTGCGGTAGCTACTCCTAATGTACGATCTTTTAACCACAAACATATGGGCTATGGAATAGTATCGCAAAGGAAAAAATAGATACATAATACATTAAGGGTACACAATAACATAACGACGATACAACGGAATAAAATGATGCCAAATAAAACATACAAAACACACTAGCAATAATAAAATAATAAACGATAATAATAGTTCAACAAAACACACTCAAACTCACACTAACTCCACTGTGTCTAGCGCAAAAAGGGGAAATACTATGTTCGCGCTTTTAACACATCGACTGTTTTCGATCTTTTAATTCTTCGGCGACACCGTTATCAGTTTATGTGGCGTAACTGGGGAAATCTGTAGCGGAAAGATAGGAAGAATTCATTTGTTAATGGTATTTACAGGCGTATTCGATAGCGCATACATACCCACAACGCGCGACTTCCGCTGCCCGGAGGAAGCATGTCGTCCGGATCGTCATCATCGTCCAGCACCACACGGTCGACCAGCCCATGGTTCTGCTGATCGATAAATAACAACGTGTCTTTGCTACACGTATTTGCACCACGTATCAGCGAAACTGCATCACCCGCATCGAGCACACTCTTGTACGTGGCGAAGGACGATGGTCGATGGTGCATCAGCTCGGACATGTTCTCTCGCCACAGAATGTCCTGAAATTGTTGTGAGGAGGGAAGCGAAAAACGACCCCCTCCTTTGGTGGAGGATGCCGCTGCCAACCCAAGCTTCTGTTCCACCGATCGGTCGTGTTTATCTGTACGAAGCAGAAGTTGCTCTTTCGTCGAACTACCATCGTCCGCTGATTTGGCCGTTCGTTTGGAACATTCCAATGCCTCTTTTCTCGAATGCGACTGCTCTAAAGCTACCTTTCTAGTGGGACTACTACTGCAGGCGGTGCTATTGACAGCAGTAATGCTGGTAATGTTCGGCGTTTCCGACGATTGTTTGGTCGCTTCATCAATACCTTTCTTTGATTCTTTGGCTTCGGGGGTTGCGATGATAATGTCTTGCTTTTCCGTTGGCACAACAGCTGACGATGATGATAGAGATGTTGATGAGGATTGTTGATCACTTTTTTCCGCAGTGACATTGCTGAATGTATCCCTCTTCGAGATGCCGTTCGGCACCTCTACTAACGTCGTCACCCGAGCCGACTCCTCTTCATCAGTAGCAAGCTTTTCTGCTCGACTTTTCTCGTTTGCTGACGATACCGACATCACCTCAACGTTTTCCTTTCCTTTGGAGGATTCAACGGGCGATTGGGCGGCATCGGGTGAAATACTGGCCGTGGTTTCTTTGAAGCTTGTTGATGCAGTAGAAGACGTAGTCGTCGGCGTTGTTGTAACAGCAAGCCCTGTTGATGGAACTGACGCTGCCAACGGCTTGACAGCTACCGTCGTCACTGTTGGTTGTACCTTGTTCCGTTCCAATGTTGCAGTAGACGCGGCAGCACTTGCCGGTGCTGGGGGAACAATGATTTTCGAAACCCAATGATCGCCCGAACTAGAGCTGGAGCTACCCGAACACTCGCCCGTTCCGTCCGCCGGCAGCTTTCGTCTTTGGTAGAACAGAAGGTAAGCCTCGTTGTTGATAATTTCCTCGTCGATGCGATCGTTCGGCACTTGAGAGACACGCTGATCGTCAAAGCGATACCATTGCCCATCGTATGGGTTTTTGCAGGCCGCCGTATAGTGACCCGTCTCTAGCGTGTCCCCTTGGTGGTAACACACAGCGTACAGGTCGTACCGGTTATCCATCGCCGCCAGTTGACGGCGACCAGTTCCTCCTCCTCCTCCTCCACCACCTCCCGCTATCATGGAATGTGTTTGTGTGGAATGGGCACTTCGCATTATTTTGCGCCACGGACTCCAGCTGTCCGTATCGGTGGAGTATCCTCCCTGTGATCGGTCCAGTGTGCGATGGCTTTGGGCGGAGGGGTTGTTACTGGATGTCTGGGACGGGTGCGACTGCTGGTGAGTAGAAGGATCCCGCGCTAGATGCGGCGTCATGTCGAAACCATGCAGCGGAAACTTTACCAAATTCGTCAGCTTTGCTGCTTGCGTACTGGCACGGAGTTGCTGCTGCCGGAAGCGCTTCAGATGTATCACCATTATGTCAGGCAAGGACCACAGGCCGAGCGTTTTCACCACCGGCAAATACTCTTGACAGTGTGGACACTTCCACGCATTGTCCTGACCGAGCGTTTCGGCCTTGGTGTAATGTTCGAAACACTGTTCCAGCGTCAGTGCTGAGCTGGCGGGGATTTTCTCCCTCATCTGGCTGACGCTTTCGTGCTCAACGAAAGGATCGCTCATGTCGCTGAAGAATCGTTCCGGTTCCGTCCACTCGAGGAGTAGCTTTACGTGGGCCGGTCCTGCATCCGCTGGGAGCACCGAGAGCGCTAGATCGATCATCTCCGTAAATAGTGGATGTTCGACCGTTGCCTCCAGGTACGTGTCCGCATCGCACGATGGGTCTTGTAGTCGCATGCGGAACAGGTTTTGAGCCGGTGTGGCGAAGGTAAACACTTCCGAGCGCAAAATGTAGGCCATCTCTTTCAACAACAGCTTTTGCAGCTCACTGTACGACACATCCCGATTAACCACCAAACAGAACGGTGTACCAAAGCGTTTCACCTGTCCACTAAAGTCACGCTTTCCGTTGCACAGGCCGAGCACAATCTTTGTCCCGTTGGCCGCCTCCTGACCGCTACCTGCAGGTGGACACTCGATACAGTACAGCGGGTCGTTTTCACGCACGGATGACATCAGATGCGAATCGCAGAACACGCGACTGAAACCCGATTCACATATTTCGGTCAGCATCATCCGATCGAGAGCGATGCCCGTGTCGGCGTGGAGCTGTTCGCGCAATGCCAGCACGGGTGAACCGTGCGGAATGCCCAGCCCCAGCTTGACCTGTTTCGGTTGCTGCGACGAGTAGATCACCTTCACCAACACGGGCTGCTGGGAGAGCTGGGGCAGTGGCACCGACAGACAGTAAAACGGGTCGAACGTATTGCTCTGCTTGCCACAGGTCGGGCAGGACAACGACGAGCGGAACTGGGCTTGGAAAACTGCCTGCACGAAAGAATTGTTGCAGCGCACATAGTTTGCCAGTGTTTCCGCCGCAATAACCTCATCGGAACGGCCATTGTTCTACGCAAACGGAAGGGGTGAAGGAATGACAAAATGATTAATACCTCGCGTCGCACAAGGGAGGAGTTGGTACCAAAACTTACCTTGATGGCTTTGTACTTTCGCTTCGTTGCAGTGTTCAAATCTTCATGCACCTTATCCAGCAGCCAGAAGAGAAACTCTTGTGCGTCGTGCTGTGTGGAGCTTCGAAATTGACTACCGTATCGATCGACCACAGCCTGTGTTGAAAGGGTAAAGGGTGAAAAGGTGATCAACAATCAGAGATAAAGCTTAAACCAACCATCCATGAACCGACGCACCGCCACACACGGACAGACTTTTTTAAAATATGCAATTTTTTCATACCTTAAAGTTTGAACTATAGTCCGGTGCGTCTTTGCACGTCCACAACGACTTTAGCACCAGGGCAAGCTGTTCCGTTAGTTCACCCTTTGTACCGAACTTTTTGGCATTAATTTTGTTGCGTCGTTTTAAATCGGCCTATGGATAAACGAACCAGAAGCAGTAATTAGAACGCACGAACTCACCTTTCCAGCACGCCTCTATTGCTAACCAACCGTACCTTGTAAAAATCCAAAACGAAATACTGCGCCAGTATGTCCGTGTGGCTGAGACACTGCAAGACGGCATTCATGAAGCAAGTATTGCCATGGTTCCGCAACCCTATCACACCCGGCACGGTGTCCGGCGGCCATACAAAGTTCCCTCCTGCTCCTCCTCCATCCGTGCCAACGCCAGCTCTTGCCGCTCCGTTCAGGGTGGACGATTGGGACGATTGTACCTTGTCGAATTTATGATTGCCCTAGAAATAGCCACATTATTAGAAACGTGTAGTGTGCTCATCAAAACCTTGCGAGAATATAGGGGCTGGTGGTGAGAGCTGTTTCATCAGCGCCGTGCCGCGGTCGATGGGGCCAGTGTAACGGTGCACGTGAACCATCTCCACCCGCTGCTCTCGCGCCTGATTGAATGATTGAGAGCAATCAGTGGAGAAGAAGGTCAATTATTTTTCATCGAGCGAGTGAACGAACGAACAAGCGCGCGTGCTTCATTGACTATGAGAACGAATGAACCGCGGGAGGGAGCGGCTTGTGGTCACACGTCCGGTATTCTGGAGACATTCTTGCGCAGGAGAGAGAGATGATTCGGTGCTCCACCCATGCCGCTCACCAGATTACAGCAACCCCTGAACAAAATTGAAGCATTCGGGTGCGTGTTTAGCCACTTACCACCGTACGATTGACATAAGTCATCTGTTGTGCAATGCGATTGATAAACTTTTTCACCGATAATCGACGGAAGATCTTCTTCTCGCTGCCATTACCACCTGCTGTTCCTTTGCCTTCCGTCCCTCCACCATTGGACGGTGTCGTTGTGGTCGGTTTCTTCTGATTACTGTTGGTTAGCCTCGAATCGCAGTGCGATTCGTCATCTTTCTCGCCTGCAGCAGTACCGTTGCCATTGCCAACCGCTTTAGCAGGCTGGTGGTGGTTACTTCCTCGCGAACCTTGAAATGGATTGCGCGGCATTGAAAATGCTCGCTTCAACTTGCTGCTCGCTCCACTCCCTGTGGTGACCCGGGCCGACGTCGCGACATCCAGCGTATTATGTTTCTCCATTTCTTTTCACTTTTTCAGGGAGCACAGCCAACCCCCGTCGCCAACACACTGCACAGAACACGTTCGACGTTATCCGCCTTGTCTTACAGGGAGGTCTTCGCTGTCTTGGCTTTCCGGTCAGTCCCTTCTTTTGGCGGAAGATAGTACGCGGTACGCACACAGGCAGAAAAAACACACACGTAGCAGCGCCAGGCACGTTTAGAATTGCGCGATTTGCGACACCATGACCTCGCATAGCCCGTCGCCACCAGTCGTGTTACGTGAAATATAAAAACATTTATTCGCAGAGCTGTGGCGGGATACACATCATCCCCATTGCCAGTCCGGTAGCAGAGCAGCAGAAGCACAGTTGTTGACCACGATGGTTGCAAATCAACCGTACCGGAGAGCGCCCACAAGAGAGAAAGAGAGAGGAAAGCGAGCGAACGAGAAAAAAACACTCACGCGAAGAAACTACACGCGCGAAAGCCAAACGTCGAGGGGGACGAAAGTGACTCAAGTGGCTTATTAAATTCCACTCTCTACTACATCGACACACCACACATTGAATACAACTACACTCGTGCACGCATACACCCGCGCACACGCACGAAATTTCACGCCAAAACTCTATCGCCTGCTTCGACCCCTTCCTTCACCTGTTATGATTTGCCACTTCGCACGACAATTGCACACCCTGCGTTGGACTGTTTCACACGGGGCCGATAGGTGCGGTGCTGGAAGTACCCTCTCGTCATGGGGGGACGTCTGCATCAACATGTTAATTTAAGCACGGTGTCGTATACGCGATATCTGGGCCTACTCGCTACCTCCAACCGAGCAACAATTATATTGTTGCAAATCACCGTTTCGAGCGTGTATCGTCATCGGCCTTCACTTTTCGGTCGCAACTGCACTCGCCGCCCGTCACGATGTTACTTCCTGTCCTGTAGGTCACGGTTTCCTTCTTGTGCCTCCGGAACGGCGTGTATAGATTGCATACTTCTCCTTTCACAAGAATGTTAGGTGGGCGAAGGCGTACGGGACGAATGTTCCAGCAAGCTATTTTACTCTATTCCGAGATCGACACATCGAATTTTCGGTCACATACATGAACATACGGTTCCTGACACAATAGAGAAATCGTTGATTGAGCTCGAAATAAAACAATATCTGTTCAGCCCGGAGTGCACCGAAAACAATCTGAGTGAGTCCACTTCCACGGTAGTCATCCAAGTCAAATGATGCCACACGGTCTCTGTACTTTCCGACGCTGTGTGCTGTTGCTTCACTGTTTCAAGCGAGATTTTGACTGTATTCAACTTCGACACTATCGAATTTAAATCTAACTGAGTCTTTTTACATCGTATCACACGAATATTCTACAAAAATTAAAACATTTCTACGCTTTTCGACTTCCGCCTGTTTTGTTGATGAGATGCCATCCATCTATTTCACGAATACACTAGAAATCGGGTACGTCCATCGCTCATTTTTGCTAGGTCCGCTTTGACAGCTGTCAACTAAACTCACCTGCATGTCCGCCATAGTTTTCCTTCAGAAAAATTTAATTCTAGTTCGACGCTGTTCTCACCAAATTGTTTGTCGAACCAAAATTTTAATAAAACAAGAAATTATAATTAAAATCGTTTTCTATCGTCTTTCATTCAGCATATTGAGCGCGGCAAACAACGAAATGTGCCTTTTCCGTTCCTTTCGTTTATTCCAAGTTGTTCGATAAATTGCTCGATCGATGCTTTCGTTGCAATCCACTTTCTACGTGTCGCAAAACTCTATTCTATTATATTCTATTCTCTTGCTACAGTTAGCCTACATTAGTTCTTTTTCAACACAGTGCATGATTATGTACCATTTTCTAAATTAACTTGTAAAGGTTCAATTCCCTTTAAATATGCGATGGAAAAAATAGCCGCATAAGTTTAAAATTGAACGGAATATTTAAGACATGTTTAAAATAATTGAGTTAACATATATTAAACAATTTACATTAGCTTATGAAGCTTTAGCATTATTACTTATGCCACCCATATTTGCGTGCAGCGAAGTGCACATAAGCATAAAAATTCAGTCCACTTTTTATCGTATCCCAATAGGATTAACAAACTTCTAGAAACGACTGTCCCATTTACTATCGCTTCGCAGAGACCTAGTAACAAAAAAACTCAAAAAGAGGACATCCTCAAATCCGAAAGTTCAATGCACGGTGAAGAATTGTATGCATTTTTGCTTATCTGACCGTGCTAACGGCATGTCATGGACCTTTTTTAGATGCCTTCCTACAAAAAAAAACCACACCAAACCCGTTACTACTTGGCGGGCGTGATCACCCAGGCAGGTTGCACGTTTTACCTTTCCCTTGACGCATCCACGCTGCAGCATCGCTGGTGATGCTTGATTATAATTCATACTGTGCTCTCACGTAGATAGCTGATAGGGCTGGAAGGATTTCTTTATCTCGTGCGAGCGTGTGATGGCTGCGGAAGGAGGAAAGATATCGTAACAAGAGAGATTCGGGCGTATGTTTGCGGACAGCTGCGATAAAATCCGACCCTTATGTCCACACCAGACGGTAGATGTAAGCAATCGCCGCAAGCGTGAAATGAATCAGAGCGCGAGATCAGGTCCCTGGAACCGGACATGGCAATGGTGCTCTTGTGCGAAGTTATCAAATAGTGCGCGCGCGAGATTAGGTAGTCTCAAACATTTCGGAGCGCGAAAATATTCACGTGTAAAATGCGAGCCCTTCGAGTTCCACCGGATGGTGGGTTTGGATGGGTTGTAGTTGGCGGTTGTGCTCTAGTGAATGTATGATAGTAAAAGCGGTTGCTAGCATTGATTCGATGAGTGAAAATTTTTATATAATCTACAGGTGTTCAATCAATCCTTGGTCTCAGTGTTTGGCCTCATGTTTGCCGACTATCTTGCCAGCCTCGGAGAGCACGCCTTCGGAGCCGCACTGGTGATGAACGTGTGCAATATTTCACTCAACTTTTCTGGTCTCATCACTGGGCCCATTATCAAGCACTTTAAGCCAAGGAAAGCTGCTATTCTGGGAAGTTTGCTGACGGGCAGTGCCCTCACATTATGCTCGTACAGCACCAAGCTGTGGCAGATTGTGCTTTCCTACAGTGTGACCTTCGGATTTGGACTTGGTCTAATACAGTCGTCCACGTTCGTCGCACTCAACTCATACTTTCGCCATAGGAAGGGACGAGCTGTGGGCTTTGCGCTTGCTGGCACTGGAGTTGGTCAAATTTTAATGCCTCTGTTGGTGCAATATCTTCTGAGCAACTTCAACTTCAGGGATACAACTCTTATCATTGGTGGACTGGCATTTAATGGGGTGGGTGGGCACGTTTTCAGTGAAATAATCAACGGAATAAATGACTTTATGCTTTACAGTTAGTTGGAGCCTGCTTGCTCCAACCAGTGGAGTGGCATTTAAAGGACAGTCAGGCGGGAGATGATGGGGAAAGTCAGCCTCTGCTTACCGTCGAAAAGCCAAATCAACATACTAACGGGACATCGTGCACAAAACCATCTTGTGGCTGGTCGAAGCTAGCTGCTCTAATGGACTTTGCCATCCTCAAGCAAGTGTCCTTTTTGAACCTGATCATAGGTCTAGGGCTGGCATACACAGCGTCGACGAGTTTCTCTTTGTTTTTCCCCTATTTCTTACAGGCAAGCAGTTAAAACAAAAAAAAAACCTTAAGGGAGTAAATAACGAATGTATTATTTTCATCTTCGTGCATTCTAGAAATCTGCTAATCTTACCATGCTTGAAGCTGCCAACTGCATGTCCATGCTTTCTACGACCGATCTTATCACGAGGATAACGGTTCCAGCGTTTGTGGATAAAATGGAGTTTTCGCATCGGACTACGTTCCTCATGGCCGGCATCTGTCTGGTGATAGCCCGTTCCGTTATGGCCGAAATGCGATCCTTGGTACCACTCATGATCACATCCGCCTTCTACGGTATCTTCCGTTCAATCACGATCGTGAACCAGAACCTAACGGTAGCGGAATATTGTGGTGAAAGAAAGATAGAAAAGATGCTCCCGAATGCGCTAGGCTTCAACATGGTAACGAAGGGCATACTGGTGCTGAGCCTTGGGCAAATCCTAGGATGGTTTGCTGACTTTACCGGCAGCTATTCGCTGAATTTGCATGCACAGAATCTGTTGCTTGTTACAACATGTGTTCTCTGGTTATGTGAAATGTACTTTAAAGATGATAACTGACCCTTTTTCCGCCCGGCCTCTACTAGCCAATAGGTTAAGAATAAATTTGCTCAAAAGAACTCTCGTCCTATTTTGATTGCTTTGTGGAACTTCATGCCAAATGTACACGCCCTCACGAGCTTCGCATCCTTCGTTGAGCGTTTCAACTTTCTACCCAGCACTGTAACCCATCCGATGACAGTTTGCGTGCGCTGTTTGGAAGATGCGTTTATCCGGGCATTTTAAATTTCAAATAACCGTGCATTGAGCGCAAGACTGCATCATCCCGGATAAACCGGATAGCGCGGCATCGAATTTGATGTAAACAGGAACAACAAAAACGCGAGCTATTTTGCCCCTGAAATTGGCGTCAATTCGTCTAAAAACGTAATTTGTGTGTTTGTCCGGTAGTGTGCATCGTAAAGGCGCAACATGGGAGATAATTTCGATGATATGTCGAACGACCAGCTGCGGCTGAAGCTGCTGGAGTACGGTCTGTCCAACATGCCCGTCACCAGCACGACGCGGAAGGTGCTGATCAAAAAGTTAAGAAATCACATCTCCACCAACGGTACTGCTGCTGGAAAAGCTCGACGCGAAACGATCCACCTTACAAAGTATTCATCGGACGAGGACAGTGAGCCGGCCAGTACGCAAAATGCAGGAACGAAGAAAACCACCGGGTCGTCGAAGAAGGATATCACTAATCGACGGGCAACGATAGCTGTGGGGGCCGCTGCATCAACGAAACTGCCCAAACCAATTTCAGCATCACAACCAGCACCGAAAGTGGCGGAAACAGTGGCATCGGAAGCAGTATCATCGTCGAAGCGTCGCTCGGGAAGAGTTACCCCAGTGAAGGATAAAGATCTTCCAGCGTCACAACCGCTCCCGAAAGCGGCACCAAAAATTCCGGCTATACTGGAAGACTCGGACGATGATATGGTTCCGTTGACACAGTTATCGCAGCGGGAACGCAAATCGAAAAGCCCCTCGCTGTCCCGTGCTGAAATGCTGACCACGTCCTACATCCATCAGATTGCAGTGTCCGCACCGCAACCGGTCGAGGAGGAGATGGAGGTAGATGTACCGGAGACGGGGGAAAATATTCAGGATGTTATCGTGTTGGATGATGATGAAGACAACTATATTGCGTCGGCTTCGATGCCCCCACCACAGCAGCTGAAGGCGGTGTCGGCAGTGAAAGAGACATCCAGTCAAACGACTTCCCAGCGCACATCTGAGGCACGTCATACCTTTACCACCACCGCTGCGACGATGACCGATAGTCGGAAGGGCAGGGAAGAGCGTACATTTGCTGAACCAGCACCGCCAAAGTTCGTCACAACGGAGCAAACTATACCGAAGCCAACGTTTGCATCACCATCGATCCGTAGCAACTTGTCCTCGACCGTACGCGAAGAAACCGGTCCAAGGTACGATCCATCGGAGTCCCCATATCTGAGCGAGTTTACCAAGCGACTGACTCGTTTACGGGCTGAGGCAGCCCAGCAGCCGAGCAGCGTTGGGCGTGACTCACCCTCGAGACGGACAATGTTCGAAGGGTCAACCACTTCCATGCGCTCAACGTACGCTCCACGTGATGCATATGAGCACACGTCGTCGTCTTCGCGGTACCGAGCAGGACGGCAAACGATCGCTCCGATGTCTACGATAGGGCGCCGGACAACAGCATCCGAGACGGCGGATGTGCGTAGTTCGCTGCGGCAGAAGCTGCTCGCTCTCGACCGCAAATACTCGATCCGGAAGGTTTTCTACAGCGTCATCATCGTACTGGTGGTCATTTTTCTGTTTGTATTTTTCTTTCTGTAAACTGAAATAATATTTATATGTAGTTCTTAATCTATTCCCTTGAAGCCATTTTAGTAGCATAGGCATTTCCGATTCCTGGAAAGCCGGTCAATTAATACTCTCTTATCCTACATCAGGCAGAACCGCATCTGCCCATTTTAAAAGCTTAAATTTGTACATGATGGCTCCTATGCTTTCACCTACTCAACTTTGCGTGGTAGGTTGTACCTTTGTCTTGTTTGCAGAATAAAAGATCATTTGTCAAAAAGGGAAAATTGTTTGTTTTATTATTAGTTCGCCCTTTTCACTCCCAACACGACGACGGTCAATTCACATGTGTATTATTCGCGCATGGGGACAATTCCATCGTATGACAGGGCTTTTGGGCGATGTAAAGTGGACTCTATGGACTCTTCATGGCCCCCTTTCCTACTCCCCGGGCTCAAATTGTGTAGGTTCACGATCTTTGTTTGCTATCGTGTATGAATGTGTGTGTGTGTGTTCCGACATAAGTAAACGGCGACGAAGAAATTTCGATTTTCGTTTGTAACGCATGTTGTTTGGTTTCAGCGGTAGTGTTTTTCAAATCTTAGTGTACGACCCTAACCTATTTTGATTCTTGTTCTCGCCTACACTCAAAATGCAAGGTTCCGAAATAGCTAAAACCATGTCACTCAATTCCCTCGCACGTGAAACACACGTTCCACACGCGGTAGCTACTTTTACGAAACGTACCTATTCGCGCAGTTTAATTTAAAAACTAATAAAATGCATTCAACAAATAAAAATAGTTCTTTGTAAACATGAAAACTAGCAAATACAACATAAATTCACAAAACGATGGAATTATTGCACGGACGAGAGTTACGAGAGTAGTTTTTCTTAAAAACACAACTTCTAAACCAAACGGTCGGTCGAACACGCCCAAGATCGTTGAACGATCGCCAATGTTATGGAAGAGCTCATTTAAACGAATTAATAGAGAGATGTCTAGGACATCCAAAGAATAATGTACCCTCGTCCGTCTGCCGTCCATGACCGAGTACGCGCCATGTGTGACGTACACGCCAGAGAGACTTAGACGTAACCGGCACAGAGAAACGTGGTTCCGCGCTGAGATCGTTACAAATTCTTCCCTACAATATTATTTTACTCGCTATATACTACTATGGCCAACGAAACAAACGCTAGTATGGAATGTTGCAGAACCGATGGGGACACTGGGTACTGGAAGGTACGAACACATACAATCGGAGGACTCGACAGGGTAGATAGAGATAGAGCGCACGCAGCCTACTCCGGAGCCCGCGTGTTACAGTTGCCGTGGTAAATCTTTACCGTTCCTTCACAGTGAAAGTAACTATCAAAGATGTCGCTGTACCCGTGCTCCCGCCACCACGTGCAGAGCTGCCGATTCCACACGCAGTCCAGCCGATAGATTAGCCCGGGAAACTCGAATCCCATCAGCGTGAAAAAGTCCTGATCGCCTAGATGGCCTTGGAACGAGTACTTTTCTGCCATGTTCCGCACGGTAGACTCTTTAATGATTTCCTCGTACAGTCTCGAGCGTCGGATTCGATCCAGGTGCAACATAACGACACCGGAATTCAACCCCGGATATCCGTGCAATAGCTTTTCACCTACTCTTGCTGGCGTTTTCTTGCTGCGTGACACATCTTTGGGGGATGACGGCTGAGCATCCAGCAAAGAAGCCGGTACCTTATCCAGGTAATACGGACTGCCAAAGATGGTCTGTGGATTGTTCATCCGGTATCGGGAGAGCACGTGCCGGTAGACGGGCGTTAGCTCAGGAGCTAATCCAAACAGCTGGTCTGGTGCGAACTGGTCGAACTGATCGAACAGCTCCTTGACGGACGCACGAAACACGACGTCACAATCGATCAGAATCGCCCGTCGCATATTCCGATCGACGATACGGTGCAATCCGAGCGACAGCAAAAACAACGCATCACTGTAGTAGCTGCCTGAGCGGTAGTTGAACAGTGGCATCATGCCATGCACAATGTCGCTGATTTTCTCCGCACAGTCCCGCACATCGTACAGCGTGTAGAATGCGGTGCGTTGGAATCGTTCGATCTGCTGCTTGATCAGCTCCTCCGCCGATCTTTCGCTCTGCTCGTCCGTGATGATGTGCAGATGCAGCTCTATTGTGCTGTACTTGAGTAGGCTGCGAAGAAACAGCTCCAGTTGGCTATGCAGTATAAGATTTTGGCTTTCTTTCGTATAGATCAGGAAGATGTTGTACTCGGTGTCGTTCGTACCCTTCGAGATGTACTTGACGCGCTTCAGCTTGCTCGTCGACGGGTCACTGGTACCATCCTCACCCGTCGCCACCGTGCCGTTTCGGTGCTTCCCTCCCCCATGGTGCTGATGCTGATGATGCTGGTGGTTCCGATGCACTAGGGCGGCCGCCGCCGCGGTCAACCGCTCCGGGTCCTCCTTTTGCACCAGATGCCGATTGAAGACGCTGCTGTTGGCGTAGATAAACAACAGAAACCCACTGGCCACGATAAACACTAGCAGCGCCTTGTTCATGCCCATCAGACTGATCCGTGGCAGTGCGAGCCACCACCGCCACCACCGTCGACGTCGTTGACACCAATCGATGATAGCCAGATCTTTCCTGTTGTGTTTCCACCGCACCACCACCCGAGTGCTGCACCAACCTCTGCAGTTTACGCTGCTTGCACGTCCACAGGACGGGGACCTAGTTTCATAATCAGCGCTCGACGGCGTGGCCTCCTTTGATGGGGGATCCTTTTCCACTTACACTCGCACGGCAACACGACTCGTCCTAGACGCACTTCAGCATTGTCCGATTTGCGCGAGGAATGCGCCCTCGTCTCGTCTAGATTACTGTAATTGCGGGTCGGGGTTTGCAGTGCTAGCACGTTTTCGTATTCTGTTTGTTCTGCCTTCGCATTATCCTTTTTCTGCACTCTCTGACATTTGAGAGGTTTCCTTTCCATTCCATCCCTGTTCTGCTGCTGGTGATAGAGCAAGCAGGCACGCCTGACAGCTTCGTTTATTGTTTTCAAAGTCATTTTTGGAGAGGGGGCACTTTGACGTTTGAATATCAAACAGATATTGCTCGACGGGGTGGAAAAAGAACATAAAACGTAAATAGCAACACATACACGGTCGAGAGGTCAACAAAGGCATTTGTTCGTGTGAATTTAGGAGGACGCGCGACGCGCGCCGTGGTTCTTCTCCGTGCCAGTGCGCGTTTAAAAAGCGTTATGCAGTAGTGTCCGTCCAATGTGCCCAAAATTACTGATACCATACGCAAAAGTGTGACACGGCAGTGTATCTGGGTGCTCTCTCGCTCTCTTGTTGAGCTGTCAAACGAGCGAGAACTTGTTTATCTGCTGCTGCGAAACGTTGACATCATCGATTTTTCCCCCAACACAGAGTCACAATATCTCGTCCGCGGAAGGAAAAGTAGTGTCGAAAAGACCCCGTCGTAGATGCTAAACGGGAAAAGTAGTTTACAGAGTGACCAGTGCGTGTAGTGGGAATTTGGGAAAACGAGCGTGAAATCCCCTGCTCAGAGGGAAAGGTATGATGCACACCAAGAGCCCCAGCAGCAGCAGCAGCAGTAGCAAGAGGAGCACAGTTGATCACACAAAGAAATAGATCAAGTGCGTGAAAGAGCATACGAAGGGGTGGAGGGGACCTCCACCAGTGTGTGTATGTGTGTCCGACGAGAGGCAGGCCAGCTGTTTCAGAAGGTGTGCACGGAGCGGTGTGGCGGCGTTGTGCAAACGGGCACATGAGAGCAGTGTGGCAGAAGCAACACACGTAAGTAATGAATGGGAAAGAGACTTGGGGAGTGGTTTATGGATAACGGATCCAAGAATATATGCACGGGGCGGTGGATGGACCCCAACCCTCTGTAAGCAGTAGTAACGTACGTAACAACGCAAAAGTTTTGCTCGACGTAGCGGGCGTCTGTGAGAGACCGGGAAGTGTGTTACGGCAGGCGACGGCTAGAGTTGTGGGTGCTGCTCGTAATTCGATTGGTGTTTGCGGTTCACCCCGCTAGCAGCCCCACGAAGCAGCGGAAAGATAACTGTACTGTATGGTTTTTTCGCCGCTTGGTTGCCCTGATTCGCTAAAGGGGCATCGCAATTTACCTTTCGCCCCATCCGTCGATACATCGTGTCTCGCTCCCCGTGGTCGTAACACTTCGCCAGAAGATGGGCTGGGTTTGTTTGCCCAGTGCATCGCATGAGTCAGATCCACCAGTCAAATTATTTGTTCTGTGATGGTCCCCGCGGTGTATAGGGCTCACTATCGGAATTTTCGAACCGTGTTCCGGCCTGTTCTCTTATCAGAATCGCTCGACAGCTAGCACAAAAGCGTATGTGTTACCAATTGACTTCCCTTTGTGCCAACCTTACCCTGCAAATAAAATACGATAGGTTTTGTTGAATCACACGAAAATTGCATCAACCAGCAAGCAAGCAAGTGGGCATCGACACAATGGTGTAGTGTAAATCACCTTTTCCATGCTGCTGTAGCTGCGTGTGTGGCCCTGTGCGAAGTAGATCCATCACGGACGACGACGACGACGACGACGACGACGACGATGATGATGATGATGATGATGGAGGGGGTTGTCGTCAGTTATTAGCGAAGCAGCAGCAAGTCGTCGCCGTCGCCATCTAGCAACCCGAACAGTGCTGCAGAGCCGTGTGTGCCGTGCTGGAAGCAGTGTTTAGGAAAGGCGAATTTTGCGTTCCTCAGAGGCTACTCGGATGTGTTCTTGTGTTGGAGCAGCAGCACTGCACCGCAAGCAACATGAAAACCCGCAGCGGCAAGAAAAAGCAAGGTTTGTGTTGAAAGGGTAGAGGTGTGCACCTTGAAGTTGTCCGTGGTAGGGCAACCTTGACCACAGCACGAAGTCGAATATTCCACTGGGGCAGCTTTCTGATCTGTGGCTGCATTTGTTACTCTTATCGAACGTCAGCTTAAAAATAGGAGGATAAAAGACATTGTTTACCTATCGGCGCAGGTGAAGACATTACAGCGGGTACAATTTCTCGATGAGATCTTCCTATTGAGACACTTATCAGTGTCTATTAGAAGACGGTGGGGTTCGATGTTTGGTTGCGTGTAACCTCCAGCACAGCACACATACCCATTGTGATATCATGAAACCAACTTCAACCGATTGGTAAATATCGTGGGGATTCACACCGCGAAACAGAAGCTCCCCAACGATGCGATCGGTTTTTTCCGTGGTTGTTATTAGCATTTTCATTCAAACCAAATACCATGCAACATGTGGTCCTATGTGCGTATCTTATGTTTTCACCAAACGGAAATTAGTTACGGGCCTGTTTAGGCAAACACACCCGTCTTGTGCCGAGTCGACATTTGTTCAGAAGTTCTAACAGAGTTTCTTCTTCTTGTTCGTTCTGTTTTAGCTATTTTTAACGGCTCAAAAAGTGGCAAAGCCGTCCAACCGCGGCCAACCATGGACAGTGCAACCGGGTCCGGGTTGATGGAGGAGTACGATCTGATGAAGCAACCAAAGTACCGCGTGTACATCTCGAATATCGACAAGGCGCTGAAGAACTTTGAGTACTCCAGCGAATGGGCCGATCTCATCTCGGCGCTGGGGAAACTCAACAAAGTGATCAGCTCCAATGCGCAGTATCCAATCATACCGCGCCGGATCAAGATATCGAAGCGTCTGGCACAATGTATGCATCCTGCGCTACCGTCTGGCGTACACCTTAAAGCCCTCGAGTCGTACGATGTCATCTTCAGCAACATTGGTGTGGAAAGGCTCGCCTCGGAGCTGTTCATATACAGCGCTGGGTTGTTTCCGTTGTTAGGCTATTCTGCGATGAACGTACGACCAACGTTACTATCCATCTACGAAAAATACTTTGTACCGCTGGGCGAAAAACTACGACCTGCCCTGAGCGGGTTTCTGAGTGGAGTGTTTCCGGGGCTGGAAGCTGGTCAGGATCATTTCGAGCGTACCAATCAGCTGCTGGATAAAGTTTGTCACGCAGTACAGCTAGAATGTTTCTACACCTGCTTGTGGGAGTGCATCGTAACGAATGCGTCTGTGCGGTTACCGGCCATCACATACGTGCTGGAGCACTACGACAAAAAAGTACCGTTTGGGGCCCAACGTGAACTAATGGGGAGCAGCACGGAGTTGATGGTGAATGGTTTATGCAGTTGTTTGAACGATGCGGTCATACTGGTGCAGAGGAATACGCTGGAGTTTTTGCTGCTAGCATTCCCAATGCACGATCCGCTGCTGTCGGAGATGTACACAACTCGCCTGGTTAAGACGGCCCTCAATACAATCTTGCGACGTGACATGTCATTGAATCGGCGACTATACTCCTGGCTACTCGGATCCGACACGAGCATGGGAAAGCATATGCAGGGAGCGACGGCTGTTGCAGCTTCATCGGCAAGTACTACCGAACCGTACGATCCAATTACGTACTTCGAGCGGCATGCAAAAAAGCGCCTGATAGCAGCGTTTAAGATGATACTAAAGGAGAGCATCACGCACAGTCCTGTTGATCTTAGCCCGTATCGGATACTGATTTCGCTGCTGGATAAGGCGGAAATAGGTCTGCGAATTCTGGACGATGTGTTGTGTGATATAATACGTGCAATATCGCTGTGCAATGGCAATCTTGAGGTGCAAAAGTCAGCCAACTTGCTGTTCTCGACGTTCGACCCTGCCTACATATGGAACTATATGGCACGGCTCTATCGTGAGGCTGCAACGCGACAGGAGAGGCAACGTACCGACACAGAACCCATACGGATCGATTCTGGTCCAGCTACCACGGTGGAGGTCTGTCATTTGACCGAGTTCCTGCTGGAGACGCTGTCGCTGGAAATGTACAATGAGACAACGCGTGTCCATCTGCCCAAGTTCCTACTGTCGCTTATCTGCATGCTTACCACGTATGAAAGCAATATGCATTCGATCGAAGTGGCTTCATCGTTGCGGTTGTCGGTAAAGATTGTCTCCAAAATTCAGCCCATGATTATGTCGGAGAAGGTGCTTGACCTTTCCCTGAGCAGAGGGACCAGCACAACGCCTCAGAATGCTGGCGGACTGCAGAGTGAGACGGCAAAAGAGTGTAATAATCTGGAGAAAAGTAGCAGTGATTCTAAAATACATGAAACCTCACTGCAGGTGATGGAAAATGGACCATTTCAAAGGTCCAGCTCGAGCCAAGGCTTGCATAAAAAGGGCAGTGGAGGAGGCGGGGTAGGATCGGGTGGTTCGGGCAATGGAAAGTATAGCAAAAAGAGCAAAAAGTCCAAGTCATACACAAAGCTGAGCGAGTTAAGCTCAAGCCGAGAAAGTTCACTGAAGGGTAGCAAAACGAAGATCAACCGGATGGAATCGGAAATGAAGATAAGCGGAGCGAGTTCTACGCCCAACTTAGAAAATGATGTTGTAGGAGTTAATGGTAATGATGTGGCCAGCGGCACCGAAGAAGACTCTATCGAAGGAAGGAAGCGGTTTAGCTGTAGCAGCAGCAGCAGCAGCAGCAGCAGCAGCAGCAGTACTAGCAGCAGCTACAGCAGCAATTCAAACGGCAGCCGAAGCCGAAGCAGCACTGCTAGTGCTGCGGAGGAAGCGGGCGTTGCGGGGAAAGGAATTATAATACAAGTGCAACCGACGGAAGCTGGTTCAGTTGGTTCTGCAATAGCGCAGCTGCCCGATTGTCCCATCCTAGATCGGTGTATAAGACAGTATGTGTCCTTTTTCGAGCTGTACGTCTGTCGGAAGCTGCTATCGCAAGTGGATAGCTCATGTGGAGAACATGTCAGTCTGCAGGATAATGTTATTCTCAACGCGAACGATCCCACGGCTGGCCTGGCTTCTTCGAACGATCAGGATTTGGTGGTCATAAACACACTGATTTGCGAACTGGAAGAAGTTTTTGAGACACTTATGACCAACTCACAGTCCTCGCGTGTGAAGCTGACAGCGGTGCTGGCTCAATCGGTGGAAGGACGCACGGCAAGTACGACTGGTACGATGGTACCGAGTCGAGAGCAGGACCGTAAGCAAGAGTACGAAATAGGGCAACTGGTGCATGGTAACGAAAAACTGTCCCGCGTGTCACACACATCGATCAGTGAATCACTCAGAAATGCGCTTAAACTAGCATGTAATGTGCTCACGGAAATGTCTTCATTTCCCAGCTACCGCACCGAGACAGGAAACATGGAACGACTGAATGATGTGCCCGGTTGGCTGAAGGCACTGACCGTGCTAGCGATCTTCGTTAACGATCTAGACACTCAACTTTCCGCCGCTCAAACGCTGATCGATATGATAGGTCTGCTGCGAACGAATGGAAAGAAATCCTCGAAGGACTCCAGCAATGGGAAAACGATCGTGCTCATGATGCCACTGCTGAAACTTTCACATGTTAACTGTCTGGAGAGACGCACGAAGGTTTTCCAGGTGTTGACTACGATGCTTTGGGACTATTTAGATGCATCACGCCCAGAAGCACGCGCCATCAGTCTGCTGCTGTATCGGATTCACAATTGCCTGGACAGTCGTTTTACGGAGGATGTTATAATAAATCGTCTGCTCGTGCCACAAAGCGCATTTGATGATGATGAAACTGCCGAAGCACACTACCGAGGTGTGGTGGAACGTACGGTACGTCGGAAGGATCCATCGGCACTGCATGCGTTGTGGCAAATTCCGGTACTGGCAAAGACGGAACTGAAGATCGATTCGGAGGGTTTCCGAAAGTTTCAATTGCTTTGGAAGCTCGGTCGTGACACGTACCACGGAAATGAGTTTGAAAAACTGCTCTTTCTCGTCCTGGATTCGCTCACCCTGCCACGGAACGTGTCGATTCAGGTAAAGACGGCAAACTGGCTGCGAGAAGCGTTGGTACGCGGAGACATAGGTAGAATTTTGAAATTGCTGTTGAAAATTCTGCTGAACGAAAGCACGAAGCGTTTGAGCGTCTTCTGTCCGAAGCGTTTGCGTGGAGGTGGCCCCGGATCCGAGCTGGATGAGGGTACCATTAACGGTGGATCGATAAGTGAGTGGGAGAAAGAGCTGTTGGCCGATGCGGATGTGCAGTTGAATCAGGCGTGCTTTGCGGTCAGCTCGGAAGATGGGCAGATACGCTATCATATGGATCCGGCAGCCGGATTGGGCAAGAAGCGGAGTCCGATCAGAACAATTCAGAAGAAGATATTTGGCGTCTCCATTGGCGGAGGAGGAAGTGGCAGTTCGAAGGGAGGTGATTCGGGACGCGCTAGTACACCCGGTAGCAGTGGCCAGCTGATCGTTTCCAACTACGTAACGAACGAGAGTGTCGGAAAGAAGGCAACACAGGCGTCTTCCGAGCAGGGCGACGACGGAGGACAGTATGGGAAGATATCGGTCATTATCAATCCTCTTGAATCGGAACAGCTGCCCAGCATAGCAGGTCAGTTGTCGAAAGGGAATGGGATGAGAAACAGATCCAACTCGATGGGACTGTTAGCAGCGGGTGACTTGGATAGTGGTATTTCCGAACCGAATTCACTGGCTACGCCTAGTGGTGGGGCTACGTCCCAGTTCGGTAAGAAGGAATTTCATCGATCAACATCCGATCTAGACGACACGAACGACAGTGAGTCGGACTTTCCTAGGCATATACGAGCAAAGCAGCGGAATGGACGACTGCGAGGTTCGGAAGGATACGTTGATAACGAACCAATCAAACGATACGTGGAAGACGGTCCCATTGTGGATTTCATCAGCAAATCAAGCGATCGGTTTCGCAATCGAAAGACGTACCTCATCTCATCGGGAAATCTTTCAGGAGCCGGCGAGGATTCGCTACTTTCCGGATCCTCATACACACTAACGAACGGGCTCTCACCATCGGTTAACGGAACAATTACAACCGATGAGATAACGAACGAGGATGGAAGCATCACTATGACCACCACAACCACTACTACTAGCGTGTCTGGAGAGTACGGTGGCAATGAGGAGGAAAAACCTGGGCCAAAGGTGACGTTCACAAGGATCAAGAGCTGGCGCAACGGCAATAAACTGTATCCCTTCCACACGCACTTTCTCGTGTACGAGTCAGTGTTCAATACGAAGCAGGTGCTATATACGATCGAAACACTACGAAACATTCTTACGAACGATGCTCGCTTCTTCTTATGTCTCTCTGTGACAACCTCCGTCTCGAGTGGACAAATCAAGTCGCTATTGTTACGCCATAGACGCAACATTTTTGGCAAAGGCTTTACGGAGGCACGGGACGACTCGGAGCACCAGAATTTATATCGCGGAAGCATGTACCTCGAGGTGATTCTTACCGTGCTGTTGTACTACACGCGTAGCTACCAAACCGATCAGGGCAGAGATGGCAAGGGAAGGCAACCGTCACGGGACGATTTTAACACGAACGCAAAGATTCAGCTCGAGTGCATCGAGCTGATGACCACCATCTTTGGCGAGCTGCTAGCCGTAGTGAAGGATGTTGGTAAAAATCTCGCCAATTACGTGGCCGACCTGCTGGACAAGTGTAAGGTACAGAAGATTGTGCTTTACTGTTTGGCCTCCTCGGTGAACTACTTCTCTAGCCCTGGTGGTTATACGTGTCCCGCAGATGAAGTATTACGGTACAGCGACCCGGAAAGTACACGTCAAAATGCGGAGGCGTATCAGATCGAATTATTGCGCTTGCTGCTTGCAGTGTTGAAACTAGAACACGAGATCACACTGCAACGGGCGGATGGCGCCGAGGGAGCTTCCTCCTCGGGAGCATCGGGATCGTCAAATGTTAATGGTACGCAATCGGCAGGTGGTAAGAGTGGTGCTGGCGCCGCAACATCCAGTGCTTCTCCCACTAAAGTCGCACCGGAAACAAAGCGCACGTACCGGTACGCACCGAATCTACAGCTCGCCCAGCAACCGATGTTCCTATCAACTATTCTGTCCGCACTCGCGTGCGATCGATTGCAGCACGTTCACAAGAACTGGACCGACATGATTACCGCTTGCCTGACCTGTTTACCTCCCGGTAATCTTACGAACATCGTGATCAGCGTGATTCACCAGCTGTGTAACAATCTGGATCGGGTAACGCGTCGTGATCGTATCCTTGTCCAATCGATAGACTACATCGTCTCCCAACTCGAAGCAATCACAGTTCTTGCCCACTACTGCCTGTTAGACAGTTCTCAACAGATCTCTCTGGCCAGTATGTTCAATGCTTCAACCGGGTCAGGCAACGGATTAACAACGGCAACGGCGAACCAATCAGGACAGATCATCAACAATATAATGAATGTGTTCATGTCCTACTCGTCATCGTTGCTGAGCGGTGGAATTAATCAGCAGGTTAAGAAAAGCCACCAGGAGGTGGCTAAGGCGGCTATTTTAAGCCATCTGCCTCGCATTATTATTACCATCGCCACACTGTGGGAGACGAGTATCAGCGAGTTCCGTCGGGTGAAGCATCAGCTGCTGGAGTTTCTCGGTCCAATCTCAATGCACTACGGCACCAACTTTCTGACCGCAATTGCAGTGGCTTGGTTTGAGCGAAGTAATAGCGACTCGGCGGACAAGAGCTCAACCACTGCATTAGAAGCATCGAGCAGTGAAGCACCGGATGTGGATTTCTTCGACATCATGGCAAAAGCATTACCACAGGCGAGTGAAAATCAGCTTCTGCTAGTAAAGCTCATTACCGGTATCCGTGTCATGTCGGTAGATTCCTTCATTCAAACGATGCATCAGGTCATAAAGAGCCCTCCTCCAATCTATCAGCCTCCAGCGGGCCTTAATCTCGAGGTGAGCGTGTTGGAGCTGCTGTACTTTTACCTGATATCGGGCGTTTCACCCGCGCAGTACATCGACAGTTGGAGTTCGTTGTACGCGTTGCTGAAGGACTGTCTGGCGCTGCAGATAACGGCACAGTTTGTGGCACTTTCGATTCTGAACGAGTTCGTACAGCGCTGTCCAACAATGCCGTTCTCAGATAAGAAAGATCTTCGCGATCTGCACGACGTCACGTCCCGTCTCGTGGAAGCGGTTTCAAACGTTGCTGGGTCGTGTCTTGAACAGACCACCTGGCTAAGGCGGAACCTTTCGGTGAAGGAAGAGTTTAGTTCGATCGAAAGCACCGGCAAGGATGGGCTGCTGATGCCGTCAAGTCAGCACTACTCGATACAGGCACAGTCGATTTTGGCCGCCATTCTAGCTTCGTTACTTGACGTGGCGTTCAGCTCACAGGAGAAGGATAAGGTTACGGCTATCGTTACCGGTGTCATGTACAATATTGTGCCTTACCTTAAAACGCACACCGTGAAGAACATTCCTACGTTTCATGCTTGCTCGAATTTGCTCGCCAGTTTGAGCACGTATCAGGTAGGATATGGATATTTACCATCAGCAGCCTCAGCATTTTATCACAGTTTAAATTAACTCTCGGTTCTTTTTTTGTACATTCTACAGTACATTCGGAAAGCTTGGCGCAAGGATGCCCTCGACCTTCTGTTGGATTCAGCTTTCTTCCAAATGGACAGTCGCTGCTTGCCGTACTGGAAAACTATCCTCGATAGTTTAATGACCTGTGATAATACTACCTTTAGAGATCTTATGAGTAAGTGCAATAAAGATGCAGTAAAGCACTCGTGAACGTTTACGATCTTATCACTGCTTTTTCTTGCAGATCGTTTACCATTAGCGCAGACGGGAACGCTGAATATATTTACGTCCAAGGAGCAGGAATATGAACAGCGTGCGCTGCTGTTGAAGCGGCTCGCGTTCACCATTTTCTGCAGCGAAGTCGATCAGTACCATAAATATATGCCGGAAATTCAAGGTAACGTAGTAGGGAAGATCGATAAATGAGCAAAAAATGATTGGATCCTTTAATTTCAGAGCAACTTGCCAACAGTTTGCGGCTCCCACAGGTCGTACCGTTGATTCAATCGGCCGTATTCTTGTGCTTCCGCGTGCTTCTACTACGAATGTCGGCAGATCATGTAACCAGCCTATGGCCCATTATTATTGCCGAAATGGTGCAAGTTTTCCTATCCATTGAACAGGAGCTTATGACAGACACGGAAGAATTTAGGTATGGTTTTAAGATTGGGTTTGTCACAATTTCGTTTCAATGTGGAACTTTTGGGTTTTAACATATCTGTGTTATTTGTAGTTTTAATTCATTTGTTCAGCGCTATCCTTTAGTTTGATTTAGCGATTTCACATTTTAATTTTCTTTTCTTCCTTTCTCTTTGACCCTTCTTTCGTGTAACCGGTAGTTTCTTTCGTTGTTTGGTATACGGACCAAGGGATAGCCTTGTCCATAGTAACCAACGTATACTATTTTTCGTTGATGGTCTTATAATTCGGGGCGTACGAGTTCACTTTCGATTGCTCACTAAATATACGCATTTTCTCTTTGTCTTTTTCCACTGTTTCACACACACCAAATCAAATCACTGTTCCTTCATTGGTTGTTTGTATTTCGTCATTTCGAATACTGAAACACCATCATCCCCAACGTTCCAATCAAACAGGTCCCAATCGAGGTAAGAATCGACTTATGCACATGAAATGCGACGCAAGACACAATCACAGGCATTCACCAATTGTGGTATTAATTCGAATAACTGGATAGACCCCATAATGAATTTGTCGTGATCGTGATAGTTGACAATATTCCAAGGATTTTTTTTTCTGGGGATGAAAGGGAACGCATAAAAAGTCAAACAGCTAACATTTCCATCTTTTCTGTTTGGGACAATCCTTTAGTCAACATATTCGCATGCTATCAGGGTTGGATACTGCATGGGTCACAAACACGAACAACGGCCTTTATTCCTACGGACATCCACACTGGCGAATGGTGCAGCTGGAGACGGCCAAATTGCTGGAGTTGGGTTGCGTATTGCCGGCAACCATTTTGCCACACTTCCAAATGTAAGTTAACGCGATTCTGTGATCCACACGACCGTATTGGTAATTGGTGGTTCTTTGTATTTCGCCCTGATAGGTACCGATGGGCATTCGTGAGCAGTCAGAACGAGAATCTACACAAAACGGGCGGTTACGACGAGAAGAAAATGGCCTTCATACCTCATGTTTCGAGAATATCTCAATTAATGGATCTTCGCTACACATCTCACTCGCCGGTAAGTGTAATAAAAATAATAAATAATTTCCTCGAGCAATGAGAATAATCTAAACTCAACTCGTATCACTATGTTTCAGAAAACGCAAACAACAAAAGGTAAGCACATCATGCTGACCTGCCAATCGATAAACACGCTGCAGGACCTTTACGGCTTCTTTTCGACGCTCTCGATGCGCTGGCCTTCACATATCTCGTACAGTGACACCGAGAAGGACACAAAGCAATGCTTGGAGGAGGTCGAGTACGTGCTGGCACTGGACTTTCTAGAGAAAATTCCTTCGACTAAATAGTAGCAGCAATCTTACTTCTAGTAATTTGTCATCCTAACAGTAGTAGAGAGACGGCGGGTTCACGCACACTACCTTTTTTCGCCAGTCGGCAGCAATCTACCATCACTATTCTAAACAGAATCGTGATTAACTTCAGTATTTTTCTAACTTTTTCGACTAAAAGAGAACCGTGGCAGAGCGATTGTGATGTTTGTTGTAGCCGCTGTTGGGTGTGTTCTCCTCTTCTTGTTGAGCTCCATTTCTCATAATCAATTTGAAAGAGCCTTGATCCCGTTTCCGAACAGGGCTAGTTAATTAAACGGCGCTGTCTATGTGAATCCATTTTAGTAAAGTTAAGAATATTAGTATTTGGCTGATCGGTGTAACAGCGGCTCTTCCGTTCCTGTACGTTTCGCTTTGTGTGTGTGTGTGCATGTATATGTTTATGTGATTTAAAGATATTACGACCATATTTGACCTATCGATGTTTCTAAATATTCGGCTAAACGAGGCACGTATCGATACAGCGAGCTGTCTTGTGGAATATTTGATAGATAAATTGCAATTGCAATAATGTGCTGTCGTGGAAGAAGGGCGAGCGACGAGGGGACGACGGTGGAACGAAGTGTGATGTTAACAAGTAAGCTCGAGATAATGGACCGTTAAACTAATGTGTATGCTTTATCTATAGATGTAAGGAAGAGCAAAGAAGAATGTTATCGTAATTTATGATTGATTAGTGTGGAAGAGCTGGATGGTTCAAAGCAATGATCAATAAATGATGTTTGAAGTACATTTTTATCAAATACGAATGGGTAGCAGTTTGTTTTATTTTGTTTAATTTTTATGATGATATATTTTTCACCAAACGTACGATCAGCGATCAGCAATTCACAGTTGATTGTGGCTGTACGCGATCTCCATTCGAAGTGTTGAACAAGACTATGTAAACACGGCAGTGTTACAATTCCTGTTACCAAGGGAACGAGAAGTGGAAGAAAATAATACTTCTTGTGATGCTGACACGGTCTTCTTCACCATTTCTCGATCGATTTGCAGTACAGTTGAGTAAATACGGCTCAACTCAGTTCGAATGCTTTGAACAGCGGCGAGACGGCGGAAGCGTTGGTAAATTTTGAAAATGCCACAGCAAGTGCATGAAAAACTGCCGGTATTTTGTGGAGAGGGTTAAAGCCAAAGTGTTGATGGGTGTAGGGGAACGTGCACGTATCCATGACGACGCAGCACCGTCTATCTCTACGCTGGATCGAGTAGTGTTTGTTCGTTTGTTGTGTTTAGTGTTCTTTCTTATCATAATTAGTGTAGCGGCGTCGAATTTGTCATCCGATAAGGTGTGCTAGGTCCGGTAGAACACGGAACACGCAGTAAATGGTTTGAAAATGAGCAATTTGCACATAATTGTGTCGTTTTTGGGAGTTTGGCTAGTTTTTTGGGTAAATTTAACTCGCACGGCAGAAGCGAGGCCACAGTACGAGCTTCCATCAGTACATCCCACGGACAATAACGGGAACAATTTCAGCAATACACGGTTCGCTGCCCATGGTAACATGCATTACACTACGCACAGCGGCTTCGTTCGTTTCTAATTTAATTGTTTTTGTCGTTTCTCAGAATATGCCTACGTGTCTAGTTGGCCAATTTTGGACCGCAAGTTGGGCTCGGTATCGGCCGTTGCGCTGGATGGTGACGGCAACGTCGTCATATTTCACCGAGGATCCCACGTCTGGCAGCTAAGCTCGTTCGACACGAACAACCGCTATCAAGAAGCAACAAGTGGTCCTATAGCCGAGCCTACTGTACTGAAATTTAACCGTCACACGGGCGATTTACTGCAGCAATGGGGTCAAAATCTATTCTACATGCCCCACGGACTAACGATCGATCATGAGCAAAACTACTGGATGACGGATGTGGCACTTCATCAGGTGTTCAAGTTTGATCTCAATCACTCGACAACCGAGCCGGTGCTAACGCTCGGAACTCGTTTTGAGCCGGGCGATGACATGTACCACTACTGTAAGCCAACGTCCGTCGCTGTGTTGAAGAGTGGCGAGTTTTTTGTGGCCGATGGTTACTGCAACGGACGTATCGTGAAGTATTCGCCAGAAGGTATTCCCATCTTGTCCTGGGGTCGCAATTCTTTCATCCTCACTCGTACGTTTACGCTCGCCCCGGGACCTGTGCCGGAGAGTTTCTTCGCCATTCCGCACGCCCTGGCATTAGTGCCGGATCGCGATTTGCTGTGTGTGGCAGATCGGGAGCAGGGCCGTGTACAATGCTTCCATACCGGCAATGGAACTTTTCATTCGCAGTACAGCAGCTCCCAGATTGGTAGCCGATTGTTCAGCGTGAAGTACATCTCTTCCGGCGGTGGACTGCTGTACACCATCAACGGTCCGCAGTTCGATCTTAACCCAGCCCCGGTCGGCGGATACATCATTGAGATGGCAAGTGGTAATGTGATTGGAAATTTCAAGCCGAATAATTCAAAACACGCGTTCAGCAATCCGCACGAGCTTGCCGTCACGGACGATGGTTTGGAAGTGTACGTGGCCGAGCTGGATCCCCAGATGGTGCACAAGTTTCGTATAATTTCACCAACTCGATCGGTCACAGAGCCACCAAAGAGTGTGACTCGTAACCAAGGTGAGAAAATGTACGAGAGTGGCCACGCTCCAAGTGGGGCCGAAATGAACAGTGCGTTGACTGCCGGTTCAATTGGAATTTTTTCAATTGTTAGCACACTGATCGTGACCAGCCTGTTGGTGATACTGATGGCCCGCGTCATTTGCTTTCGGTCGGGACAGGGATCATCCTCCCGGATAGACGAGGTTCCGCTTAGGAATATGGGCGACGAAGAGGGCTAGACGACTGCGCGAGACCCCTGCCCAGAATTCAATTTTCGCTTCCAAGTTACATTACTTACAGAACGAACTGTGATCTAGACGGATGAAAACGATGGACAGAGGACTTTGATTGGACTGAATCTTCTAGTGTAGCTTAATAACCGCCGAGATATAGCATTTCCAGTACAGGACAAAATATTTTATATTGATAACAATTGTTTATTTAAATATAACTAACTGACGACGGGAGTCGATCTCTCAACAGGCTAAATAGCGCGATTATTTATAGGCGGTGATGACATGATTCCGTGGCGAAAGGTATGGATCGAAAAGAACCTCTATACGAGCATTGGAGCCTGCAAGATGAATCAAAGTCTTATGAAAATCATCGTCTCACATATGGATACGATCATACGTTACCTTTTTCAAGCAGAAATAGCCAACGATCGTACAATACGATCGTTTCTATAAGAGGGGCAAACATCAGTCTTAATGTGTAAAACTTTACCACTTCCTCCCAGCGGTTGAGTCGCGCAAGGGTTGCTTCAGAGTGAACGTCTTCCTCCGGAACAGTGATCTCCAGTCCCGCAACCGCTCGATGGCAATACTCCGCGAAATTTACCTCCGTTGCCTTGATGCCTCCCTTCAATCCGGCATGTTTTAAGTCGGGACGCAATCGGACGATAATACTTTCGATTGCAGCACGATAAGCGTGTATCTTTAGCTCGTGGTAATCGCTTTTCAACCTATCACGATACTGTTCAATCGCGTGGCAGGCCATTTCCCGTGCTTCGTAGCTGAGATTGAGCTTGGTGCGGCGACAAAAGTCACTTAAAGGGAATCCGTACTCATAGGCCGCAGTGTTCGATATCGATTGCACGCAGGAAAGCTTCATGTAGCAGCAGCAAACGAGCTTCACGAAGCGGCACTCTTTGCAGGCAAGAAAAAGCCGCAACAAGGAGGGAGCCAAATCACCACACGGATGAAGCCCGATCAAGCCAAACTGAAACGGATGGGATTGTTGCTCCTTTTCAGCATTGAAAGCATCCCGAAGCCGTTGCACGAAAGCAACCGGATCGATGTGATCGAGATTAACTTTTTCGTGCAGATGCACAGGGTGCGCTGTGGTGGCAGTGTTTTGCCACTCTGGTTCGAGTTTTGCTAACCGACGCCAGAGTTCGGAATCTTTTTGCCTGGGAAAAGTAGCGAAATGAGTTAGGAAGCGATTTTTTCCTCATACAATATGTTCATCATGCATTCTTTTCCTCACCTTGCCACTCGGATGAAGCACTCATTTTGTTCGAGACAACACAGTCTAAATCCAAATCCATACGCAAGCGTTCTAGCAAGGTTTCCCTGGCCCGACCCTATATCGACCAGAGTGCGGGAACAGTTTTCGAGTGGTTCGCGAGAACAGTTAATGGCGAATTGTTCAATTTCGTGTCGTTTTTTCAATTTTACCGATTTTTTAAACAAACCAGACTGCCTGTAGTAGGTGTAATTCGGGTCAGTTTGGTGCTTTTCTGCTATCGGTTTAATCCTGGTATGAACCAATCGGCGAAAAAGCGATTGTAAGGCAAGTATTGCCAAAGGCCACACATTAGTTTCGGAGCTTCGGGTTTCGAATGATAGAAGATCCGGTAGACGCTGAATTGGGGTATTGCTAAAGCACCGAATCCAGCTGGGAGGCAGTCTGTTCCAATGATTCAGATGAAAGAAATCCTACAACAGAGAAACGCAATCAGGGTTCAGGCAAACTGGATTTTACTAAAACAATCTTTTACCACAATGTACGCATCGATGATTGCTCGATAAGTGTCCACAATTTTCCTAGATTCGATAATTTTCTGTCGCAAATCCGCTTGCAAGCGTGACCTGTTCTCTTCCATTGCTTTGTTGTGATAGGCGAAATGCGTTGTTTACAAATTTGTCAAAAGGCGTGAAAGAGACAGAGTGTGCTTCGGTCCTGTCATACTCGCGGTGTAGCGTTGTGTCAAGCTGTACGTTAATTAGCAGCATGGCATGCGAATAAAAACGATTCTCTACGAGAGTTTTCATTTCACTTGAGACAATTTAATACCTTAAAAAGTACTGGATTTTTTGGAAAACCCTTCGCATCACTTAAATCCAGACAGAAAAGTTGTAATTCTAGACGGATATCTTCGGTGCCCTTATGTCAGAAAGGCGAAATGTCAAAAGGGATGCGCACGTTTCAGCCACCCCTGTTTGTGCTTGCTTGCGTGAAGGAAAATTCCAGCACATAGCACCAGTTGGAGTCGTTGGAAGGAATAATTAAATTCTACAATATTGCCTTAACATATTACAATGGTTAAAAGGTGCGCATGCACGCACATCCCGGCTATAGTGTGCGAGTGTGCGATGTAACTACCGGAAGCAAAGGAAAAGGCGATCTTTTCGAATATTCCGCCAGTGTCAAGTTCGCTGATGTCCATCATCAGCTGATATGCTGGACGATTGTGTGACAGCAAAGCAATGTGAGGTTTTGTTTACGTGCAGCAAGGATAAGGAAAATGTGTGACCAGATTGCGTGAAACGACACGAGGCACAAACACACCTACACAATCGAATGCACTCGTATATGCACCGTCGAACTGCATCATCATGCAGTTAGCTGGATTTCCTTGCTAGGCATCAGCACAACACGTTCGTCATTGCACTTGACCATCCTGGGAGGGGAGGGATTACACCACGCACAAGTGCCCGAGAGAACAGGTAAAGTGCTTCTGTTTGTTTGTTCAGTGACAGGGACGATGGTGGTAGTACCAGTGGGTGGTGATCAGCATTAGCCATCTACCCCGCAACAGGAGGAAGCCCGCTAAAGGCACTAACAGAAGCACCGGGAGTTTTGCGTGAAATTTGCGTGAAGTGGAAGTTGTCGGCGAGTGAGGGTGGGTTAGTGGTGGATGGTTGAAAGGTAGCGAAGTGGTGAGAAACGTAGTAGGGAACGAAACAGTTCAAGTGATAATTATTGATAGCGCGAAGCTGGAAATCGAAAGGGAAACGGAATGAAACTGCTCGCGCAGATAATTCCCCTACACGTCGTACAGTGAAGGCGAGAAGGGGACGGAACAACGCTCGAATGGTTCGAAATGCTCGCGAGCGAAAGAGATGAAATTGTTACGTAGTGAGAACACGACGCAGAGTGGAAGAATAAGAAGGGGTGGTAAGTTAAGGGGGATGTACGTTGTTGGGGGCGGGGGACGGTAGTGGTGGTGGTGCTGAGTGTTTTGTGCACATGTTGTGCGTATGTTGAGACAGCGGCTCACACACAAACACAGACGAGACAAGCGCGCGAGAAAATTGAGCAGAACGGTCCCTGTGGTCCGGTGTGTTTAGTGCGCGAACACGAGAGAGCGAAAGAGGATGCTGCGAAGAATTCGCCAGCAAAGCAACGAAAGCCCCAACATCTCCAAGGCAACAAGACAAGTGACAAGAAGTTGGCCTGCTGCTACTGCTGCTGTACGTTTTTTGTGTTGATCGCGTTTGATTCGGCATAGTGAGCTGTGTGTTGGTCGTCGGCTTGCCAGTGCAAACTCAGAGGGCAAAGGAGAGCGAGAGACCCGTGCCACTACCGCAGTGTTGTCAAAGGTTTCGCAGAGAGTTGGCCGCAAAAGTTCAGTGTAGGTTGTTGGTATCGCCCGGCCGCCCGCCAGTCGGGGTTGTCCCGTTATCGTTGCTTTTGTTGTTATTGTTCGAGAGTTGGAAAATCCTTTTATTCTCATGCGAGAAATGTGTATTGGTTGCTGAAATTCCGCCGCCTAGCAGTTGCAGTACACATCAAGAGAGAAGAGGTAAGTGCAGCGACGAGGGATAAGTGGTGTTATCGAAAAAGTCACCTATCGGACTGGAGGATAACGATGTCCGCTGTATCTAATTCACGATAGAAAAGATTTCTCTCGTCCGTAATTAGTGTGGAGCGAAAGATTTGAACACCGCAGGAGGCGAACGAAAAGCACAAACAGTAGTGCATTTACCTACTATACCATTGGACCGGTCACGCAGTGGAAGGCAAGAAGTGATACAGATCTCCAATGTGGTACGCTCTCGACCTGCGCGCTCGAATCCCCGAATTGAAATGTCCCTGAGCTTGGGCTGTGTGTGCGTGCATGCATGTGGGTGTACAACCAGAAGTGAATGGCACAAACAGCCTCTGTCAGAACTTCTCGAAAAGTTTCCTGCACACCGTGATGCTTCTCGTCGCGGTTTGTATTTATTTTATTGTTAAAAAATGCGCCAAGTCGCCTGGAGAAGCAAGCTAGCAGAAAAAAACCCATGTAACTTTATATTGACAATCACACACGGGACGAAAGTGACTCCATTATTGCCGGACTATACGGAGCAGTCGTGAAGCATAAAAAATGGGAAACACTATTTGCATACTTGTTGCTTCTGGCCTGTCGCCACAGCCACAGCAGCATCGGTGCTCTGAGATAAGAGAACAATCTCCTTCTTCGGCTACTATATACACTCGCCACTCGGCAGTAGTGAGTTTGGCCGGGGCGGTCTCTCAACTCGCATCTCACCCTCGTGGCCTTTGCGGGGGTAATGGAGCTCTCACCGTACCCCATCATATCTCAGCAAGGCCTTTCGCTTTTCTCTGTTTTCACGGCGCCCATTGCCACCCTCTTCATGCTATATCATGCCACCCCAACCTTCCGCTCAACCTGCACTGGTAGTTTGGCCATTATTAACAGTTACTTTCTGCGGCGACCGCACCACGATGTGACATGACATCGACCGTTACGAGGGATGTGAAGCCAAACGAGCTTCAAACGCGCACACATTCGCGGGCTCCAACGTCACCAACGACGTCGTCTCCCTTTACCCCATCCGCCGCATCCTGCGTCCATGGTGAACAAATTTCAAGGCCGTTGCGATGTGATGTTTTCCTTCGCTCTTTTTTCCATGCGCAAACCCGATGACAAGTGCGACAAATGCAAAAGCTGGAGAATGCTGGGAGGCGAGAGGAGCCAGGAAAAATGCTTTCACAGATGAGGGAGGACGGTGGAGGGGGTGGGTTTCAAATCGTGTGATCATCCTTGCTAGAGTCTTCGGTTTGGGAAGCCCTATCTGGATAGTAGCGCGAAAAGGGAAGAAAAAACAGTAAATGTTAGAAGCTGCCTCTCGTCCTTCCTAACCTCAGGCGAGTTCGTTCAGTGGCGAAGGCGTGCTCTAATTTATTCACACAGTTTTCCGATTCGAACTTGTTCGGGAAAGTGAAAGAGGAGAGGGAGAGTGTTGCTTTGCCCTTCAAGAAACGATGTTAATTTTCGTTTGAGTTGTTGCACCCTAATGATTACTAATGATTAATGATTAAATTTGCATGTTTTTCTCATCTTAGGCACCGTTGAGGTGATGTTTGGGATTCTTTCCCCAAGCTAAAAATCCGCAGCTTCTCGTGGAAATGAATAGTCATGGGTGTTGGAAGTAACAAAAGTCGCCCGAAAGTTTGCTTTCGATTTGGTGAGAATAGTCCGTCAATAATGTCGATTGATGGTTAACAATTTCTTACAAACATTCAAACATATGCCCAGTAATTGTCTTGCTGGCCCTTGTATCTTAAAGTTTGTTATATGTTTAGATAGTCAGTGGGAACAGGATGGGACATATTGGTAGGTTGTCCTCCTCCAAAGCAGCGTAATAAAGTAGGATGACCGTACGAGTTGGAAAGGAGCTCTCCGTAAGATACAACATCCCGCTGTTCTAGCACCGATTGCAGAGGTCGCACCGATAGTGTGGTGAGCGCGCGGCCCAGAAGATCTTTGACCGTGGAAGTCGTTGTCTTTCGCCCTTGCTCAAGTATGCGTGAACCAGTTCCAGATTCGAACGAGCAGCGAGTTCGATACAAGACTGGTTTCCCTTCCACAGTTCAACTTGATGAAGTAGGAAGCGGAGATCTTTGGAGGCACGCTCGCACACACTATGTGCGCTGCGGAATGACCTGTCATTCTTTATCGCGTGGCAGACTATGATATCAGAAGCGCATGGTGCGCGGGAAGAGTTATTCAACCATTTTTGCCTTTCTCTGCTCTGCCTGGGTTCTTTCGCGTACAATCTAAGAGAAGCTCATTACGCAGTGCAATAATCGTTCGCTAAACGAGTGGTGGAGCGTCGTATAGAACGAAGAAGGAGGTTAAGAATAGTAGCCCTCACCCGGCGTGTTCGCAGCTAATGATCGATGATGGATAGGACAGGTTAAAAATGAGCTCTGAAGCGCACCATATCTAGGGAGAGTGCGCCTAGAGGGACGGTGATCTCGATTTTCCAGTTCCTTCAGCCTTTCAATGAGCAGAATGTGCAGAATCATGCGAATGAGGAATAGGCAAGGGGGGAGGGGGGGATTGGAGGTCGAGGATTCTTTCCTTGTTGCCTATGATGAGCGTAGTTGTACATGTTCTACACCTCCTGTACCAAACTCCTTCAATAAAACTCCGGATGGTGGGGAGCGTCGTAAAGTGACCTCTGATGAGATCTCGTTTCACTACAAGTTGTAATACAAGCGTGATATTCTTGTGATGCTCCCGGTGGTCGTGGTTGTTGCTAAAACAGCTTTTAAAGTTACGATAAATATCATGCTTTTATAATGCTTACGATAAGGACGCCACTTTGTCGTCTGTGTTACCGTCGTCGTCGTCGTTGTGATGGTGTTGTTGTGGTCTCACCACACGACAACCCACAATTTCCCACTTTATAGCTGGAGATGAAAGATGAAAACGAAAAAATGGCTGGGCGACATCTTTTTTTTGTTATTGCACAAATTGTTGCACAAAATTCAGTGAAGGCTGCGTGAAGAGCAAAGGGCAACCCAAAAAAAAATCTCAAACCTCTTGACGGGGGTGGGAATAATTTATGTTTTTGACACATTTCGTTCTAGATAGATGGAGCAGACTCACCTGATGCGTCACTGCGATATGATTTGTTGGTGTGTGCGATTAAAAATTGAAAAACATTTCTTCACCCAAATCGGTGCACTCTGACATTAAGAGTGAAAGCGTGTAGAGACATTTTCCACTTATCTGTGTGCCTGTGTCAAGCCAAAGGAATAATTACTTAATCTTTCTTCTTTTAAAGGGGAGAAGGATTAAAATTTTGGCGAGATTGTACGCAATTTCGGGCCCTTGTTCCCACACTATACGACATACCGTTGAGAAAGGGAGGAATATTGGAATGCCACAACAGTATCACACCGCGTCGGCTTCATTCCAACATTGTCCGTGACCCTTTCCTTTTGCAGGTGGCAGGTGGTGTAAGAAATGGCAGGAGGTAGTAGGTAGTTACGAAACGACAGCATAAACACACGACACACAACCCATTCCAACTAACAAGCCGTCGTAGGATTGACGATGTAGACCCTCGCAAGCAATGATTATGGATGCCCTGAAGAAGATTTCGCTTCTCCATCGCTCCTCCGTTGTAGCGAGCCATCTTCGTGGATTAACATATTGTGCGTTGTGTTTTAATGTTGCAAAAGATGTGTGTGCCCCCACGAAAGGAAAGCGAATTCGTCTCCGATCCCATTAGCGAAAGAAGAGAAAGAAAAGAAAAAAACATCACAAACCGGCCGTCCACAAGCACACCAAACACATACGACGCGTGCGAGGAGAGGTCGTTTCCAAATCAGCTACTCAAAGGAAAAAAACCGTTTGTAAGATTTGCGGCTGCTCTTGGAGCTACGTCGCGCTGCGGGCCTGTATAGATAAAACCAGTCCCTCATAGGCGCTTTGGCGACGGTTTACTTTCACATCCTTTCGAAATTTGGGAATACAGCCGAATTTGTGCGCACAACTTGAATTCTTTCCTGCCGGTCGCGAGTCACCAGTTAGTAAAAGTGAAATTGAATCAACACGGTGGAGGGTTCTTGCGCTGCTCGGGGTCCTTCTTTTCCCGGTCCTTTTTGGGTCGGACTGGTTGGAGCTGGAACAGGAAAACGGACCAACGGAGTTGAGGCATTACTGCGTGTGAGACATGAGCCGGTCGGTCGGTCGGTGTTTCGTACACGACAAGATCTTCGTCAGTCAGTTAAGATCGTAGACCGGCGTATGTACGGTACAAGAGGTTTGTTACGGAAAACTAGTAACACGAGTCATGTGTCGGTTCTGTGTACTGAACGGAGCGTACTTTTAGTCGTCGTCGTCTGTGTGAGTATCAGTGTAGTTTATCGTATCGTTCCTTCTGAGGGCGCATTCTCGTCGTCCAGGGCATTCCGTGGGCAACAAGCCTCGTATCTCGCAAGATCTCTGTTATCCCCCGGAGCGTGGCAAGGCCCTGGAGTGGCTGATACGTTCAACGGCGAAGACGGTGCAGCATCGTATATCAAATTCACTAGAACAAAATAGCTCTCCCCCTTGGTGAGATGTTCTGCCACTCTTCTTGCCTGAAGTTTGTAAGGCGGATTAGCCCACCCGTCTTGTTGTTTTCTTTTGAAATCCCTTGGTGTGACAAATTACAAGGTCATCATCATTACAGGTTCATTATGATCGCGCAATGCGATGTTTGTTGATGATGTTGCATCATTTATGTCACGGGTGAATGATTATTGTGCTACCAAAAGCTGTTTTGCTGATTGCTATCAGTGCAAACAAACGAAAACTAGAATAGAAAAGAACGCTTAGTGAAGGGTTGCTTTACGATTGAAAAAAGTAAAATTAAACTGTTGATGATCGGCAATGGAGGTTGCCCAATTGCTGAAGGAACCAGAAGTATCCATGAGAACGCATCTTTTCGATCCAACCAGCGGCAGACAATAGGGAAAAGCGCGATCTAGACGCGTTGTTTACTTGTGCGAGCGAACAATACTTCTGATTCTGAACATCTCGGTCCCAGTGACCAGCCCGCGCAATGGCGTAGGATGCACCATGAAGCCGCAAAGTGGGGATGATAGGGGGAGAGCTGACGCTGACGCTTCCATAACATCTCCCTCCCATCCCACAAGCTGGACAGATGAGGAAGAGCAGTTTGGCTTTGGGGAGAGGGTGTTGGACGTGCTACTATGACATCATTGATTTGTTCGATCGTGCCAAGAGGAAACAGAACCCGAAACGATCCGGTTCGCATTGATCAAGTAGCCACAGGGAATGGGGTCGTATCTGTGTTTGTCTGTGTGTTTGTGAGAGAATAGAGAGGAAAGCTGTGAGTTCACGGTTGATCTCACGTTCTTCGCTGTTCCGGGAGTTTGTTTCGCGCACGCGTTTTCTAATCTAGAAACCGTTGGAGTGCGGAGCTGTAGTAGAGCAGTGTGTTTTAACAAACGCGACCTCCCCACCACCAGCTGGCCCACTGTGTAGTGGTGTTGGTGTGATCGCAATAGATTGCGAATCGTGAGCACTTGGTTGGGTGAGAAGACGTGGTGAGAAGCGTGAGATAAGCGTTGCTCGGCGATGACGGCGGCGTACCGGGCATCAATGAATTGTGATAAAAACGCACAGCTTTGCGTATTCCATCACGCTGCCTCCATCTCAATACCCAGTGGTATGGAAGGCTGGCAACAGAATTGACTTCTTATGCGTCCACCAACACTTTTCTGCTTGGTCGTCGGTATTGGAAATGTATACGTATGCGTGCGTGAGTGTGTGTGTGTGTGTGCGACGGTTCGTGTTGTGAATGCGTACGCAAGCGCAATAAGATCACTCGGCGCCGCGTGCGCGCGCACGGCTCTCGTTCTCTCCCGCTCTAATCTCAAGACGCCTCCGTATGTGGGGGGTCACACTGACCTGGGGCGAATCGCGCGAGCATGGTTGCGTTTGTATCGGTCATTTTTTATCATGCCCCGCTACGCACATCCATGCTCGTGCACGTTCTTCCGCTGTTCTCCCCGCCGTGTGGTCGACCATCAAGTCATTTTATGCGAAGTGGATTCATCTGGTTGGCGCGAACGGCGCCCTAGACAGTAATATTTGCACGGCGCGGCGAATGGTCATCACCCTGGAGGCAACCGATGGAAGCTCATTAGGTTCGATGATGAAGCGCAACTGGAAGCGGCCAGGTTTTTGGGGTTTTTGCGAGGACGATCTTTAATTTTTGATGGTCGCCTTCCCCTCCCCTTGGGAACATCGGAGCCGGAGACTCTGGAGATTTATCTTGTTTTACGATAATTTCACGCATATCTGTACAATAAAGAGGGGCTCCGGCAGCTTTGCGGACTGGTAGAACCTATTACCTTTAACTGTGGCTGCGTACTTTGTGTAGCTTTTGTACATATATTCCCCAAACATTGATGATTGAGCCTGTTGTTGGCGATTGATCAAGATGGAAACGTGGATCGTGTGGATGTTGTAGGGGCGAACACGGAGAAACAGGTTCAAGGAGACACAATTGCGAGTGCGCAAGATGCATAGACGTGTCTGACATAACGCTTCAGCGTCGAGGCGCACTGAGGCTGAGTGCTGCTGCTGATGTGCCGTGTGTTCCATCCATCGACCTTCTGTCGTATCGGATTTCGATGGACGTGTGTCCAAACGACCGTCAACATTTGGAGAAGGTTGCTTTAGCTTTGAAAAGGGGTGGTGAGGGTGGGGGGGGGGGTGTATTTATCTGTTTTGTCTTTTTTTTGGTGTGCAAAAGATCGACAGCACGGCACAGTGAGAAAAAAAGGAACGGTCAGTTTTTGGATGACAAAATTGCATCACATACACACAACCGCTTTGCTTAATGACCATCATCTGATGCTGAGTGTTGTGCATCGCGGTAATGGCAGTCAATTTGTGTTTTTATACATTTCGGGAAAACGTATAACTCCTCCTGAACTAGCGAGATAACCATCATTACCTACTGGGTGAGAATGGCGTAGAGAATGTTCACCGGCAACATTGTGTGGGAAAGTAATTATCGGTTGCAAAATGGTGTAAAATGGGTTTTACGTTCTTTTCTTTTTGCAGGTGCAGGTGAGTGTTTGTAGGGGGTAAAATGGCCATAAAAACAGGTGATTTATCAAACTGCACTTGAGAAAGTGTGAGGTTTTTATTTTCGGTGTACATTGTATGGTGCATTGGATTGGAATGTTGTGATAAGAAATTACTAAAAAAAATCCTTAAGCAGCAAAGATGAGGATTATTTTCATTGCTTTTGGATTAGAAACATGAAATCGTTTGTCATCCTACTGTAGATTGAGCAACTGTCAACGCTGCCGACTCCTTTGGGCAATCTGTAAATTCTAATTGGCATAAAACGACAAGAAACGAGAAACGATTCGAGTTTGCTTGTTAACTTTGATGAATGTTTTTCTTTTTCAAAATTGTTGGCTTCTCCTCCCTTTGCTTCCTCCTTTTACCTGATTGGTAAAATTTTCGGATAGCGATCGGAAAACTCGATACAGCATCAGCAGCAGCTCTACATAAACACTCACTGCTTGTCAAGTGAGAGGGATTGTAATTTGCTAATTGGCCTTTTGCGCCCGCTGCCAGGTGACGAGAGCGAAAGGAAAACATCTCGAACCGTCGATGGGAAAACTTTTCGCTTTTGGCTGTGGAAAGGTGGATAAGGAAGAGAGGGAGAGAGAGAGAGAGAGAGAGGGAAGAGGGGGAGGCTGAAGGGAATAGCCGGGAAAGAATCATTACCAAGGTCATTAACGATTAACGGGCGAGATCGAGAACCGTCCGGAGTAGGTTTTATACGAGCCGGTGGGTTTATCTTGTTCGCATAGCATGGCATATTGGCTTCCGGGAAAAACAGCTTCCGCACCCAGTTTCTCCCTACGTAGTTTTGCATTTTTCCTTCGCAGGACCGGGTGGATTAGGTACCACTCCGGGGCAGCAGTTAGCTGCTCATCGGACTGAAGTAGATTAAATATAATCACTATTAGCTGGATTGAAAGCATCGAATTCCTATCGCGTATCGCATCGATGCCTCCATGCGTGCGTGCGTATGTATATGTACCTGTGTGACCATCACCACCCAACACCCGCCACCCGTTCCCGTTCCTCCGGTCACCGATCGTCCGTTCGAATTAACATTTTGCCGTTGGGTGCAAAATTGCGAACCGAAACTCGACTCCGAAACGTGTGCTATGGCGAACAATGACTAAAGACAACGAAACTGGGATAGGGAAAAGCGGTATGATATCCAGTGGATGTCTGCAGGACATTCGTGGAACCGTTCTGCGAATGTTATTTTCAGCTGAGTGGCTGCCAGGCTTTCGTTACACCGGGCGTTAATTTCAATAAACTCTCCTGAAGATGACACGGCGATGCTGATGATCTAGTGCCTTGGAGAGGACCCGGGGGAAAAGGCACAAAACATAGGTCACCAGAGAGTGCGTATATTTTGGTGATTTAATCGCATTGTCGTAGTTCGTGCAGCGGCGACGGCAGTTATTAGATTTTCTTCGGCACAATACCAGTACCTCTTTGTACCATGTTTTGTAGCCATCGTCGTTCGAAAATTACATGCCGAAAGTCCGTGTCTGAGCTGGAACAGATGCTTCGCGTTTCGGCGTGTTGCCGGATGCTCACACCTTTCGGGCCAAATGTGCTTTGTCGTCATGGGCCTGGGATCGTGTTCAACGGTCAGCCGTATCGGGGAGGTCGTCCGTGCGTTGGCTTATCTGCTTCCCTGCGTCTCGCGAATTCAAGCTAGAGCTTATCATCCGGGCTATGAGGAGGAGGGTTTTATCACTCTGTTCCGGGCTTATCGTCGCAACCCCTTCGGAGAGGAAATGAAGGCGTGCAGCCGTATAAAATATATAATAAATAATCTTCCAGCGGTCTCGCACGTTACCACCACCGACGAATGATGATCGACCGTCAATATCGGTTCGTCGTGCCGTACCCGCTGCACATGCCAAGCTCCTTCGCACCGTGGACCTTGATCTTTGGTGACCAAACTTTGGGGCTGGTTCTTGGCGCGAGACGAATAATGTGGCAGATTGTTTTGTTGTGCAAATGCAAAGCGACTGATAATACGGTTCTTGCTGCCTGCTCTATGTTTCCTGTTGCCTTGCTTTCTACCCCGGTGCACGATTGGAACCAGATTGAATCGGATACGGTTAAGCAGCAAGGATTGGTCGAGGAGGGGTGTGTGTGTGTGTGTGTGTGTGGCTGTGAGTGCACGAAGCGGCCGCGATACATGTATCTTATCACATCAACATCACGCCAGTGGCGACGAATTTCGCGCCAATCGGCCATTCAATCCGACCCATTCAGAACGTTCCCGCGTGCTCACGCTGTCTTTTTTTTCTATTCGTTTTGGTCTGTTGAATAATCAATGTCACATAGACACGTTGATCAGCGTGTTCGTTTGATGGTCCCGGTACGGGGACACATTTGAACCTCTCTTTCGGGTACTAACATGTTATGCACACGTTTGTAGATACAAGGGCAGAGCATATTGATAGTACGATGCGAGAAAAAGGGGTGCAATGTTAGGCATTGTAGAGAAAACATTGTTGCAATCAATGCTGTTTCGTTTCTCCATGTCCGGTGAACTTCTTTCACTTTCGGAATAATCGTTCGGAACATCGATTTTACTGACCAATTCTACATAGGTTATAAGCACTTGTCGATTTGTGCCTATGATATTTATACTTGGAACATAGCTTTCCAGGCTCGTTAGTGGATTGGCGTTGGCATTAACTTTGCCAATAACTCAATCATCCGAGGCTCCTCACGCTACTGCTACTACCTTTATTTGATAAATTAGCTAAACGATTCACACTTAGGTGCGTCACTGCGCTTCCGTTCATCCATCAGCCAGATTAATTTTTCGATTGTTTGTCAGTCAGTAACGATAGCAGTAGTGCAATAAAAGCACAACAAATAACCCGCGCCAAAAGTCGGAAGCTTTTGCGGGAATATAAACGTAAAAACGGATTCCGCACCAATCGTATGGCGTGCGCGGGAAGGTGCGGAGAAGAAGAGCCCAGCCAGACTCCTCGATCCGGTAACACATGTGGCAAGTGTGGAGCGCACGGATTTCCGCCCACGGAAAGCAACATGCCCTCTGGTGCGCATCTAACGGTAATTGAACTTTGACGCAAGTTTCGACCCGTGCTTCGGTTGCTGTTGATGCTGCTGCGGTCGGCGTGGTTCATTGAAAATTTATTTGGAAAACTCACTGCCCTCTGACGTCACACGCCTGGCGCGGGATCGTTCGAGATTGGGTTGTGTTGGTAAGACCAAGACCCCTGCAAAAAGCCTTTCACTTGAAGGTTGGTTGTTTGTTTCGTTTCGTTTTGTCTTTGCACGAGCGATTTCGGGCTAGTTGGAGAAGGGGTGGGTTTGGAGAGAAGGGATAAAAAAGAAATGCTCAGTGCGTACACCGACTTGCGAGGTGGCAAGCTCGGTCTCCGTCCATCGTTTATTCCGCCAAAGTCAAACCACATCGCCAAAATCCATCGCCTAATGGCGTTGATGCCACTCATGGGAATAAAATTTCCTACAAACCTCGTATGGAAAGGGAAATTATATAGCAAACATACAAAAGCACCAAGAGCGGGGAAAAGGAAGATCAATTTGCCGCCATTATTTTAGCGTTGATTTATTTTTTGTTTTCCGATCATAGCTCGACGTATATATGTTTGATCTTGCTGATTTGTGGCCCTCTCTTCGATGAAAGAAAGAACCGGGAAAGTATGTTGTGAAATGTGTCTAATACGGGGCAATCTTTTTTTTGTATCATTGGGCTGGGTCATGTTTTTTTGTGGCAGGGAAAACGTGACACTGGATGAATTCATTGCAAATAGAAACTCCGGGGAGTAATTTTTCGATATCGAAGCTTTTTCCGCTGAATAATCGGTCTTTTTTTGTTCAGTAACGGTTTCTCATTTCATTACTTTTTTCCTCTCAGCGAGTCCTACTGTTTTTGGGACACATTGTGGACCTAATTAGAGCGATCAGTGTGGTGCGTGCGTGTGATATTTGACTAGGCTTTCAAACCTTGAGGTTTTTTTTATAAAACAACATCCATCGGAGATTCTGCGTGCTTTCCGAGCAATCGAAAAGTACGCCTTCGAAGAATTCTGTTTTTGATTTGGTTTGTGTATGGCAAAGTGTATTTTCTGTTTACAAAAAAAAAAGAAGAAGGTGCACAGAAAAACGCCAGGTAAACAGGCAAAAGGAAAAATGTGCAACATGTTATTTGTGTTTTAAGCGTTTACCGGATGCTGGAAGATCTTGCTATGCGGAGCATTTAAAGCAACAGCACAAGCTTGTTTGCGCCTGTGCACCAAATGGAGAAAGGCGATGAAAAGCCGCATGGAAGAAACAGCACCGGTGGTGTGCGTATCCATGGAGACGCGCTTTTGAGTGGCATGCCAGGATTTTTTCGTGCCCCGGCTCTCGGTGGAAGCTTATGCTCCTGTGCTGGGAAGAATGCAGATAATACAGGTGCCAAACACGCGCTCTTTTACGCGGGGTACATTTTCAGATTTTATATAGATTTTCCGGCGCAGATCCGGGCTCCCTACTGGCGAAGGTAAAAATAATCTCCATTTTCACAGGCCCTCATCATGCCGGGGCCGGTTTCCAGGGACAACCGGGTGAACGCCAACGCAAACGGCACGCCACACAAATACGCATGACATTTATCTCCCTTCGTACTCGGCATCGTCCTTTCATCTATACGTCGTCATGTTTTGGGGCTCCCAATGCCGTTGGACTGGTTGAAGGCGTTTGCCGCTACGCGTTGGTACGGGTAAACTTTAGAGACAGTTTGCACCGGATGTAGCTTGCAAAGTGGGAAGGACGTTGGTTTCCGCCGTTCGCATTTCCACATCCTTGCGATGTGTTCTTTTTGTCGCAGTTGATTGAGCCATCCATTTTCACAATCGTCGGTGTGTCTTCTTGTGTTTGCTATCGGAAATGATCCGTGTTGCGCGGGCTCCGACGGCGGTACGGTTTTTGTGCTGTCCTTGTTGCTGCCCCTGTTTTTGTTGTTGTTGTTGGAGGTGGTGGTGGTGGTGGTGGTGGGTAAACAAACGGCAATACGGAGCCCCAACAAAGCGACCCGTGTTGTCCTGTCGATATCTCCTTGTCAGCATTGTGGAGGACGAGTGTTTTTGTGCAAAATTCGGAACCGTACCCGTATATTTTCGCGTTCTCCGACAGTTTCCAGGAAAAACTGGTTCGGGCGATGATGGTACGAAGAGGATGGGATACATCGTCGAAAGCGTGCGTGTCTTTGAGGCACAAATAAAATGAAAGCTCAGAGCAGCAAGAGAACGATGAAGAACCAAAAAAAAAAACACTTCGAACGTGACTATATCCCCTCCCGACCGGATGACATTGATCGAAGCACCTGAAGGATGCTGACATGTACAATAAGTGTAGTTCTGGGAAATGATGATTTCCACCTGTTGTCGGTGTGTGCGCTCACTGTAAGACACAATGAAGTCGAGCATGTTTGTGCGACTAGACACGCAAACGATCGGGTCCCCGTTGTTTGAGATACTTTACCTCCTGGCAACGTCCTTTGGTATGGGCATGCCAAGATGCTCTGCTCTACTGCATTTAAGCTTCCATATCTTTCAATGTACCATGCCATCGAAATCGGAGAATGCCGGGCACTTTTCCTCTCTTCGCCATCTAACGCCAAAAGCTCAGAATAGATTGGAACCAAAGATTCATGCCCTGGGCAGGCAGGGGAGAGGAAAGGCAAGAGGAAAAGTATGGCATTTGATACGAGACACAAAATTAATAGCTAGGAGGATGATTTGAAGATGATGGTGGTGATGATGGTGGTGGCGATGGTGGCGGTCGTCCGTAGGGACGGAATGAGCGAGAGGATGTTTTCTGTCGAGAGAATGCTGGAACCTCTCAGATAGATTATCCGCGCAGGGTGGGTTGTTTATTACCTTCATCAAGGGTCGATACGAAACGTCAGATGACTTATTAAGGCAAGATTCTGAGGAAAAGCGCACAACAGGTTGTAGTTTCTTCTGGAAAGAAGTTTCTACGACAAAATACTTAAGAAAATGGTATTCCAATATGGGGGCATATGGGGGTCTTGTTTTTTACTGTGAATTGTTTCGAGGTGTACTAGAACGTGCTTAGAAATATCCTCCTTGCAACGTTTTTCGATAATCATTAGTTGAAGGCACATTTAACCGTCCAGAACCCACTGTTAGCGTTCGTGAGCGGAACTAGGTTTCCACTGGATCAAGGTCGTTTGGAGAGCGGAGCGTTGTATCCGATAAGCGCAACCAGTTTGCTTTCGGCAAGATGCGCAACGTAAGAAAAACACAATCCAGCCGGTTTTGCGCTTCTTCTCGGGCTATCCGGTTCAAGGTTGCGACACATCAACGCGAATCGATGAGACAGACCATTGTGGCAACCAAAAGATGACCACGAGCTTGCTCTTTTGTTCACCACCGACCGCTTGACCTTTTTTGTGGTGCTCTCAAATCCCGTTTCCCTAGTTAGAAATCGTTTTCCTACTTCCACGGCGTCGTAGTAGTGGATTCTTGCTTTCCCAATGAAACCACTTTTTGTATATTGAGGTTTGTAAAATTATCATAAAGTTTCTACCTCTACACCTCTGCCGAAATCCGGCCAAAGATATCGATATAGGTCGGTTAAGTGTGGTGAAACTTTTGTTTCTAAACTGTTATTGCAAGTATGATCCTGAGAAGGGTTTTGTGGTTTCAAGGACTTGAAGACCATCAAAAAACAAGTTAAGCTCATCAAAAAACACATTTTAAACTATCTAGTCAAGAAGAAAGAAGATCTGAGGGACGTATCAGGTCAGATCGTTAAATCAGGTTAACCTTCCCCTATACACCTGTGATCATTCGTATGCTGTTGATAACGCAGACTAAAACGTTCTTGCATGAGGTTGACATGGATTCTACCTCGAATCTGTCCTTACTATCTGCCAATGTCTGCGGTGGAGTGAATGGAAATCTGACCAATTGCCGAAATGTTGCCAGTTTCGTACGATGCTGCCGACATGCATCTTGCTCTGGGATACACCTCAAGCGGCTCTAGCAAACCCACGTAAGCCAGCTCGCGCCTGCCGATTGCTTCCTTCTTGAGAATTCGTCAACCGCCAGAGAGCCGGTGTAACGAAAAGACCATTCACACGACAAATGGCTGCCGCGGCGTTCATGGTGACGATGTCGTTTCGCTGTCGATGAGGAAATGGCAATTCGTGCGAATGAAACTCAAATGCGAATGCCAACAAAATTATATTCCTGAGTGTGTGTGCTTGTGTGTGTGTGTGTGTGTGGGTTTGTTTGTTCCTAGGCAATCTGAAGAGGTGATATGCTCCAGGATCCTTAGTAATCGTGAAACCACACCATCGCTAGAGGCTCCATCTTCGGCTGCGTTTGGTGTGCTCGCATTAATTAGTGTCACCAGTCATGCGCTTGAAGAGTTTGTGCGTGTGCGTGTACGCGTTGCTGGCGGCAAGCTTCTAGCTCGTCCGCGCACCCATCTGGGTGATGGATGGGCCGCCGGTTGGCTAGCTGGCTGAGCTGGCTGTGGGGACCGCGACAGATCGAGGTGATGCGTTTATTGCGCATTGCGCCATCATGCCAGCAATCCCGAAAGAGGAATGCTAAATGTGTTGTGCTGGTGGACTTAGACGAAGACACTACCTTACACTCTGTAGACGCTAGAGTGTGTCTTATTGAAATTTTGGGAAATCCTAACACATTTGTACAATTGTTTATTTGGGTAATTTAAGCAATGTTTGCTTTTAGGTATTTTTTAGAAGAACTCACTAACCGTAGATTTTAACTCTACTTGCAGGGCTTTTTGTAAAACGAAGAGATGATCCCTTATGCTGAAGATTAGCGGGGTAAGTTCAATGTCCGTAATGGACGTGTTGCGCTGCAAAATGGATTATACGAAAAGCTCTCGAATATGTCAACGTCTAACAGATGTTGATGTAGTCGTCGATTCGAATTGAAGTCTCTATCTGACTGTGGTACTGATCAATTTGCTATTACAATCAAGAACGTAGGTACACGATCATGTTCTTGTGTGGAGATACTGCGATGGTGTAGATGTCCGACGCTCTTGCCAGCTTTGGTCACTCTCAGATGTGACATGCGCACTGGCAAATGACAACATTTGGCGCGTTTGCAATGCTTCCACGTAGACTATGGCGCGGCACGATCATTCGAAGAGTCTTGGAATGTTCCTCTCTCTCTCTTGCGGAAGCCAAGATCGCAACGGAACAACTGTGGATATGCACGATAATTTGGCAACCACTCAAAACCTTCCTTTATATGGTGAAAATATTGACCAAGAGAGTTTGAATATACATTTGATTTGAACGTTTTGCTCACGGGAAATTTAAATTCCGAAATGAAGCTCTCTACTACTGTCCGTATACTTACTAGACCTCCCTGTTAGTCTCGCCTATGCTTTAGTCATACTGACATACAGACTGGCACGAATGCACGCGTATGTGTGGGGGACTGTATGTTTTTCCGCACTGATTGTTGTTGTTGTTGTTGTTGTTGTTGTTTTATGGGAAAACTCGTAGCCGCAGTGCGACTGTCTCGGTGTGTTTTGGACGAGAATGCTCCGCCACCGGTGGAGGTATCCAACGTGTGTTGTAGTACCGAAACCCGAACGGCCGAACCACAACCAGCTAGACGAAGCTGTGGCCACGTATTCTATTAATAGCGGTGGAAAATCGAACGGAAAATCAGTACCAAGCCCGACCCGCACGTTGTCGTGTCGTCGACGTCGTCGTCGTCATCGTGATCAGCCGTGGACGGTCGAGACCAACGTGGTGGAATAGTGTTGAGTGAGGTTGTTACCAGGGGGCCAGGAGAAGGACATACAAGGAGAAAGCAGTTGACGAAGTGTACATTTGCGCCAAAGTGGAAAAAGGACGAGAGAGGGACTGCGCAAACGATCGCAATCTAGGCGCAGCTGCTGCTGCGCAGTCTTGCAGCAATGTAGGGAGAGCAGTAATGCTAAATGGCAAATGCTTGAAGTGAAGGAAGAAAACATGCACATCTAGAGAGACTAGGCGCGAAGGGAGGAAGAAGAAGAAGAATCATAAGAAAAACAGGATATAGCGCCGAATGCGACTTACGTAGGACCGCGGAAAGGTGAGTTGATTTGGTGTGTTGGGTTTGGTGTTGCTTTATCTCCACCGTTTAGCTTTAAGAGTGAGTGGAAAACATTTTGCTACTGCGTTCCATGCACCAGTTTATGGATTTGTTGTGCCCTCTGGCGGACCATAAGTCACACTTTTCCAAGTACATTAAGGTGACTCACGAAGTGTTGCATCTCAGTTGCTACGGTTTAATCTCCCTATGGGATGGCGGCACCTTCCCTACACTATATTCCTCTCTCGGGAAATGCATGCAACAACACCGGATCGTCATTTTTCACTCAACCGTGCTCGAATGTACGCCCCGTAAGTGTGTGTGTGTGTCTGTGCATGGATGTTTTTCCTCTTGGTTGATGTTTCATCATGGCAGCTGGATCGATATGCCAGGAGGATCTCGCATGCGCAATACTGCTCGGCCTGATCGGGTAGACGATCCTCGTCAACTACACACTCATTCCCCGAACCGCATCTACGAGCCTCTTCTACGAGGGTGGGATGGACCGTGAAACGGATCAACTTTCTCGTCCAGCCCTCTCCAGAAGATGTAGGACGCAGGGAGTGGCGGGAAACATCTTTCTTCGAAGCGTGTCTCAAAGCAAAACTGTCTCGTTCGAACGGCCGGGTGGGCCATTTGCGTGCAGCTGGCCGGAAGGTTCGGACATATTTTCTTCCTTTTCGTGCAGTCATCAGTCAGCAATGTGAGGCTGTTATGTTTTTGCCCCGATTTTCCAAACGGCAAATGGAACAAGAACATTATTGCAAAGGTCTGTTTTTGCACGCAACGTTGGATATGTCCTTAGTATTGTTTCAACACTTGGGTTGTGAAATTAACACAAAACTTAATCTATTCGACCTCAAAAAAAAAAAAAAACACGACCAGAGTCCACCAGAGCGGCCTGTCTGTGTAGGTGTAGGCCCGTGTTTTTTGGTGGCACTGAATTTCCCATCATTCGGACGCGTACCAGATTCGGTATCTGCGCATCTCGCCTGTATGAGAGTGGCACCAAACTAGACAAGAAGAAAAAGAAAAGCTAGAACATAGACACACAAACAGCCGTCGTGTGCTAGGTGCGCATATTTTCTCAAAAGTTCCATTAGATAGCAGAGACCAGGGAGTAGACAAAAAGGGGGAAATGAAAAAAAAACACACTTTAGAGAGGCGCACGCGCCGTCCATCCTAAATCAAAGTGTGGCGTTGGTTTGGCGGGCGACGGCTGTTGTGCGGGATTATAGGGACGTGCTCGTGGGCCCAAGTCGCCCTAGTTGGGTGCGTGTGCGTCGTACCCCAAACAGCCGACGGTAAATCATTAGAGTTAAGCTATGTCGGCTGCTCGAGATGATCAGATCCGTGGGGAAAAAACGATGAGAAAGACGTTGTGCGTTGAAGATCAGTTCATTAACGCATACATGCTCTGCATTTGTTCCGGGGTCTGCTCGGGAAGATCGGAGGAAAATGCATCCGCAATAGGATCATCATCTTTCGCTGTCTCTTTCCGTCCTTCCATTTCCATTTCCATTTGTCGGCGTACACTCAGATTCACTCCCCCATCTCTAGGTATCCTCCGTTCCGGCTTCCCTCGGTTCCGGTCCCATGGGGAGAAGATGCGGCGAGTGTACCTGGTTTAGGTTTCAAGATGTGTGCGCCGGTTTTTCGGTATGTTCTTTTAATGAGCCCAAGCGGAGGGAAACGTTGGTATCTTTACGAAACGAAGTAGAGGACCTCTCTACCTCTTGACTCTTTTTCCGATAGCAATCAGGGGTAGCATAAGGGTAGAGGCACGATGGCACGCACAGAGGCACGAAAATGCCTCGAACTCCTCTTGAGATCCTAATTGCTTCTTCATTTCCATTCTGGTGGATGATGATGAGATTTCAAAGCCGTCGTCGTGCTCTGTGCGTCGTTGTGCTTCTTCAAGATGTCATTCCGCTACCATCGGGAAACGCACTGCTGCTGCGCGCCGCCCGGCACGAAGGCACGTGCTGCAGCCGCACGACGAATGCGTTTCCGGTGGCGGTTTCATGTGACATGCACGTTTTAAATTGACGCCGGAGTTGTGTACCGGCAGACCGACGAGACCGGCAGGATCTTTCGGAAGAGGGCGAGGACGCGTACCAGATTGTGTGTCTCGTGCGTACTCTCGCGTTTGCTTCACGTTTTTTTGTGCTTTGTTTTAGGCTTCTGTAAGTTTCTGTTGGTGACTAAAGCAGCGTCTCGGGGTGCGCGCTGTCATAATTACTGCATGAACGAGGTGGAAGTGCGGAAGACTGATGAGCCTCGGACGGAGCAATTCCAGCTGTCAGACAGAGCTTGCCAACTTGAACGAAAAATGTCACCGCCATCGGTGGCCCAGCAACTCTGCTTGGGTTTTGCAGTTGGTGAGATGCATTTTCTTGATGCTTGCCTCGTTTTTGGCACAAACTTGATTCGCCTTACGGGCGACGGCAATGGTGATAGAGGAGTTTTCTTGGAGCTACTTTGCTCTGAACCGATATCCATCTTTCGACGAGGGGTTGTTATGCCCCCGCCTGGTCGTTCGTCGCCCTTTCTCGTCACCAAAGTCAGAAGTTAAACGCTTCTCTAGGGCGGTTGTGGGTGGGGGAATGAAATAGAATTATAAGCAATAAGAAGCCGAAAGGAAGAGGTGCGAGAAAGAGAGCAAGACGCGAACGCGAAAGTGACGTCTTTGGATGTTTGGAAAACATCGAAACACAGAATAATAAAACCCTCGAAAAACACATACATACACTCTACGCCCGAGTGTGGAGCGGCGAACGTTGATGAAACTCAATACGAGTATCTGGCAGTGCAACAGTGACCGGGAAACTCTGTTCCTTAAAAATGTCTCTCTGTCTTGGTTTTTGGCTCCAAAGCGCTGAAAAATCGTACATTTCGTGCACGGTTATGAATGTAATCAAATTATTCGCGCACGTGCACCCTTTTCTGCTGCTCGTTGGCGTCACGTCAAATCAATCGTTTTGAACCGTGTGATTGATTGAGATATACCGTATGAGAACGGTATGCCAATATGGAAAGCGGCATACTTTGCATGCATTATTGCTACTATTGACGAATGGAAAAGTACTCAGACAAGGTACTGCGTTGATGTTCTCCCAGCGGTACCACCTCACGCTACTGTCTCTTGTGGAAACTGCAGTCTTAAATTATTGATGCATCCGTGGAATGAGTCGGATTCCACGCCTAAAAAGAATGCTTTTTTGTGTACTTCCGGAAGAAATTTGTTTTTTTCTTTCCTGGCAGTGTTGTTAGTAATTTTAAAAAAATATTTCTTCCTTAGGCTACCACAGAAATTAAAGCAATGTGAGAAAAAGTTGTTCCAAGGGCGCATCATTGTTGTGCTACTTTGTACTAATCATAAACATACGGATGTTTTCCGATTTCTCATGGTTCGTCGTCGTCGTCGTCTTCGTCGTCGCCGTCAGCAGCAAAGCCCTTAATTTGCTCTTTTTAAAGTTAAAAGAAAGAAAGATGAAAAACCGCCTTGTTCAGTGTTTTTCTGCTCTTCACGTCTATTTTTTTTTTTGCTTTGTTTCGTCCCCACGACTGGCTTTCCTTGCCGTCGTTACTCCTTCAAGGTGTCGTTTTGTGTTTTGTCATTTCGGCTGTCGAAAACCTTGGGCGTGAAATATTAATTTGTCCGTGTTGCGTGTGCTCGGTGAACGAAGAGGGACGGTTGAGGTGTTCTCGCATCGCGCACCAGGTCTGTCCCCTTTCAGCCCGAATTTTCTCGCTTTTCTTCGTGCGTACGCACACCCACCCACAACAATCTCCCGGTGATCTGACCTCCGCGATCGGCTGTGGTGCTGTGGCGCTCTGTTGCGCAATCAAAAAATCCCAAGAAACTGTCAAAACGCCGTGCGTCGTGCCTTCGAGTGTCAGGGCACTTCCCGCACGACACAAGCCGAATGGAAAATGAGGTGTTTTTCTTCATATTTACGTGTGTGCGTGTGCAGATGAGAAGATGTGTACACTTTTTGTATGCGGTAATCGACGAGCGATCGACAACTTGGGTAGGATGGTGCTTGCCATATATGGACGCAATCGCCAGGATGGGTTAAAAAAATATTGAAGTAAAAGCGTAATAAAACCACTGCTAATTTAATGTCAGTGTTTGGAGAGGCTGAATATATACCTGGTGTTTGAACCTTAATTAGGATGCCTCTATGCCGCATATTTTCCTTTCGTTATGTTGGAAGATGGTACCAAGAATTGGACCTAAAGTCATTGGCAATCAATCATGTAATTAATGGTGCGAATGTGTAATGTATTTGGTATCTTTTTCTTGCTTACAGAGTCACATAACATTAGACCTTTGCTGATGTTGGCAAACAGAATGTGTTGATTCATGTAATATTTAAACACTCGCCATCTTATTATGCTCAATTACTATGACTTATGACTTGGAAGGAAGTCAGGGATCTTTTCTCCCCTGCCCCCGTCGCAACCGAAAAACCGAAAATCGACATCTAATTATTCATTAAATATTACCCCCACGAACCTGGCTACGAATATGGAACTGTTGGTTTTAACCGGTTTGAATACACATATGCCTCTAGCAGTTACTCTTCTACACTCCCGGCCGTTCGTCGATTTTTGCCGCTCATTATCATTTTCCTTTATTCTACAGCGCTTCTCCTATGGAGTAGCGAACGGGCTGTTCGCTATTTGAATTGTTTCAGCTCGGTTTGGTGTAATTTTCAGCAGATGTGTGCCTCTTGGAAGCTGTGCCCCCTCCGCCAGTGTTTCTCCTCCCAGAACACCGTATCGCACCGGTTGAGAGCATTAAAATTTGCGCTGCTCCAACATGTACGGTATCATGAGCCCGTTTTCCAGTTGGCTTAATTAACCCCTTTCCTACACCTAAGCCTCAGAATTCACTTTCCACGTGGGCATTACACTTTCTGCCCAGTCATACAATTGTTGGCAAATTTTCGAACTCACTCTGCCCGTCGGGCACAGTGTATGCGCCTGATAGTTCCAGCTGAGACACACCAAGCAGGCTAGAAAGTGTGTGATAGCGATAGGCGGCACAAGGCGGCAGCAGTGTAATCAACGCGTTGCTGCGGCAGACACAGCGCATTCGCTCGCATATGACCCCGGCAGACTTGCCGACAAATACACACACACACACACACGCACGCACACACAAACATTACCATGCACACTCTTTCGCTCTTGTCTCCTGCGCAGATCAATCGCGCGAGCTCCCGAGGTGGAACGGTTTTGTGACACACATGTGTTTATCGCTTCAGCAAGCAAAAGGACTACGACCTCTTCTGTTGGCTTGGCAGTGGCAATCCCGGGACCACAGCTTCCAGGGTGCCTCGCCCGCTTCAGATATTTCTGCTAAGGGTTTTGCTGCCACCTCACTCTCTCTTTCTCTTTCTCTCTCTCGCGCTTTATACGCTCCTTCATGTCCTTATTCGAAGATCTCATTGCCTGCTTGTCAACATCTGGACCAGCGCGAATGGCCCAACCGTTTCATCAGTAAAGTGCCACATGAGTGTTTTTTCTTGTATTATTGTAGCTCTGTCATTGGTCTTTGTCGATCGGGAAACCGCATCACCTCCCAGGATTTATAGCTCAGAACTTTCAGAAAGTACGTTCAGTTTGCTGCTTCTTGTGGTTGCTTAGGTGGGAGACATCATTGCTGGAGAGTTGGTTGCGCAATGATTGGTAATTCTAGTCTAGTGATCCAGCATGCTGGAAGAATTAGATCACCCGCTTCGTCCCACTGTAGGCCACAATCCGACTGCTCGGTGTTGGTCTCCGTTTGAATCCAACCAACTAGCCGTTCGTCTAGCCAGAGATTCAAGGGGCATGTTATGACATGAAATCATGAGTCAGTTTGCAAGGAATGCATAGAACGGTAGGAGCAGAAAAACATCTAACAAAAAACAAAAACGATAAAACTTTCCTTCTTCTCCCCCCACTCGCTCTAACTCGCTCTTTTTTTTTTGTAGCATGGAAACAGTAGTCCTAAACTGATCGAAATGTCTGCCCTGTGTGTTTGTGCACGGTCGTTAAAACCAGGCAGATGTGTGGTATAGGCATGCAAATGGGTGATGAAGGAGAAACAAAAGGGAAACCGTTCTATCGATCACGCGAAGGGCGAAGATGCAAATGCGTTCGGAACGCTCGGGGTGCGCACATTTTATTGCCATTATGGGGGCAGCGGCGCATGCATCATCGCAGCCGGCTTCTGCGACCGTTGGTGTGTATGTGAGTAAGGTTTTATGAATGTTTTTTCGGCAAGCAACGGCCACGGCCAATCGGATAAACAGAACCGCCTGGCCAAGGATGCGTCTTTCGCTTCCCGTTCGTCATTACTGCATCCCAAACCGACACGCGCACGCTGCAGAACAGATTAGACCAGAACATGCTGCAACAGACGAATGGATGTGATGTTTTGAAATTTAAACACGCAGGCAGACGGAGGCCGATTCCCGATGCAAAAGCCAAACAAAGATCGTTTCCACTTCTGCAATTGTTTCCCGATTGTCAATTGCTTTACCGCAACGGGTTTGTGATGAGGGAGGGAGTAACACTTTCCTTCTTCCCTGAGTGGTGGTAGCGGCAGGCGCGACAGAATAACGACAAACGTGACCGTAAAGTTATAGGCCTGTGAAGCAACCGTCCTATCGCGCGTGTTTTGCTTTTGCTGCTGTTGAGAGGCAAACTTTAAGCAATTGTTTTTGTAGGCGCTCCACAATGGCGTGTGGTGTATAGCAAGAGAATCAGGGTAGTGTGTGGTAGAAGTAAAAACACACAAAAAGGTTCAATTTCTATCCGGTTGGGCGGTTCGCTTCGGTCGCTAATAATCAAGGCACGATCGGGTGGTTATTGCGCGCGACACCTTACCGAATGAACCGAATACCGGGTCCTGTTGGTCCGAAGTGAGCAGCGATGAATATGAAGCATCAATTTGATTGATTTCTCGACGACACGAGGCGTTTAAAGCTGATGGTAGAAAAGCTTCCAACGGGGAGTCGTTAATTATTATCTTGCTAGTCGTAAAAATCGCACAGCGCCGTAAAAGTGTCAATCATTGTGTCGGGCTTGTCGGGTGGAATGTACTGCTTTAGTAAAACGCGACTTAGCGGCAATATCGTTGGAAACTTGTACACGTCTTTGCAATCGGGGCTAAAGTGACGTGTGAAGGAAATTAATTTCCACCGAACAAAAGCCGCACGACACTGTTAAATTCCGTGAGCAATATTCATGTAAGCGGTTGCTGTTGGCTGGATGTTGACCAGATTTCATTCATCACCCCTTCACGAGAAACGAGAATGGTATTATTTCCTAGATAAACTATAACAATTCTGAGTTTTACCTTAACCTTTTAAAACTCCGCCAAGCCTCAAGCTTTATGAACCGGGACTTTTGCTTATTATTTTTTTTCGAGAATGTAGCACGCATCCGCGAACGCACATTCAACAGGTCCTTTAACTGAACCGAGAATTGAACTTTCGTCTCTCGTTCGTTCTCGAGTGAACTCAAGTCGAGAAGGATGCTGCTGTATTCTCACCATCGTTCACGCGACACAGACTCTACCTTCCCATTCGCCTTCCACCGTCCAGCGCGCGCGCTTCCATGACGAAGGAAAAGGTCAATTGATTTCCCTCGGGCGAGATTTTTCCGATCGAAAGCTTTTTGTTCCCGACGGGGATGGGAAGGGGAACGGCATCACCAGGCCACCGTCAATATACACCTTTCGCTGCTTTGCTCTACTTACTACCAAGGGACATCCATTTTCGCATCCTTGCCCGGTACGCAATATTCGAAGAAGGGCTGGTCGGGGCGGTGAATTCAATATTTCCGCCGTTGTTTATTGTGTTTATGTGAAAGAGGGGGAGCGGTTTGTTTCTACCGGCGCCTTTTTCCCGTTCGGTGGAAACTGGAATGCTTCATTCCGCTCCATTAGTAGTAGCAGCGCCGAGTGTTGTCAGTCACTCTTGTTGGAGATTTTTTTGCTTGAGATGGGAAATTTCACCTACAACTTACGAGAGGAAGCTGGAAGCGAGGGAGCGATAGGGAGGATGGGGAAAACCCTTTATCTCCATGGTTCAACAGCATTAGCCTCCCGGCGGCTGGTCCAGCTGAATGATTTCACGGTGGTTGGACACCGTCTCCCGTGAGCAGAGGGCACTGGAGTGAGCCCGAGTTGGTGAGCCTCAGTCACAGGACGCTTCCTCCGCGCCCTTTCCCGGGCGAGAGAAAAGCGAGCTGTTTCAACGTGCGTTGTGTTTCCCAGTTTGGCAAATCGAATCAGAACCGTATGAGTGTGTTTGTGCACGGTAGATCAATAAAATGAAATACACGCCGATGCGGATTGGAATCGGAGTGGTTTGTGAAGGACGATAGGAAAGCACCCAACCAGCAGTAGCTGCTCAAAACTCCTTATAATTCTCGTGGGAAGACACTTTCGCTCAACAAGGCGTGCAATCCGCGGCGACGTAACGATTGCACCCTTTGTGGATGTGGTAATTGAATTCAATGTAAGTCAATTCTTGTTTGACGCAAATTGAAAAATCTCGCGCAAACCGAAGAAACAGAAGGCAGGCGTAGAGATTAGCCTCATGTACTCGATCTCTGTATTGCATACAGTGGGGCGATGGTTAGATCTTTTGGCAGGTGACCACACACACAAACACAGTGAAGTGTACATGCAGCATCTCTCGTCTTGTGTGTTATATCGACCACCAGGAACCGGGTCACACGGCAGAACGCTCAGAAGCTTCCATCTTCTGGCACTGTGAGAGTGAGCTCACCGCACTCTTCAACCAACATTCCCGCTGGCCCCCGCTTCCGTGAGGAGGTCAAAACACATACGCGAATGCGCGTGGAGTAGCACGGGCACACATCATAATCGCCGAGGGGAGATCAACGCATGGGCAAGATAAAACAAACTATGCTCTCTCGCTTTGGCGGTCTACCAGAACCTCACATGCTCGAAGCAAACAAACTCTTGACCGAGCAGCAAACCGAGCGCTAGTGAGCAGTGCGAGTGAGTTTGTGCCAAAAACCGTCCGGGACTCACTGCGTGCGTGTGTGTGGGCGGAAGATGTGAGCTTTTGAAGGGCGAAGGTTGTGAACCAGAGTGGATTGAGCTTGCGGGATGGTGTTTGTTTGGGAAATGTGGGAAATCGACACACACTCACACACACACACACACACACACACACACACACACATGAGCGTAATTTAAAGCCGCAAGTCTGGCTGGCTATCTTTTTTGTTTGGCAGGCGCGACATAGAAATGAATCACTGGCCAAGACAAGCTTTAATTGTGGCGTGCTCGGCTAATTCTATTCCATGGCACTAACCGATGTATGCGCCTTCCTTCCTGTCGCCTAGAATGGCGGTAGTGTGAACCTCAGAGCAGTGTGTCTCCATTCTGATCGATTGGTCGATACGAGCGCGCACCGTGTGACGTCAGTGAAAGGAAACATGGTCCTCACATTATAGAGGCGCTCGGGCTTAAGGAAATGTCCGTCATTAAAACGTGTGCGTGTGTGTGTGTGTGTGTGTTGGCGGGAGCAGATGATTAGAAAAGGCAAGAAAGGAAGAAGGTCGATTGTTGATTATATGTTTTCGTTTTCCATAATGTCAACGATTCATGGTCATGTCATTGAGTGCATACGGCGGACTGTTGTGTGGAAAGCGAATAGCAAAATCTAATCACGGACAAAGATGCGAGGAGATCTATTAGCAGGCGGAGGCAGACGGATGAGTGTCCTGCTAGTGAGATAGAAAAAGGGCAAATGATAATGGAGATGAATATTACGCACATGATGGGAGAGAATGTGCAATAACCTTCCGTCCAGCCTATAAACTCATTTCCACGACTTGAGAATTCCCTTCTCGCCATAAATGTAGGTCATTTTGTTCGTTTCGTTGGGAAATTATTGATCATCCTCCGTAGGCCTTCCCCTTTACCAGCATGTGTGTGTGTGTGTGTGTGTGTTGTGTGTGTGTATGTGGCTTGGGGACAGATTATTCCGACCCTGAAGCATATTATCTGTAATGGTTTGGCCTGAGAACAACGTCATTTCGATCCCTCTTAAGCTACAATCTTTGGCTAGCAGTAGTGTCCGTCCCACCGGTTGGGTTATGTTGTCCTGATTGGAAGAATCGCTCATGTCCCGAGACGTAGTGAAGGACTCTCCACGGTTGAATTTGGAATAATTTATGAAAATGTTGCCATCCCTCCCGTAACAAGGGTTGGAAAATCGATACGTCGGCAGAGAGGATACAAGATTTATGTTTCCTATCGATTAGGATCATTTGCTAGACACGGGGCTCGAGAGCTTGTGGTTACCGTGGGTTTGGGGGGATTAATAGAAAACGTTCCTCTCGTCAACCTCCTGTCCACTTGAACTCGATGAAAGCTGTTGCGTTGTGAGTGTGTGATTTTTTTTTCTATTTCATTTGAACGCAAAAAATGGAAGCAAAATTCTGAATGAACTTGGAAACATCCCTCTTCTCCCTCTCTTCCAGTCTCTTTCTCTCTTCCTCTCCGACGAGTTCGCGGTGGGGGCATGTTGTTTGTGTTTTGAAGTCGAAAATAGCCCGACTGCCCGCCCGCCTATGCTATTTTTTGTGCTTGCTTTTTAGTGAATGGAACCCCCCCCCCCCTTCCCCCCTCGCTCTATAATCACTTCCAGCTAATGTCCAGATAGGACCGGAAAAATGGTAGGAAAAATACGTTTTTCAAGATTCTCCTGCACACCACTTCTAATCGCCCAAGACTTCCTTCGAGCAGTGCGGCTTGGTGAGAAGTGATACACCTACATAATTTACCGATCGGAAAAGAGAAACAACAACTTTTCCAATTTCCAGTCCCTTTGCTCGCTACCCCGGTCACAACCGGTTGGTCAGGTGTCTTTATCATTCTAATTTAGATATTCATCCCGCAGTACGTGGGGATAGAGTACCGAACGGGGGCTGTTGTCTTGCGAGACTTCTTGCCGCTTGGTCCGTCCAATCGATGGCTGACAGGGAAATGGGTTGCGGTGGTATCTTTTATCGATTGGTGTGTGTATTTGGTTAAATATTTAACTGTTTCGTTCTCTTGGTTGGAATGCTTTGCTGTGAGCGGATTTTCCTGGAGTTTCCCTTTCCATGAGGCGGTCTCCCGTGATGCTGATACAGAGCCACGTTATCCGCGTCTGTTATGCTGAACCGCTGGGGAGGCATAAAAAGGCATACCAACACACAACCGGTGCCCAATGGAACGCGTTAAAGAGAGAACCTTTTTTTTTGTTGCGACTGCTTCTTTCACATAGAGCGCCATTCTCTGCTGTCTCATCCATTTGCCACGCGTGGGGTTTATTGAAAGCGGGCGCCCACGTGAACGCAACGCGTGTGGCCCACCGTGCGTCTCCATTTAGTTTTGTATTATTTTAAACCCCCCCCCCTTCCCCACGCCCTCTCTTTCATTCGTTGTAGCATACCCGCGCACGCTTTCCACTATAGAAACGTGCGGTTGAGGTTTTGAAATCGAAAGGCAAACTACAAGACAATCAATAATGGCGGAACAAAAAAAAAGGAAAATAGTCTAATATGTAGTTTAGGCCTACAGCGAGAGACGAATAGAGAGAGAGATCGAGACTGTGGAGCTAATGACGATGCTCGAAGCATAGAAAATCAACAGTCCCTGATTCCTGGTAGAATTAGAAGACGAAGACGGGGAGGTGGGGTTTTGTTCGGTGCCGAAGGACGACCTGGAGGTGCAGACAAACACGCACATAATTTATCACCACCGCATGGAGTGACAAATGATCGAAACATATGCTGCTCACAAATCATTTTCCTGCCTTTTCCAGTGTGCGAGAGAGCGAGCAACTTATATGTCCATGTTCCGAATTATCCCTCTCTTGCATGCCACCAAGCGGTGCGTGTGGTAGAAACGGTAGGAAAGAGAGAAAGTGATGCATGTTGTGCGATAGAGATAGATTCTTCTCTTGCACCGAGAATGCAAGTTGCACGCGCACTGAAGGAATTGGTAGCTCCAGGTGGAAGAATTGACGGGCCTAAAATGAACACACTCACAGCTGGCAGGATCTCACCGAAGGAAAATTGTGGAAAGCAGATAAATTTAAGAGAGGGAGAGAGTGAGAGACTGTCAAATGTGCCATCCTTTCCTCCTTCTCCATTTTCCTCTCCTGTCCTTTTGCCCATGCTCTCGGTTCGTTGTGTCCCGTTTCGGGTTCGTTGGATTCGATTCTACTCAGTTCGGTTGCTTTTCTGCACCGATTTTCCTCTCACAAACGTCAGGCTGCGCATTCCATCACTCGCCACAGACAGCGAGAGCGCTGAACGCACGTGTCCTTGTGGAGCAAAAGAGAAGGCCCGATTTTTGAACCACAAGGTTCCACTGACCACTGAGACTTTTCACGAGCCTGCGATGGAATTTCCCATTGTGAGAAAGCTTCTTATGCACTTTTTTTTATGCTTTAAATCGGAGGCTGAGTATACTTTTTCATTGAAATTGTTCAAACGGTTAAATTATGCACGACACGTCAATGTTTGGGTAAAATCATGTAAAACATTGAAAAAAGGATCGAATGGAAACAATCCCATGTCCAGTGGGTAGTGACAAAGGCTCACAGTCCATCACAACTCATGCTCAGCTCACTTGGCCCAACTCATCATGGCTCGGTGATAAGAAGTTGATCAAACACATCTATTATCTATAGAGCCAATGATGACGCGTGACGGCGGAACAGAGAAGGAACAACAGAGAGAATAAGTGCAAAATCTCGCTCCCATGCAAAATACCAGAAATTTCTAACCTCACAAGCACGCGCGTCTCACCATACTCTCTCGTGTCTCACTCGCTCACTCACTCGTTCGCTCGCTCTTCTCGCACGGCACGGTCACACACAGCTGTGTGTGGTAAATGTTCTTCTCACCCACGCGGCTCACTCTGGGATCGTAACGCGTACGGTGCGGACGTGCTTTTTGTGTTGTCCTGGGCTGGTCAGGCCTCGTTCGGTTTTTTTTGCCCATTTGGTGTGCTCTGACCGCCGGCAGAAAGACACGGCGAGAGGCACACGGTCGACACACATCAGTCGGTTTCTCGCGCGCCTTCCAACGTTCGGCACAAGTGACCAAGTGGTGAAAATCCGCACATCAAAGCAAACCAACGGACGGGAAAAACGGGAAGGCATTTGCAAAAGCTCGTGCGTGCGTGGTTTCTTGCGCTTGTGGTGTGTATGACATGTATATTTTTTGTTGCTCTCGCTGTATCTGTGCGCGTGTGTGTCCTACGGTCGTGTGCAAGCGATAACGTTTTGGGTTGCCGGGTGTGCGCGATAAAGTGTGTGCCCGCGAATGTGAGAATTGGGAGTGAAGCAGCAAAATAATCAAATAAGCGGCTAGAAGGTAGTTGCGAAGAAGCGAGGGATGATGGCGGCGGGGCGCGTCGAAAATGGTGACGAAGGTTTCTGTCGCGGAACACCACACTTTACCTCTTCTACCTCTCGGGTGGGAAGCGAGAGATAGATCTGTCGTGCGTTCGCCCCACTCGGCTTTGCCTGTGTGTTGTGATGCAAATATGTCAACAACGAATTAAAGAACATACAACTACGCGCCGAAAGCGCCATGTCTAGCCGTCGGAGCGTGGTCTAGCGCAACAGTGAAGAAGTCGGCGGACGGAAGATGGTGTTTGCATACGGCAAACAAAGCACGGCTCACAAAAAGCTCACGAAAGTAGATGGTTCCATTGAGCGGTGCTAAGAGCAATCGTGACGAGATTCTGGAAAGCAGTGGCAACGTACATGGAGCTGGAATTCTGCGATCTTGGTTTGCGCCCACTTCGTTCAGACTCTCGCTAAAGGCCAAGGGGTCACAAACAATAACACGTCACCGTGTCCGCGGCACCATAACCGTTTTGCATCTGTTCGTTTATCAGCAACGAAAAATACGTGTCCAGCACTGACAGAAGCTTATCTGTGGATCGTAAAGAAAAGATAGGAGAAGATCTCCCCCGCCTGGGTGGGTGTTTCGAGGCGGGGGACCTTGGAATGGAAGTACAAATATTCAGTTGTGCTGGGTGTTGCGTGGAAGAAGAGCAGCGCAGTGAAGTGAAGGCTAGAGCTGGGAGAACCCTTTACGCCGGATCGAGTGGAGTTTTCCATACCTAATCTCGAATGCAAATAACACACAATTTGGCATAAGCTCACTAAGAAGCAGATCTATTGTCGGTAGAACGAGTGGGTGGGTGTTTTTGATGGGGCCATACTAAACCGACTCATTCCTTGAAATAAAAGTGAAAGGATATGTTTCTGCATCATGCGGGAGCTCCTTTTCAATCCCATTCAGAAGCACGTGGTTTGGGATGAAAAAAAAAACACCCGCTTCAGATCTGACAACAAAACCTCGTCAAACGTCCATTACCACCAGACCGTAGCGTGGATTAAAAATATGCTGGATAGTGAGGGAAGTTGCAATCCTAAAAATAATCCTAGACTAGCGCCGCGGCCATATATTCATAACAAACCAAAGGCGGAGCCTCCCAGACCTCCCAATAGAGTCAAGGTCGGGTCGCTGGGAGTGCCCCCATCTTCTCCGACGGGGGATGAATAAGTAGTATGCAGTTTTCGTTTGCGGGTGGGCGACTCGGCACCGGCACCAGGAAGCCAGGAACTGCAGGCCGCCGTGTGCCTCCTCCTGTCCTGTCGGGGTTATTATTGGCATGCGTGTGTGATATTATTATTAGTTGCTGTCTATTTCCGTCCCACTCTTTCTCAGTGGGTCAGAGTCATGCAAAGTCTGGTTGGTTTGTTTGAGTTTTTTCGACGGAGGTGTGGTAAGGGTGGCGAGGCCATTATTGTGCGACGTTGTTGATGCCGGCGGTGTTTTACACACATAGCTTGGGGAATCCCTTCGACAAATAAAAATAGGACCAACGATGATTCTCATCATCCAACACCACGCTCTAAACCACTAAACCACGTTTAGTTTACGTTGTGCGGAATGGTCGCTAGATTTTTCACGATTTTCCTTTTAATTTGTGTTTGTTTCCAATATTTTGTTTTTCTAAAGCTGTAAATGTACGTGTAATACATTTTGAACCGTAAATTGTAACGCTAATTTTTTTTGTGCAGTTAGGTAAAAGTTTTAATCACTTCATGTTACGCTCAACGGACATACAATTATGAGATCGAACAATTCGAGCGAAAAATCGAACTCCATTGAATCGAATCAAATTTCCATAACTTGGCAGCCATGTTTTGTTCATTTCCACCGAGGTAATTGAGTGTGGCAGAGAAACGCACGCCAAGGCAGGATTAGCTTTAGGAAACGGTTCAACTCCTATGAAGCCAACGAACTAAAGAACGTTACATGCGTGCGTGGGCCTGTGTACTAATGGAGAAGTGTTCTGAGTGGGGCGGAGGATCGTGGTGGTTTGCGGATTAAAACTTTGGAAAGGAATTTATTACACCTCATAGCGGCTTCACTGATGTCGAATTCGAGGATGAGTGTGTGGTGCGTGTATATGTGCGGCCGTGTGTTTAATAATGTGCTAATGCCGCTTCTTACCGTACCTCACGTGTGTGTCTAGCTAGATTAATTATTAAATTGATCGAATTCTCTGCTTTCGACATTAGCGTGAAGCCTGCCGGTGGTGAATCTGTGTTTGTGTTTTGCCTTTCAGCCGAAATTTCGGATAAAAACGGTTCGAACGAATGGTGTTGATTTGTGGAAAAGTGAAAGGAATCAATGTTGGACAAATACGGTAAAACCAACACAACCAGGGCGCGGAATTAGGAGGACTTCTACCATCCTGGTGCCTTGGTGGTGGTGGTGTGTCAACGGTTGGAGAGTTGTTGGGCCCCGGTAAAGTTTCGATTTGATAGAAAAACAGAAAAGCACACGAATGTCAATCACCAACTGGCAGCCAATGCTGTAGCAGAAGCAGCAGAAGCAGCAGCAATTCGACATGGCATTGCAGAAGTCGTTCCGGCGAGTACCTCGACTACCAGCGATATTACGTACCACCAACGTTGCATAATAGCGCGTGCTAACACCGGCTCTGGACACACCGAGAGAGAGAAAGAGAAAAACGAAGAGAGAGAGAGAGAATGAACAGCCAGGTAATGAAACTAGCACTGTAGCAATAGCAAAGGAAGCAGAAATAAATCAGTAAGAAAATAAAAACTCGTAACTCGTCCCAGAAAACGGTAAACGATGAGTTGCGGTAGTTGTTGATGATAACTCTGCTACAGAAGAATTGTGAAACACAAAGGAGCAACAGGAGCTGAAGCTGGCTGTAGGCAAAAGCGATGCGACTGCGACCTTTCGACGGGGTCTTGATGAAAAGGCATGCAACAGGATGGTGGGCAGGAGGGAGCAGGTTGAAAGTAGGTGGAAAAATCGTTATTTTTTATTCTGTTCTATACCTCCGCTACAAAACGCGACGGATTTTTCAAGGGAGGCCAGCATAAATAATCAAATGCGATGACCTTCGAAGCGTATGTATGCTGGTATGCGTGCTTGTGTACGTGTGTTTATTGTTGTCTTCATTCTACACACACACACATATACAGAAGCAATGGATGGCTATCCCTACTGAATTTGGTTTGGAAGAGGAGCGTATGTTTGGGCATAATTCTTTTTATGAAATTTAATTTTGAGCAACTTTGCTTTATCCGTCCCGCCTCTCCATTCAAAACAACCCAACCACGCCAATAAAGGCCCCAAAACGTCTTCACCAAACTCTCGTTGCCCCTTCATTTGTAAAGGAAAAAAAACAAGATGAACCATCTCCTTGCTCCTTCTTGTCGAAAGTCAAAAGATCGTCGCCTTTCGGAAAAGGTCTCGTTGATTCTGGATGCTTGTTGTCTATTTTTTTTTTGCGTGAGACTTTCGGGACGGTTGTTTGCTCTTTCCACTCTCGGCGAGGCCGCATATCCTTCCCTTTTGCTCGAAGCATGCACATCTCTGCTTCTGTCCCATTCGTTTTGACATGTTGTGTCCCGCTCTAACGCACTCGAGAGCTTAACGCGAGCCTTCACCCTCCCCGAATTGTCGTTGCCACATCCGCCTCGCCAATGGAGTGGGGTTGGGTGAGAAAAGTCGAACTCGGTAAAACCTTTTCCCGTCCCAGGGGCGGATATGGTGCTATTTGAAAGCATAATGGAAATTTACAGCATATTTCCCGTTTTTCCTACTGTTCATGCTTCCGGCCGCCGGTCCCTGTGAATGTGTGTGTGTGTGTGTGTTGTGTATGAAGGAAGTGGTCGTGAATCTTTTGCAGTTGTCGGGTCGAGCGCTGCACTAGGAGGGTATGGAAATGGCTTTCCGCCGTAGCGCTTGAAGGTCGTGCCTCGGTCTCTCCACACTGGAGCTGCGAGAGAAAGAGTGAGAGAGCAAGAGAGGGCTCGGGGTTTAGGTTAGGATTATGAACAACCGTGGCTATGGAACAGCTGTAGAGGGAAAAGCCTTACCGACCGGCAACCGGTCGCGTTCTTGTAGGTTATGGCTCAACATCCTTGACGGAAACTGGTTTTTCCACCGAAGGTTGAAGGCGAAGGACGGTCGAATCGATACACAGGGCGAACGTCGGCCGGTCGAGTGCAAATTTTCGAAACGTAAGCTCAGCACGCCGTCCTTGCGAGTTATCGTTAACGGCATTAATCCGAGCCTTGCCGTCATCGAAAAGCTTATTGCAACCGTCGTTAACGCATGGGAGAGTTTCGTACCAAGAGGGTGCATCGTTTTTCCGGGAAGAAAGCAGAAAGCAGATTGCAGGAGCCGGACTTTGGGAGCACATTGGGGGGGGGGGGATTATATTTGGGGGAAATAAAAGAGGGACTTGTTTGGTGGGCTTATATTTTCACCTTTTGTTAAATCTGTAAAGCCAGCATCCATCTGGGAGTGAAATGGGCTAATTGAATACGAGAAGCTTTCATAATAAACTTCTCGAGCTGGAGCTTATCAGTCTCTTCCTTAAAATAAAATACAAAAATATTGCACGTTTCAATGTCTTCGAAACATCAAAAAGCGAATTAAAAAAACCTCGAATGTACCTTAGGTTATGAAAAATACAGGGCGCCTCCATTTATTAAAGAAATGACCAGGCGTCTCCATTAACCAGGGGCAGTATTTCAATTCGCAAGGCATAATCGCAAGGACTGTCATTCTGATTTTCCATTTTTCTCTATAAAATATTACACCCTGTTTTTATAACATACCCGGCACCAGCGTTGGGTACTAACAGGCATGAACCATTCCATTTTTGGGGTGGAATTGTCTTGAACCGAAATACAAAATGCCGCTTCGAACTCGAAGAGTACTTTAGTAGAGCTCGGGTTTGGGCGTGCTCAGTTTAGGGGCGGATGGTGGATGGATGGCCGACGAAATGACGCTCGAGATGGATGGAGCGTTCACAGTTGATGGATGGATGGATTGCCGTAAAGATGAATGTACGGGAAAAGGCAATTGGAAGCTCCCAACCCCCGCCACCCATCATTCTGATGGGTTCGTTGTGCTGAGACTCTCGTTGCTCCTTGTTAAGACGCGGTACAGAGAAGACAGTCTCTCGAATGGACACCGGCAACGGAAAAAACAAAACCTCCGAACCGTACCTCAGGGAGAAACGAGGTAGCGAAGAAAACTCTTTTCCACCTCTTTCGGTCGGAACGGAGATAAAATGTTTCCCCTCTGTTCGGGGCCACCGGAACCGGCCTAGTGAAGCGTGCGGCAGAAGAGGGACCAGAGGATTTCATTTCGTTCATTTGAGACATTAACGTCGGTTGACTTGTCCATTTTTCTTGCCGCCTGAGCATCCCTCCCGGTGTCTGTTGCTGCGCTCCGTGTGCTGGTACACACGGAGATGTGCCGTTTACGGCAGATCACACACTTCTTGCGGCAGTTCCGTCGAACGCACTTTCCCTTGTTTTTCGCTCCCTTCCCACTATTAATGTATTCTCGCACGAAACGGTCCCGTTGCGCGTTCCTCCGATGTTGTCCAAGCGTGTTGCGTTGGATGAATTTTCCTCGCAGCATTAACGCGCAAGAAAAAAAAACGACTGCGCCTAGAAAAGACACACAATAAAACAAACCAAAAGATTCTTTACCGCCGCCACTGCCATCGTCACATCGTTCCGCAGCGCTGTGCGCACGAGCCATTTCCCGGGACGTACGGGACGAGCACGCTTAGTTGGCGTGGAGTTGGCCCAAGACGGGAAGGTGGGTTTTTTATTTCTTTTCCTCTGCGGGAACGTATGATGTAGTCGCTGTGCGCCGAGTACAAAGATCAGGCGCAGCAGTAACCAACGGCACCGACAGCTGCACCGAATCCGATCCGTCTCCGTGGATCAGGAAAAGATGAAAAAGAACACGACGATGCAGAGCGAAAGCGACACAGTGGCGTACATGCAAAGAGGTTGGACAGCGTAAGGGGAAAGTGTGAGTTTAAGTGGAGAAAGGAAGCAGGAGACGCCATAAACTGTATACGTCTAGCAATTTGAGGCAGAAAAAACGGAAAGGCGGCACGAGAAAAGAGTCACGAGTAAGAAGGAAAAGATCGAGATCATCATCATGGGCTGAAAAACTGAGTCAGGTTTTGCGTGAATTTTCCGACTGCATTAAGCGAGAGAAGGGGAGCAGCGTGGCCGAGGTGCGGAGAGATGTTTTGAATTTCTCAAGCGCGCGAAGGAAATTGTGAAGCGCTGAGTGTGTATGATGGCGAATGGCGGCGATCGTTCACATCCCACACGGTGGGAAGAAAACATTTGGGTTTGTGTTTATACACCGCGATGACTTTACTTGCGGCAAAGCGGGTGGAGATTGGTGGAGTGAGGCGAGCAGAAAGGTAGAATGTTTGTTAGGAGGAAATTCATACCACACCGCTACCACTGCCGAACCGAATTGCTATCTGCTTCTACGGCTCTGCGCAACACGATCTTCGCACGCGGGGCAAAGTCGTTCTATCGGTGTGAGTGTGTGTTTGTTGTTTTCCACCGTTTTCCATCGATTTATGTACCACCAGACGTGCTACTAACACCTCCAAACAAATGACCCCCCCCCCCCCTATGAATGTGAGTATATGTGGGGACAAGTGAGAAGAACTTAATAAAAAGTAAAAAACCGCGTTGCGTTTGGGTTGTGAATTTTCCTTCCCCTGTTGTGCACGTGCTTGTCACCATTGGCAAGAAGCAGCAGCAGCAAAGGGAGCGAGAAATGGATGTGATCATCCCGACAGAACCGCGTTGCAGAAACGTGCGATGCGTAACCTTCTTTTTCACGATCGAGTCGTGGTCGCGACGTTGAAAAGATGCTGCTTTATCGAAACTTGCGTGTTGAAAAAGGGAAAAAGATTAAATAATTCCGAAGCCATCACATTCAATCGATTTCAGGGGCCGACGTAACGCGGCCTGGGGACGGAATTTACGGAAACGAAATGTCTTTAACAGCTCTTGACAGCTTGCCGTTTGGTAGGATCAGTTAGCAACGGCAAAAGTACGATAAATGTGAAGAGAACAGGAGGGCAATTGAATGTGACATGGAATCGCTATCAAGCCATTCAGTGGGGATGAGTCGAGAAATGGCAAAAATCTCTAAACCGCCGATACGTGCCAGGGAATGCCTGGTAAAGCTACATGGTGAGACGAAACAAAAAGAACACGTTAAGACTAATGGCGAATAAAATCAAGTCGTCGTGTGACGGTTTGCCTTCGTACGGCGAGAGTTTCTTCTGGAAAAACGGCCTGTTTCGAGCTCGAGAATTACTGAAATGTTGAGGTTTCAGACAGACAGACACACACACACAACCATGCCGCTCTTTGGTAATGGTGGAAGGTGGAGATTGTGACACGGTGCGGAATGGCACAACACCAGCGAAGCGACACCGATGACAACTCGAAAAAGTCACGAGTGACACGATGAGGCTGTGGAGCAGCGGCGCGCACGTTATGTGTGGCGTATCACCGTCTTGGCTGATCGTTCGCTTAAACCCCTTGAGGCCTAAGGGATCCAAGCACGAATTGTTTGGATTCGAATTTTTCCAAATTTGGGATTTTGCTATAGTTACCCTATATAACTTTTTATAAAACAACGCATGGAACTTATTCTTTTTTTATGATTTTCATAAAATTCATTTTTTCTGTCTATACCTGGGGCATCGAAAGGTTTACGACTGCTGTTTTGCTTACATCCCGCGGTACAGTTACCGGTGGGCGGTGGAACTGGTGGCAGGATAGTTGCATGATGTTTTCCTCGCGCGAGTCCGTGTCCGAGAAGGCATCTTACCTAACATCGGATCGTTGCCAAAAACGCTCGTCGTTGTCGTCGTCGTCGTCGTCGTCGTCGTCGTCTTCGTCGACAAGAAAGACTTGTGCTTCACCTTCAACATCAGCCTCTGATAAACCCCATCATGAGAACCCATCCCCTTCGAAAATGGTGTGCTTTTACTGGCGGCTGGCCCGGCCGTTTCTACCGCTCTGTGTCGATATACACCGTTTGGTCCCGGGGGAAACTGGCCAGATCATTTACTGGCTCTAGCGTTTTCTTTGCCCGCTGGTGTGGTAGGTCTAGAGGGGAGATACTTCCACTCCCTTTGGTGGAAGTTTTCCCGCTTCGATACGAACAATATTCTTGCCAAATCGGAACGGTTTTTATCAATTATTGAAAACTTTTCTGGGCGAACTGTTTCGATTTTCCACTGTCTTTTGAGATACAAGATAAGAAGAGGCTGTTGGCACAAGAAAACTAGGCCGTGTCTGGATGTAATTGCTTGCCGTCTGTTCTGGTTGAGTACCGGCTGTTGGTGTCTTCGGGAAGTGAAATAACTTCAAGACGTACTGAATGTACCTGCTCAGGTGTAAATCTTAAAAGTCAACAGTGAACAACGAAACTCCGCGAACCGCTGCCTCATGTCTTGAATCCAGATTGAAAGTAAACCAGCAGCCACAACATGATGTGAAAACAAGCGACAATCAATTTAGCAATAATTATCGGTCACCGCAGCTAAGCAGCCGAACGGGAGGGAATTTGAATTATTAGTTAGCACATTCGGGGGGACACGGCACACGGCTGGGGACCGTTCTGCAACTGGGGAATCATGCGTAGAACACAGACACGCGGTGCGGTTCGACCGTGACGTTTCACGTGATGACAGGCACGAATGCGATGGGAATTGAACCACCACACACTGAGGTGGTGACTGGTGGAAACTTCAAATTCATGTCCTTCAAGAAGGAGCTGCATGCACATTAATGTATTGATTCGTTTGGGTAGGTTTTTGGTGAGGTCCCTGTTGTTTTCTCTCTTTTATTATGTGTGTGTCCGCTCCCGTGTGGAGCTGATTATTATTGCTCTCTTCACCTTGGCCCTTGACGGTTTTGTCGGAAAGCGTGAGAGTGAGCGAGAAAAAATATGCAAATATTCGCGTGGCATCGTGTGTAGGTCACGTCGAGAAGGAAAAAACCCCTTTGCCAAGGTTCTGGAAAACGAACCAGCTGGTCGGTTGAAAGGCTACCCCTGTCGCAGTGCTCCCAGTACTCCTTCTGCTTTACCGATGGAAATGAAAAGGCTCGTGGATTTCGCGTGCGCGTTGGAAAAGCTCGCATAAATTGTGCTCGTGAATGGTTGTTGGTGTAACAACGTCCACCCAATCATATGACCAGCAATGGTGGGAAGGCTACGAAACACAATGCGATTGCGGCAGTTCCAATCCTTTGCCCTTTCTTTCACATTTAAATCCGCTTTATACCGTTTAATGTTTCCAGCGCTCGTTTTTGTTGCCCGTTTGCCTCGTGCAAGTGTGCTTTAAAAATGTCACACGAAACGCTAATGTTTATGATCTGCAGTACAACCGGCTGTGTACGGGAAGGCTTGCTGTTTTAAATAATGAAAAACGGGGAATTTACTAATGTATGCACATTCAAATGTACTTCTTGCGAACTGCAACAATCGGCAGCATATATGAGCACGCGTTTCTATTTCTTCATGTGGGTTTTTTCTCTCTTTCTTCCAGCACAACGTGTTTCGTCTTAGTGCTGCGTTTCAGTTCCACCTAGTGACCACCGATAGTGCATTCTAAATGCACGCCTACATGGCATAGAGACGACCAAGTGCCCGATACACGGTCGTCACCGTTAGCGGAAGCAGCTGCACGTCAACGTTACGGTGCTCACTGCTGTAAAAGCAACCCAAGGAGTAGTGTCCTTGATCTTGACCCACACGGCACACGGCATTGCTCGCGCCGGGAAGGAGCTTTTCCACTTTGCACCAGATAGTGAGTGTGATGCGGTACCATTAGTTCTAGCGGAAGCTAGTAGTGTAGCACACTAGTACTTACACCAACCTGTGCCATAACTAGAGCAAGAAAGACAACGCTTTCAGCCGGTGGACAGAGCAAAGGAGAAGTGGAAGAGTGAGAGAGGAGTGTGCACAAACCTCCTCGACAGCTTTGAGAGGCGTTCAGTTACGACCGAACTGCCGGACATCTAGATTGCGACATTAACCAGTATAGCAGGGCCCAGTGAACTACACTCACGATGGGACGGAAAAAGATACAGATTTCCAGGATAACGGACGAACGGAACCGACAGGTAAGATTCCCACCCTGTAGCCCGTACATCTGTGGAGTTCCCGGACAACTAACGCTATCCTGGTTTCTTTCTCCCATGCTGTCTTGCTAGGTGACGTTCAACAAGCGCAAGTTTGGCGTGATGAAGAAGGCGTACGAACTGTCCGTGCTGTGCGATTGCGAGATTGCACTGATCATCTTCAGCAGTAGCAACAAGCTGTACCAGTACGCCAGCACGGACATGGACAAGGTGCTGCTGAAGTACACAGAGTACAACGAGCCGCACGAGTCGCTGACCAACAAGAACATAATTGAGGTACCTCTAACGGTGTGATTGCTGACCTTTTGACCTCATTGACAAAACCGTTTTATTACTGCACTGGCGGGCGTGCGTTGCGTGTTGTTGCGAGTTTGCGTTGCATTTGGGTTTTTTCCCTTTTCCCTGGATTTTCGCTTTTCTAACTCCACTCCCCCGAGGATGGTATTCCGCGCGCTAATGCTTAAATTACAAATTCCAAGTTAGAACTAACATTTTTAGCTTGATGATAGTTGTTTTTGTCCCTTGTGCGAAAGTACTAAAGCCGCAAATGAGCAACGCGCTCGGCTCCTTTTTTGTTGCATGTGTGCTTTGTTGCTATTCACGAGCTTCCAAAAACTGGTGCGCGCCAATTAATTGGTTTGCGGCCTCTGCGGCCAATACCCGGTTGCCTGTGTTGTGTGCGGTAATATTGTGGTGAAACCAGTGATGCCAGCGGGAAAGCGTCTCGCCGAAAGCCACCCGGTCCGTATTCTTGTAAGGCCTGTCTGCTTACAGTTACAGGTGAACGCGCAGAAAGAAAACAAAAACGGCACGATGTCGCCGGACTCGCCGGAACCGGAGGACAGCTACACGCTCACGCCCCGCACCGAAGCCAAGTACAACAAGATCGACGAGGACTTTCAGATCATGATGCAGCGCAACCAGCAGCTGACGGCGGGCGGTGCGCGGCCAAACATGGCTACCAACAGCTACTCGCTGCCGGTGTCCGTGCCTGTGTCGGTGCCCGTGATCGGTACGTACAACGACTCGATGCTGCAGAGCAGCCCCCAGATGGCACACAATAGTATTAGTCCACGGCCCTCCAGCTCCGAGACGGATTCGGGTAAGTGTGTGTTTGTGTGTGTGTGTGTGTGTCTGTGTGCTTGCTATCACATTTATGTCAACCGATACAATGAGAATCTTCTCTCTATTCTCCAGTTTATCCCTCCGGCGGTATATTGGAAATGTCCAACGGTTATCCACATTCGGCGTCGCCTCTGGGTGGATCTCCCAGTCCCGGTCCGAGTCCAGGTATTGGATCTCATCAGGCGCATAACAATAACAATAACACCCATAACACCCATAACAAAAGTAAGCATGGTTTTCCCTCGTTTGCGTTTGATTAATACCCGATAAACTGCTGTGTGTGCTGCTACTACTACTTCCTTTCCTTGCTCTCGATCCACACTTCGAACTGTAGCAATGTAAGCAGTATAATGTTTCCCTAACAGGGAAGGTAAAATGTGACCTTTTGCGAAACGCGAAACGGATCTTTAACGGATCGAAAACACTCATATGACGCACCATTCTTCCGGTGTGGTGTGCAAAAGTTCTTAATTCAATTCGATTCGCGAGCCTGAAACTCTCATAATGTCAAACGCATACGGCGTGACATTGCAATTATGATGCAGTTAGCCTTTTCTACCTACCTTTTGGGGTGGATGAGAAAGAGAAAGAGAGGGAAATGAGAAGGTATCGTTAATGCAAATCTATTAATATCGACGTTAAAAAGTTCAAGGGTTACGTCCGGCTGCTCTCTGCGGTATTGCATCCGGAAATGCATTTAAAAAAAGTGCGGAACCCATTTGCTCTTTTATATGTATTTGCAAGTGTTTGTGTGTGAGTTTTAGTATGCATGCGTGTGTGTGTGTGTGTATGTGTGTATCGGTAGGAATAGATCAAAGTGCCAGAACCGAAGGAAAGGTATACTGCGTGTGGTGGATAAATAATTATTGCGGCAAGAGGAAATACGAACACACGCCATACCTTGCTTGCGTCCTGACCTGTGCGTTGGGTTCCAAAGGACAAATCATGCGTGTTTTTTTCTGAGTGTGTGAGTGTGTGCTACCAAAGAGCTTTTTAACGATCAACTTGCATGCGTGGGAAGGATTGCTTTCTTCTCATTCGTTTTTGTTTTAATTTGCCTATGAGCGTGCGTTGGTTCAAAATTCGTAAACTAATGATTCCAACAAAGGAGAAAATTCAGCATTGATGTTGTGTTTGATTTTATTGAATGTGTTTGAGAGTTCGAAAGATACTAACCGACGTCAAACACTCGACGTCGTGGTCTGGAAAAAATAAAACTTATTAACTATGAAAACTCGAAACGAGAAAGAGAGTTGACAAAATCAAAGCGAAAGGAAATAGTAAGCACAAGTAGTAACAACAGTAATCGTCAAGTATCGTACTTTCAAACAGAGTTCCATTTCGATAATGCAGTGCAAACGATAAAGCAAAGCCCGTCGGGTGGAAGCGGCAGCTCCGGGTCACGGTCCTTGCGAGTAGTGATACCGGCCCCGATGAATCCGACCATCACGGCAGATGACATTTCATACGTGGAGGTAAGCTGAGCAAAGAAATTCGATTGAGCAGTCCAAATTCAATCGTCCCTTTTCTCCCTTCCAGCACACGCGGCAGCAGACGAATTTAAACACGCCGGTAGTGGCATTGCAGACACCGATACCAGGACTCACCAACTACACCACCACTCTCGGTTCCTTTGGCGCGCAGGACTTTTCGCTCAACCCGGACATCATGATTGGCCCGTGGAGTGCGGCATCCAGTCACAGCCAAAACTCGTCCGCTGCAGCGGCGGCCGCAGCCATGGGCAGCCTCCAGCACTCGAGGTAGCTATAACCAAGATATGGACATGACGTTCCTTCTTCTATACATTAATTTGTGCTCGTCGGGAACGGCTGACGATATTGAGCGCGAAAGAGCATCTCGAAAGAAATGTGTGTGTGAGTGTGTGTGGGTGTGCGTATGCGTATGTGTTTGTGTGCGTGTGATTAGGCATTTGGTGCGTTAATGGGCGTTGAACTTACTCAGAATACTTTTCAGCGGTTTGCCCCATCTAGCTGTGTCGAACAGTACGCCGCCCCCGTCAACTTCGCCACTGTCGGTGAAGATTAAGGCGGAACCGATCTCACCGCCACGGGACCATCACAACACGTCGCATCATCACGGTGTACCCGGCGGTGGTAGTGGAGGCAGTACAAGCACGGCGAGCAGTTCGGCACAGGGCGCAAACGGCGTCCAGTCGGCGAGCGGCGGTGCCTCAACGTCAACCGGCAACAGTGTCAATGCGAGTGGAGGCAACAACAGCAGCAACAATGGAAGCAGCCACAGCCAGCAACAGAACGGATCCCAGCAGCAACTCACCGCGATGGGCAATGTGGTAGTAACGGGCGGCGGAGCAGGGGCGAGCTCACTAGGGGCCAACCTGAATCACACCCACTTGATACATTCGCGACCTTCCTCGACCGGCCACCTAACACCGACACCGGGTAAGTACTTGCTTTCGCCTGAATCGCTTATTTTGCTTGCGCTAAACGCGCTGTCTCTTTCTGTTTAGCAGATTCGTACATGCCTATCGGTGGACATCTGGCAGGTTCCGTGACACCAACGAACGCACCCTCTCCGGTGGACATTCGGCATCTCAGTACAGGCGGTAGCCATCTGCCAGATTACGACACTCCCACCGCTCAGGCACATAAAAGACCAAGAATATCGGAGGGCTGGGCCACATAGCCCCTAAAGACTGGCGGCGGCGGTGGTGGCGGTAATGGGAATCGTGGAACCGGTGACGGTTCGGCATGCTACCTAGACGACAACTCCAACCACGTGGTGGTGATTTCGGACGCGGACGGAGGCAACACCAGCGATCGAATGGGCAACAGCGTTGCCAACTTCACGCATAAGCTTCACCAGCATCTACCCGGTCACGGCGGTAGTAGTGCTCACCAGCAGTACCATCATCATCTGCAGCAACACCACCATCAGCATCAGCAACAGCAACAATCGTCGCAGCTCTTGCATCCCTTCTATAATCAGCACCATCATCATGTACAGCAACAGCATCTTCATCACCAGCATCATCATTCTCATCAAGCTGGTAGCAGTGGCAACAACAGTAACCATGGCTATTCGAGCCAGCCCACATCGCCATATCACAACCACAACAGCAACAGCAGCGAACCGAAGCACCTGCAGGGAAGCCATTCACCTTCGCCGGGTGTAACACCAGGCCCGTCCGGCGGATCCCTTGACGCTCAGTCCCAGGCAATTGCGATGCAGCAGCACTACTGAGGAGTCAACCGCGCAACCACCGATAGAGCTTAAGTCAACCCGCGACTCGAGCGCGCGTGTTTCGACAATTGTATCCCGAAGACAGAGATATTATAGTTACTGAAGTCAATGTTAGCTGGTGGAAAAGAAGTCATTATGATAAGGAAGATACAGAGAGTGTCGCAGGATTGCCAATGTGGTTCTTTGCTTGGCGGGAAGCGTTTGGAAAAGAAACCTTTTTGTCTAGATGTTGGGGATACCGATTGCCAAACGTCAATTGAAGTAGGAGATTCTTGGGATAAAGACAGACAGAGCGTTATGATGAGCGTGTCAGATTAAAAACCTCGTGGGAAAATTTATCTCAGCGTGTTTGGAAGAGGAATGCACGCAATTATTAAACCACTTCCCCTATACGACTGTTTAAGATTGTATGTATATTTGTATCCTTATGTGAGGTTGTGGCCATAACGCATGTTTCCGTGGCTCAGTGAACTTGGGAGGCAAATGGGCAGTTACTGGTAGTTGCATCACTGTATCGCCCCGTATCTGAATATTCCCACCACATCCCATGTTGCATGTATGGCCCTTGTACTTTCCATCGGTGTGACGGTGTTTGTTAGCTTTTCAATTCTCATCGTTACCCTATCCTAGTGCGTTCGATGTAGATTGATGTGTACTAACGACAGGGCAGGGAGCCACAAATGGTATTAGGCTCGTGAGCGGCTTCCGAAAGCGTAACAACGTGGTATCAACCCGAGCCAAACATATCAACCATGTGGAGGGTGCTGCAACAAAGCACATGAAACAAAATTGGCCCACTACTACGATGACTTCGATCATCGATATATAGTTTATCTAGGCTGTTCTTGGTGTTGCCAATGATGTGGAAATAAGGATACCAACTATGAAGTGTTAGAAAGTCTACACAAGATCTGTTGACTTTTGATCTTGTAGACACAAGATCTGTAGAGAAGATTATCTGTCAGCCGGAACACTAAGAACCGGTAAAACAGAATCCAATAGCTATTTGAAATTGTTAATTTGTTGCAACTAGAGACAAAAGAGGAACAAAGGAAGAGAAAAAAACCCGTCTACGTAGTAGGAAATAATGATAGATATTTCATGTAGTGCAAAAAAGAAAAAACAACACAATAAGGAAACAAATCTAAACCGTATAGTGCGCAGAGCAGCAAACGGATGTACGGGAGTACTATAGAAGGTATAACAAAACAAAAACAAAAAAAGAAAAAGAAACCTAGTTTGTGTGCCATTAATAGGATAACTTCTCTGTATATTTTACGATAGAGTGAAAAATAATGAATAACAAAAACCTGCTACATATATCATAATGGTGGTAGAAATACGCTGTCCATTATGATGATGATCATGATAGAAGACAAATGGAAAAAGAATGTCGCAAAGGACAAACAATTTAGCCTTAGTAGTAAAATCAGGACACAACAAAAAGATCAGTCGAAATGTCGGGCAAAGTGAGGAAAGCGAAAAACAAGGGGAAACAAAGTGGAAAGCATGTAGTATGGCGCTTTACTAACTACGCAGGCCACTCACACAAATTTTATGTGTCCCGTACTTGGTAGGAATGTACCGTTTTTCTGTATGTTGTGTAGCCTGTGTATGTTTTTCATGTGTTTGTTAGCTATGTTTTTCTCTCTTTTCGTTTGGTTATCCTCTTGAACCCTTTTAGTTTTGATTACTTGTATGTGGTTTGTTCTTTTTTTTTAACTAATTATACTGTATACTCTTCTTGTGTTGAAAAGGGAAAATGAAACACTCACAGACTTCTTTCTCACCACCCAACAAGCAACCATAACAAAGAAATACACATTCAGCTAGAATATGAAAGCAAGAGAAAAGCGAGTGGGTGACGTTGTGTTAAGGGGATTTTACGATACGTAGAAAAATCGGAGACAAAGTTTAACGAAGCAATACCGGTGCAAGATAGTTTTGTAAGTTTTTCAAATTTGTTTTTGTGTTATGCTTTCGCGTTCAAATGTCGTTGCGCTCCCGGTTTTGTAGAACACAGTAAAAGTTCGTGGTGCGTGCCGGTTTGTCTGAACAAGCGGATGTCGCCAGTGCGTGCAATAGAAGAACCCTTTAGTAGTACATAGTAGCTAGCAGTAAGGACGGTAGTGGCAAATACCTTCCTGTGAGAGGTAATAAGATATATCTTAGAGACACAGCGTGTAGCAGCAGGACAGCCGGTGTTAGGTTTAGGCTAGTGCTACAAAGAATGATATTTATTTGATCTACTCTATTAACTACCATGTAACAAACCGTGTAGGGCTACCCGTGTTTGCCAAGTGTTTTAAACCTCCTGATTTTTTTTAAACTGATTTTATCCACATTGAACCACAGCCCTGCGCTGCTTCATGTGCAACGCTGATTTTTCAAAAATCATTTACTCACCTCTTCGAGAAATATATTGTACATTGTTTAGGGACGAAAAAGGGACAGTAGGCACAGAAGAAGAAAAAAAAACACAAACGAGCCAGGGACAGATTTCATTACACGATAGATGTTGCGTGCACTAGCGGCCGCTGGTGCTCGTATACTCCGCTACTAGAGGTTGAGAATAGTGTTTTCTTCCTTTCCAGTCATAATAGTTGTAATAGTTTGAATAGTCTTTTTTTCTTTTTGTGTGTGAACGCGTCACGATGCATCTCGCTCCCGAGCAAAACAGATATAATGAAAATGTGGGAAAACGTTGAAAAGAATGTGAGACAGTAAAGAATGGTCTTTGATTTCTTGAATATTTGATTTGTTTTCTTTTTCTTCTTTTGTTTAGTTCCGTATGTTTCATATGTTAAGTTGCAATTGTTTTTATTTTCAGTTACTTTTCAAAACGGTTTCGTGAAGCACTGTGCGGGTACGCATTGGTTGGTTGTGGGTCTGGTATTGTCATTATAACGTTATCCCATCACTGACGAGAATGAGTGGTATTGATGGACGGACGTGTAACGATTAGTAGTTGAAGAGTTGACTTTGTTATAAGAAATGGCAAACGAAGAGAGGGAAAGAAAAATGGAGAAGAAAGAAAGAGATAGCGAGAGAGAAAGAGAGAGATACATAGAGCGAATGAAGAACGCCTTGTGACCTTGGGAAAATTGGCGGCTGCACATGATCTCGCAGCAAGTATTGTGCTTAGTGCCACCATCTATGACAAATTCCAACCACTCTATAAACACAGGCGCAATAGTCATGTGCTCCTGCGTATACAGCGTACTTGAGTGTATAGATGTCAAAAAGAATCCCTCCAGCAAAGATCGAAGTTTGCCAGCCGAGAAAAGAACCAAAAATCATCGTAAGCCATGACGATGAAATGGCTACGTGTAACAAAAACAGAAACGCTCTCCGAAACTACCGAAATTTTGATAAACTTGTTCAAAATGAGTGATGCGTACGTGTGTGTGCGTGTGTGTGATTTAGCATATGCGTGATTGATCGTACATGTGCGTGAAAGAGAGAAAAACAGAAGAGAAAATTTGCTCATCAAGATAAAAAAGAGATAAGAAAAGATAATCTTTCTTATACTGGAAGCTGTAGAGACTCACGTATCAACTATTGAACCATCTTCGCCCTCTTTTCCCTCTCCATTGAAACCTGCTGCACCGCTCCTACTGCATCTTTTATTCGTCCCCTTGGAAACGTAAATTTGATGGAGTCAACATCGCAAGAAGAAGTAGAACAAACACAGAACACTGGGGTTGTTTTCACTTCAGGGAAGCGATAGCCAACCCATCTTCCGAATTTCACCGCGGCTATCTTGAGGAATGAAATGAGCGAGGGAGAGCAAGAGAGCCAGAGGGAGCTTTTCCCCTGCTTGGAAAGATGAAAAGTTATAAGAGGCGCGATTAGTTGAAATTTGTATGAATGTTAATTATTACCTCCACTTTGTAGATGCCTTAAACACAGTGCCTATGTACAAAACATGAAGAAAAGAAGTAAACAATGCGAGAAGAAGCGAGCGAAACCGAACACAAATGTCCCACTAAATGCAAAAGCACAAGTAACTATTAATTGGAAACTGGAAAAGGACTCTTTGCAGCAAACCATCACAAACGGTACAGAGAACAGAGGAAACACAAAAGCATAAAAAATGTATTTACACCCTTTTCCTCGAATATTTCTCTTGCTGACTTTCCAATATTTGCCAATTGGATATGATCCTACCGCGGCTGGCATTGTTCTTGTTTTGGGCATATTGTTTCTCCCCTAGATTTCCTTATTTCCATCCAATCCCAAATATTTCCCTTTGAGAACCTGTTATTTTAATTGAACAATTAACTTTGTAAGTGGAAGATTAAATGGAGATTTTGCAGATGAAATGCTCTCGAATTCCTTTAACTCCCATTTTGGGTAGCTTGGAAGGGACTTTAACATGGAGCATGGACTCTTTGATATTCATATTTGCAATTGCTGGTTGAACCAAAGCTGTAGATAATATAGTTCAAAGCTTCTCGCTTTTTTCGTCCGTCACTCGTTGAATGGGACTCCACTCACTTTGTAGGTCATAAGACAGTTTGCCCAAAAAAAAAAAAAATCACATAGTTACCGTGCAATACAAAATTGGAATAGGCACACATAATTGATCGCACAGCGAGTGGCCAGCTGCTGCAAAGCGAATATCCGTTTTTTTTATGGAAAATGATTCAAGCCAGACCAACACAACGGAGCATGAAAATGAATCGCAATCACCAGCTGAACGGATGACAAAAGGTACACACCACAACAACATCCGTTCCCATAAATTCTTGCATGACACGATGACCTGATCTTGAGCACTTATGAAACGAGCCTGATAAACCAAATTGTAAACCTCCGCGACCGAAGGCGCATGATGATACGAAAACGAAAAACCTTACTAATTAGTAACTATCTCTTCCTGCGATTCCTGATAGCCATACCACGAGTGCAAGCAGAAAAAAGTCCTTATTTATCGCAAACGTAGTACATGAGGCAAGATTTATATATATATATATATATATATATATACATACATACCTACGTACATAACTAGGCAAGGAAGCTAAGCGAGAAAAAATGCAGAAAGGCAGGAAAAACATGAGGATGAGAATGTATGGGACCAGCAGAGTTTCCCAATTAGTGAATGTCAACGTTAAAGTACACAAGTAGGTTCCAGAGTAAAGAATAGAGCGAATAGGGAGAGGATGAGTAGACGAGAGCGCTTTCGGAACATCTATAAAACAACCCGAAAGCACACATTCGAATAAAATAAAAAAAAAACAAACCCAGGCACATATGCTGTGAATCGTATTTAAGATATAATGAACAAATCTCATCAACTTTCCCTTTGGACACCGTCGTTCTTTGGAGGCGAATAGTCGTCTTTGTCAAAAGAGGGAACAACAAACAAAGAACACGGTGAATAACACATTTGTACAAAAAAAAAACACAGTAAACGAACAGGACACAGGATACATGGTCATTAGTGAAATTTTGGGGAAAAAAACAAAATCACTAACGGAGAAAACATATACAAGCTGTGCCTGTTTCCAAGAAACACGTATCACATAAATGAAAGTAATACAAGAAAAAGAAAAAAAAAACAAACAGAACCAAGTGAGGAAAAACATACAATTCATTCACAGAAACTCGATTTGAAAGTATTCGAAGAAAAGAAAGGATATAGTTTTCTAAAAAACATGCAAACCACACCGCGACACAGAACAACCAAAGGAGAACAAAACCAAACTCAATGAGCTTAGTGTAAACATGGTGAGATCAAGATCAGAAGAACAAGATGTTTATCTATGTGTGTTTGTGTGTGTGTGTGTGTGTTTGGATGTTTAAGTGCGTGTGGATGTTTTTGTATAATGTTAAACATGATCATTCACACACAAGCACAAAAAGAGGGGAACGATGGGGAGCCATAATTGTAACACAAAAGTTAAACCAAAAGTCAATGTTCCTTTGATGTGAAAACTTTCCAACCTTTTTCCGTACGTGAAATTCGGTACAAACAAATACTCTCTTTCTCTATCTCTTTCTCTCACTTTAAGTAAAAATTGTCGCGCCAAGCCTGCTTGGATGAACAAGGATGTATATTCGTCGGTGTCCGATAAAGGAAAAAAGTGTGCAATGTATGAACAAAAACACTCCCAAACAAAAGTACGGGAGCAAAATGATAACAGGTATGAAAGAGTTTAAAAAAGTCCCTCCTCTCCTTGTTAAGTGTACAGGATGTTTACGGTGTGATACACGTTACGGTTTTGTACGAGAATCGAGCTACAAAGCCCAATACAAAAAGACACGCTAAGTGTTGCTTTCCTTCCTTCTGCAACAACCGATAGGATAAATGCCATTTATACAACACAAATATTGTGTTTGATGAAACAAGAAGAAGTGTGTCTGTGCATGAGTGGGTGTGCGTTTGTGTGTGCGTGTATGGGTGTGCATATGTGAAGGATGTAAGACCTTCATTAACCTAAATTGGTACCGTTGTAAAGTGTGCAATGACGTCAATCCGGGTGGAACCGGGATAAGTACTGTTTACGCCAACAAATCGGTTGATCTTTTGTATTTGTAAAAAAAAAACAACAGAGCAGATGCTATACTAAAATCGTTATAGATTTCAACGATCGTTCCTTCGAGGCACGCTCGAGGATTGATCAGTCTGTATCGTTTGACCGTTAGACAGGAAAAGGGACTTAACCATGTGTTTATGTTGCAATTTTTTCCACTCCGTGTTTGCGAAATGTGTTATTAAAGTCCGTTTTTTACGTTTAAAATGTTACTCCCAAAAGTATAGAGAAGCAAAAGTGTTGTTATTTGCATCTACCTGAAAAGAATCCCTTTCCAAATCAAGAGTTTTGCTCTCTCTCTCTCTCTATATATATATATATATATCATCAACATCATCACAACAAACAAAACAACCATGAAACTAACCTGCAGCAGAAGCTGTTGAAAGATGAGGACAAAGCTGCACTGAAACGAGATAAAAGGGAAGAAAAAGACACAAACAAATAAATATAATAGATGTACAACATACGGGAGCTTTTTTGCGCATTTAAGACATTGCCGTATTCGTATCCGAACGAACGTACTCAGCAAAATTCCTCGTTAAAATCCGTTCGTTAGTTTGTTTTGGTGTGGTGAAGATTTCTGCAAACAAGTGTTTTACCCGATCGTGTTTGATCACAGCACAGTGTGTGAAGCATCACTCTGTAGTGGGAGTGACGGGCGGTTTGTTCTAGGTGCCTTTCCGGTTGTCCATACGCTTGGCAGCGTGTTTGCATTAGCCAGTAAACCAAGTACGTGCAGTCGTCGCAGCACACGGTCTCGCGATGGACATTGTCGCAGTAGTAGCGTTGAAGATATTTTTCATCCTGTTCCTGTTCGGTGGTTACTATATAGCGCGTTATATTAAGCAAAAGCATACCGGTAAGCAAACGCATTTATGTTATAAAATGCTTCTGTATGTTAGAAAATATGCTTTAACACGATGTTGGGGTTTTGTGTGCGTTTTGCAGTTCCGGTTATAGTTACGCAGGAAGTACCGGGGCAAGGATTATCTACTCCCGTCGTAGTGGTAGTACCCGATGCACAGCAGTACAATCATTATGGGTTCGCACAACTATCCCCGAACCCAACAACAATTCCTGCTACAGTTGGTGCGAATGGAAAACATGTTCCACTTAAACAATAAATAATCATTGCATTTGTGTATGTGTGTGTGTGTGTGTGTACATGCGTGATTCAATTCCAATATTATCCATATGAAAAAAGCGTCAAAATTTTGGGTAATTGTATCGAGCATTTCGTTTGTTTACCTTTTTTATCAATGCATTTCAAACAACAAGCAAAACCTTCGGCTCCCAAGTAACATTTTTTTACGTACCAAGGTACATAAAGGTATTAGTCAAACGTGTTATACGTTGCACGAACATTGTATTTAAATAGGAAAACAAGCTTTTGATGATTTAAAACCGCCTTGCAGCAGGTTCCAATGAGTTTAATTGAACAATTTTACATTTTTTGCACGGAAATTGACCAAACAACGATACGTCAACATGCATGTACGATGCGCAAACGTCAAAATAGTGTCAAGCTCGAGAACCCGCCCGGCACTTGTAGATTGTACCGGGCTTGGGAAAGGCCAAAGTGTGACTCACATCGCTTTTGTTCTGCGAGCTGTAGAATAAGTTTGCTTGACGATCGTAAAAATACGATCAATGCTTTAGTTAGTTAACCTCGGTAGTAACATAGAAGAGTGTCCCCACTTGATAACAGGATGCTGCTTGAAATTATCCTTATAATCATCGTCACAATTTTGGGCTGCTGTTGTTATGGGTGCATCCAATGTTGCTGCAGAAGAACCACCTCCCCTGGTGCAACGATAACGACGTGTAAGTTCTGTGACAAACAATGATTTTAGTTCGACTTTTCTCTTTCTAATCTCGTTACTTTTGCTTGCACACTTCGTAGCTCCGATAATAATAACAACGCAGGCACCCACCCAAGCCGTACCACCATCCGGGGCAGTCATGCAACACCATCCGTCAGGGACGGCGGCTTATCCGCTAATGTCGACTGCATATTCAGCGCAAAACACAGCATCGTATCCTAACCAACAGTACAGCCAGCAATATCCATTCCAAACTTCAGCCGCTCCACCGTCGAACCCGGCTGCCGTTCAGTTTCCAGCGCTTCCCCCGCAGATGCATTATCCTGCAACTTTGCCGCCGTCGGCACCCCCGCTACACGAGGGAGGTGCGATGGCTAACCCGCCCAGCTACAACGAAATTGTATCCAACCACCATTAAAACTCATCTCATCCAGGAAATGGAATGAAAAGGCCATACACAAGGAGACCTGCAAGTCAAGAACGATCGGCGTAATCGAAACACACTCAAGAATTTAGGAGTTAGCTCGACATTCGAATTACACCGTGTAAAATACCACACTGTACTTCATAAGTTTTTACCATGAAGTTGTTGCTTATAGTTTAGCATGTATAACGATGTTATTGCATCGGTATCATTCGTGTCATGGAGTACGGTCAGACACACTTGAATATTATTATTATTATCGTTGGTGAATTTAAAAATGTATTCATCTTTTCTACCCGCATTCCCAGTATATGAGCGGAATCAAATAAATATATGTTAAACGAAATTCATGTTTTTCGATCTACACCGCAACTCATCACGCTAATGCCTTTTTAGCTGCATAGATTCAGGCGCCATGACAATGATTCTGGTATCGTCAGTTTGAATATAGAAATACGATGTTGTTTCAAATGCCTCATACAAGACGCATCTGCTTATGTTTCATAAAGAGAAAAAGTATTGCCGTCGGAAAGGTTGTGGGACTTTGTAGGAGTTGTGAGAAGGCAGTGATTGAGTATTCAGAAGGTAACAAACATTCTATTAATACTTTCTGCTCTTCACCACTTTAAAATGATTTATTATCTTAAGAAAAATCATAACCATGAGCTACTGAGTGAACAATTTAAAGTAGGGTGGTCCAGAATGAAAGAAGCCATAAGCCCGTGCGGATTACAGCTGTGCAAAAAAAAAAAAAAACGATTTCATGCCACCATCTTCAGGGCGCATTTTAACACGTCCCGGGCCGGATGAGCTGAGCAAGATGGTAACAGCTACGTGAATGGAATAGCTGAAGTAAACCGACAAGAATCGTAATAATCCAGTTAGGGAGAGGCTTCAGCATCGAATTCAATGCGTTTCACTCTCATTTCGCCAGGGCGCACACTAAAAAAGGAATGCGTCCACACTCGACTCGATGCAACTTCTGCATTCCGCTACGAAACACCGAGCCAGCAACCAGCAGCGTGTTTGTGCAACTACTTTTAAGGTAATGCAAGTTCTGCACATAGGGGGTTGAAAAATGGAGGAGGAAGAGGAGGAGGAGGAGGAGGAGGAGGAAGAAGAGGAGGGGGAGGGATCTTGAGGGAAAAATCAACATGTTGGGTGCCACAGAAGAGACTCTCCATGGAATGCAGCACGTCAACCTTAGTTCTACTAAAATACCTGTCGCTGTTACTAGCACCCATTCACCTATACCAAGATGGATTAACTTAGTATGCATTGGCGAAACACAATTTGTAAACATTACGGCATGCCGTTTCGGCAGCAGTCACCGGTAGAAGGGGAGGTTCGTCGCCTGGTGCAGAGAGAGTCTTCGACTGTTGAAGGTGAGCAGAAAGCTTTCGTTTGTGGCGCGAAATAATTTTGTAGGAAATTTAGGGTTTACAATGTATGATACGATTCGATTATAATGCCTATGAAAATAATAAACACTTGTTGAGGAAAAATTTAGACTATATTTACATCAATAGATCACAACACAAAAAAGGGTTTGTAGAACACCCCCGAAAGCTTCGGCGATGTGTGAAGCGAAAAAAGCTCGCAGCCAAGAAACTGGTTTCGGTTCGTTTATGGTTCGGATCGGTTCCCTTCGTCATCACATGGCAACGTCTTGATCGTGGAGGCAAGAGTCGTACCGTTTTCTATGTGTGGTTGTCCGATCGTGGCACTATGGGAGCGAGTGGAGAAAATCAGACATCTTAAAAAGCTTTCATAAAACAAAAAAAAAATATTTTTAAAGTACTCTGGAATTATGTGAGATTCAAGACGATCAGAGCAAACAAAACTACAAAATTGAGAAACTTTAAATGAGTACAAAAAGTTTGAAACTGGTAACAATTTCTTGTAGCCTTTTCAAGACACGGCATATACATTACAGCATTCTTAACATTATTATGTTTATGCTTTTTTCCGCAAAACATTGTCCCATAGTGTTGGCTAACCAACCCACCAGCACCAATGTGGACTTTGTCTCAGTATCACCACCATCATTCCGTTGCGAGCTTTCTCACCGTCCAGTGTGTGTCTACGTTCGTCGCTGCTGCGTTTCTTTCCGTGGGAAGCAGCAGAAATCAACAACGGGTGATCGATCCCACCACTTGGTGTACCAGTCGCGGGACGAGTCTCCTCACCCTCTGACAACATTCAGACCGTTCACTCTCAACATTTCGGCCGGTTTCTCGTCGTCTGGCTTAGCTGCAGGTAATTTGGTTGATTATTTTTGCTCCCGAGATCGATGAAACACGACAAACAGAGGTCGGAATGGAGGGAAAAAAACGTTGAAGAGTTGAAGTATCTCACGCGATTACGATCACCGATCTCTTGACCGAGGCTCTTGGCCAGCATCCCGTAACAACAGCAGCACCACCAACATTGCATTGGGGGGCTGTGTGAGTGTGAGTGTTAGTGGTGCTTAGATTGGTTGGAAGTGTTTGGATACTGGAGAAGGGATCTACCGATGAAGAGTGATCGCGCGCACACACGTTCACACACTTTGAAGATTGTTGGAAAATAGGGAAGCCTGGTTTGGTTCGTGCGTCCGCGCCCTTTGGAATGTGCTAAAGGTGGGGAAAAATAGGAAAGTGAAGTGCAGCGGGGATTGTGACAGCACGCGTTTCCAAAACCCGATCAGTGTTACCGCGTGCGTGAGCTGTATCACCAAGTTTGTGTGTGGCATACGGGCAGGTGCAATTTTCAGCGGCAATTAATTCCGAAATTAATCTAACTGGACGGCGGAGAGCGAGCGAGAAGCGATGTGTGGCAACGCGATAGTCCGTTGATGGCGTTGGAATGGAGCTGCATGCCACGACAACCGCGCATATGTGCGAAATTCATCGATCGTTACATCATCGATATTTTTAATGTGTCGATGATGACTACGGCGAGGACGAGGACGAGAAGCGACGAATATGATGATGCCGCGCCAAGCTGTTGCCCCTTCTTCACGATCATTGGGGCAGATGATCACGGTGGTGGCAAACAACGCCGATCTCTCTTGTGCACATTTTCCACCGCCACAATACACGTCTCAGACATGCAGAGATCAGAAATGCATGTTTAAAGGTGAACTCGGCAAGCAAAAAAAAAACGAATGATAAAAGCATGAACATAACAGTGTGCACCAGCACCAGCCACAGCAACAAGTGATGGGTGTAAAGTGGACAGAAAGTAGAAGAAAACACGACGAAGACGATCGGCAGTCTGCTTCAAGCACCATGTATTCGAAACGGATCGTCGAAACGGCCTGCGGTAGAAGCATAATGGGATGAGGAGAAGCATAAGCTCATCATCATGTTTGTGCCGTGTTGCATGGATGCATCGCGTCTCGACGTTGTCGGATTACGTGGTCATGTTGTGCTGCCTTAAAAGCTTCCGCGATTAGCCAGTTCAAGGGTTTCCTTTTTGGAGCCAAAGTTTTCGATGATTCGGCCGGGATGTAAAGCCTATCATTGACTCACCGAGCAGATGCACCTCGGTGCTTTGGGTGGTGAAAGCGGCCACCCAAATTCCTCTCACAAGATCTTCAAAATGTCACTACGCGCCACAGTGTCCACAGTTTCTCCTCTGGCTGGCGGGCAGTTGTTATTTTCGGCGCTTGCCACTATTCCACCCTTTATATTTGGTGTGACGGCAAACCTGTTTCCACCCGTCAGCTTGTGAACCGTGATCTTCCGCCGTGAAGAGGGCGAAGAAATTTCGAATAAAATTCCTTCCCAACTTTACACCAGAGCACGCTCTGCCTCCACTATCCCCACCAGAGTTCCGCGCATGGCGCAAAACTTTCACAAACGACAAAACGGTGACCGGTTAATCCGGACCGGCCGGTGGAGCTGTTCTACTCAAACGTAGCCACTTCACCCATTTTCACGATACAGCCATGTCCCCATACTGCCTCGACCGGGTCCAATTATTAATATTCTAATGAGACACCGCCGGTGGACAGGTTTGGCCCGGGCCGTTGCGCGTCTAAAGCCTGTTTTGTTCTGCAGTTTCGTTCACATTCCCGTCTTTTTAAAGGCACCCTCTCGTGGCTTGCCTTTGGATGTCAAACAGACAAGCCTTAAAATTTTGCCCCTCCATCGCAGCGTGTGGAATTTCTCAACCAGAGGTGAGGGAAACATTCAACATCCAAGATCACCATTGGAGAGAATTAACAACAACAGCGAACAGCAGCAGCAACAAAAACCAGGTACGCGAGAAAAATGACAACTGCGCAGCCTTGAACGCCTTCTCGCCCGCGCTGATCTGTGTGACTGGCTGTGTGGTTCTGATTGGTTTCTCTTTTGCCCGTTTGCTGTTTTGTCCGGGTCCATCACGATCGCGATTGTGGTTCTATTGTGGAGGATGAGGAGCAAAAGAAGTGGGGGAATGCTCTATGCAAACGGAATTTATTTGCTCGCTTTGATTGCTTGATCTTTGTATAAAGTGGTTTTGGTGAGGCAGACACGTACCCCCCACCAAAGGGGTTTCATAAATTCTGGGCCCAGTTTGCAGCTCCCCCGAGCGGTACAATTGAAACCAGTTTTTGGGAGCGAGCCATCATCTGCTAATAAGTGGTTCCGTATAAAAACATAACAAGAAATGATCATAATTAGAAATGACAGTGTTGTTGGGTATCATTTTCACGACGGCACGATCAACACTGCCTGAGTGCGTTTAGACCCATTACACTCTGTATCTAATTAATTACTGCACAAACAACGCACTGAATGCTGCTATTTGATGATGACTTAAACTCCCTCGACCTTGGGGAAGCGTTCACCTTCATCTCGCGGGAATTGTTGTTTAAATAGAAGCGAGCCGCAGTTGGCCGCTTTCAGATTTCCCATTTACGGAACCGATGCAATACGTTCGCTTTTCATCGACCTTACGCAATACGGGCGTCTTCCGGCTCTCCGGTTAGGGTATGGCATGGGCGCACGAGTCGACCACACCAGATGGGAAGTATGAAAGCTTCCTCATTAGGCGCTCCTAATTAGTTCCCTCCGGAGTTTGGATCCCGGTTCCTCATCATCCTCCGGACACTTTTCCTCTTTAAAGCACCATTTTTAGCGCCCTTGCCCGCGCTGCGGATGGTGGTGGCACTTGATTGTTAGCTCACTAAATTTAATTAACACCAAAAGCTCCACTTCAAACGATGGCGAACAGATGATGATGAGGTGATTCCGTGTGACAGAAGAACTCACCGCATTGCAACAGACGCTGTTGTGCTTGCTTGTGTTTGTGTGTGTGTGTGTGTGTGTGTGTGTGTGTCGCGCACCTGTTTGGAACTTGATTGCCTTCAGCTGGCTACTGTCCCGCTCCTCTCCGTAACGAAAATGAAGCTCAGAAAAAAACAGAACGTTCACAGCGAAGCAGGCCGGATTCTAATGGCGCGCTGCTAGGCAGGGTGCAAGGGTTTCGGTGTTACGGTGCAAGGTGAGCAACGTGAGGCGTCATGTGAGCCGTCGAGTCGCTCTGCGATGAAGTGAGCTGCAGCCTAAAAATGGAAAATGCAATCATTAAGCGAATCGCACCGCACCGGGGTAAGTTCCGGTAGAGCACCTGACTAGACTGCAGTGTGTGTGACCGTGATCCATTCGCGATCGTGCGCTTTGTATCGCATCGCCACGTGACCAGGGAAAAGCCATGGAATGGAATTCGCTCCCGCGGGTCACCTTACGGTGAGCGGTGGCGTTGCTAGACGGAAACGAAGTACGGCCAGTTCCATGCACTGGCCCATTCTCCCGTCAGGTTGGTATGTGTAGATGATCACCAAATAATCCGCTTTCGATTGTTTCCGTATCTTTCACTTGGGCGGGTGAGCGCTTCTCTTTGAAATTGGAATTTGATTGAAAATTTGAATTGCATCTCGTCAATCACGTCACGGCCCGTTGATACGAGTGGCAGACAAACTTTCGCCTACCTCCGCTCCTACCGGCACACCGGTTGCACATGGATGAGAAGGTGGAAAGTGAAGCACTAAACGCATCCTCGCCAACATCTGCGCTGTCAAAATCGAAGATGAAAACCGCGCCAGTGTCGATGGAAACGAAAGCATTGCGCACGGATCCTGCCATCGCTTTCATACAATGAACCGAGTAGTTCGTTCGTGTCATGAATTTACATTTTCCGATTTCCCCATTCTTTGCTTTGCTCATTGTTGCATTCGCACTCCATGTCTTCTGCTTCTTTCTTTCTCTCACTTTGGTTTGTTTGGTTTCTTTTTCCTATCTTGTAGATCCCACATACATAAGAAGGGTGTCTAGCGGCGCCGAGCGGTTGCAGCGCTGCCATTGCTGCGTCTTTCCTTGCCTTACCTCTTTCTCGTCGGTAGATGGACTACTACGGGGAGCAGCTGACTTCGCAAAACAACTCCCTGTGAGTTGTTGCAAACTACAACGCAAAAGTGAAGTGAAATTTCTCGCTCTGCCCAAAGTGCTATCATTCTAGCGCCGACATCACAAAGAGCAATCGCAAATTAGCTAACCATACAGCGACCGATTCTTTTCGACACCAGCGTGTGCATCGTTCGCGCAACAGCATCGAGAGCACACGTGCCATGACGCCGCGCCTTGCAGTGAAGTGAATTTCTGTTGCATCAACCAACCTGCGTGTTGACCAGTTGTGTTTCACCATCGGCAAATCGGCGGCATCGCAGTAAACACAGAATCGGTTCGATCAGTTGCTACGCGTTTGCATTTCGTGCGTTTCATGTGAGTTTGTGGAAAGTAAAAGTGGCCGCCCGATCCGATCCGATGGGTGTGTAAGCAGCCACCAAGAGGAAAGTTTGTTCCCGCGCTTGTGTGTGCATCAGAGTGTTGTTGTCGGTGTTTGTGTGTGTGTGTGTGTGTTTGACAACCAAGCTGTCGCCAGGTGTCGTGAAAGTGAGTGCCCTTTTTCGGCAGAAGTCCCTGCCGCTTGAGTGTGTGCGTGTGTGTGTTTGTGGTGGTGAAGAGGTGAAAGAAACTGAAACAAAAACCATCCAAAAGCCGCTTCAGCAAGATGGCGCGTAGTGTCGGCCCAGGGCGACTCGGTTTGCCCAGGGCGGCCAGATTAATGGTGGTCCTGTTGCTGCCGCTGCTGCACCTCCCGTACCAGGCGGAAGCACACGTCGCACTGACGTTTCCGCCCGCCCGCAAGTATGATCTGGACTTTCTGGACAATTCACGCACGAAACCGCCCTGCGGAATGCCGAAAGGTAAGCTGACATTACGCTTATCCGCGCAGCTGCGAGAAAGTGTTTCCTTCCTCCGGAACGATCATGGTTGGCATGGCGGTTTTTAGAGAAAAAAAAACACGCTTTTATTGTACACTTTTTTTGGGAAGAGATTTTAAAGCGCTCAAAGCGATGGCAATAATTTGTGAGAGATTAATTGCACGGTTGCGGTTTGGAATGGATTGGATTCCCTCACGCCATTCCTATGCGTGCGTACTTTCTACGGCGCGGTCTTGCGTGGTCCGAAAATCGATATGCAAATATAGCGTCCACCCAGCGGCCGGTGAGAGTGGTCCAACCGCTTCGATCGCTTCTCCCGCCCAGGGATCTAGTGACACCGTGGGCTACTTTCGTAAGCCTTTCCGCCTTTCGGCCAATCATGCGACAGGTTGAAGAACTGGCCCCCGTTGTTCCGCAAGGAAGTCGTCCAACACCATCCCCGCCGACGATGATGATGATGATGATTTTTGAAACGGATATCTGTAAATTAAGCTTGCGCGCTTTTCACCGTGCGCGCTGGCTAAAGACGGAAGGCGCTCAGTAACGCTTTACAGTTCAAGCGGCTTACATGCACAAGCTCTCCGTCCTCGGACTACACACTGCCAATTTGCACCGTGACCTATTAACTGCAACCGGTCTGGTCTGCACACCAACCTGCAGCTGACTGCAGTTTACTGGGGCCCTGCGATTGCGGTCACAAAGTGGGTGCAGCACGGGCTGCATTCACCGCTCATAAGGCTGAAACCGACCCTGTTTTGAGGGAGTAAGCTACTCTCCCTGCCATACGATAAGATGACTCCACAGCCTACAAGAAGCTCCGTTATCTGATTAGCGTTTTGAGCGCAGGAGATCGCGAACTGGTCGCGCCCTACTCTGTTTCGTTTCGAATTCATGACGAGCGCTCAATTAAATGTCGTAATCATCCATTTTCCAATCCACACAGCGACAGAGTGCTCGGTGAGGGGGCAATTATGAGAGACTGGCCTTTCCTTTCGTCTCCGCCGCTTCGATGCTTTGTATAAGAAATTAGCTTGTGCGCGCCTGCGATGGGTGCCGCGTAAATGATGTCGTTTGAAATTTTCCATTTTCTCCGGCACGCTGCAACTCATTAAGCAAACTTTCTTTTTGCCGTCGCTGCTGCTGCTGCTCTTCCGAACTCGATCGACGGATGGCTGCAGTTTGGAATGCTCGGTATGGATTAGTGATGTATTTCTTTGTTTTTCCTCCCTCTTTCCTTTGACACAAACCACTGATTGAGATGCCGCAACTAAGGGCGCTGGAATGGAGCTGTGATTTATGAAGCGAACGAATTTCGTTACAACACTCCATGCTCTGCGATTGCTTGCCTCGCGGTGATGGAGGTACAGAAAAAAACACAATTCTTTTACCCTTAGTGTGGGTATTCCATTCACTCGATCAGTCCCTCTGCTTGGCATTGGGAAGCATCAACATAAAATGCGATCCCCCGAGCGCGCGCGCACGCGCTTGACAATCATCAAATCGCTGGTCCGATAAAAAATGGGGTCAAGAATGATGAGCTTCCAACGGGAAACGGAGAAGAGAGAGAGAGAGAGAGAGAGAGGTTCGTGTCCTTCTTCGCGTTGAAGTCTCTTTCGTATTCGTATCTCATCAAACTTTTTCACAAGCCACAAGTGATGAAACTGCTTCGAGCTCAATTGGATAGTTCGAGCGCCTTTTAATGGACGCTCGTCCGAATTTTTCGAAGGTCATTCTGGTAGGTACCTCAAAGTGCCATTGTTTTTATGCACACTGCGTGCTTCCACCTTCGATAAAGATTCATTGCGATGGGTAAACACGATCACCTGTCATCATGATGCTCCACATAGCACAACCGAAATGGTCACTGCACTGCGTTTTTACGATCCTGAAATGATTTCATACCACGCGCAACACGTATGCGCCGTCGTGGTACGATCATCTTGCGTATGCGAATTTTAAAATGTACGACTTTTCGTGTCCGGACGCCGTCGTCTTTACCGTCGGACAACGACTTCATTTGGTGAGCTGCGAGGGAAAAAACAGCATTATAAATGTGTACCAACCTACAATGTGCCGCGGCCGCGGTAGAGTTGAAGGCCAATGGAGTTCCAAGCGTTCCGTCGAAGGTAGTTGACGGTGCTGGCGTTGGTGTTCAGGTGCACGAATCGAGCCTTGTGGAATGCTAGATCGAATACAGCGATTGCCACTCTCTCGTGATGTGATTGCCTGGCGGGGAATTGCGCCAATGCGTATGGGAAGGTAGGGGTTGGTTTGATTGGTGTTACGCCAGAAAAAAAAACTTCCAACCAACTTCCATTCGTTCCATTGCATTTGCCAAGAGGACCTTCAGATATTCTAGGAGGCCTTTAAACTAACACACCCCCCCTCCTCCCCCACAGAACCAGAAAGCGTTACATGGTACGTTTGTACATCTGTCACATGGTTTACTTTGCAATATCTATTAGAGTCGCTTAATCTGGTAGAAGTTGAGATGAATTGTGATATAAAAACCTGAGCTGCGGGTGAAATATCACCATCGAACACTAGGAATAATTGACAGTAAAAGGAAGGGCATCAACATTTGAAAGTAATATGCTTTTGAATACATTAAAATAATTACATCTGCGTGTATTTGATACAGCCTGAAATGGAAACCTGATATTGTCATCGTCACATCAATCAAGCTAGCAATATTGTTGTTTTTACATCTGCCAAAAGCCTGCTACACGTTACACGAATCAGCCAAAAGGCATGGGTGGTCGGACGTGCCGTTTCGTTCCAAATGGATGTTTATAACATCGATCTTCCCTATCCAGCAATTAGCAAAATTTTGTTAGCGACCAAAACGTCCAAATAACATATTGCACCGAGGCGCAACTAATCAGCACCGACAGCACAGAGCCCCCACCTCCATTTAGCCGTTCGCTCTTGTAGTCAATCAACATTCTCCACCGTTCAGCAAGTTTCCACGGTCCGGAGTAACGATCAACTCGACCATAAATCATCACTTGACGGATCTTCCTCGGGGAGAATGGACGAACGAATGGAATGGATGGACAGCGAACAGCATCATCCTCTCGCTCCGTTCCATTTTCCACTCTCCAGCTCCGGCGGTGGATGGTGGTTTAGATGGTTCGCTGAAGATTCGCGCGCAGCAATTCTTAGCCTACCACACCATCACACGACGGCTTGTCCGACTGACCTTCATCGAGTGAGGGCTTCAAAACCAGTCTTCGACTTGTAGCAATCCCATCCATAGCTTCATAATTTGCGGTTGTGTTTGTTTTGATCACCATCATCGGGTCGATCATTATGTTGGTTTACTTTTCCTCGCTAGGATGAGGTAACAAACGTTGGCCGGGCGTTCTGATTGAAGTGTGTATTTGATCTATTCCGCAATAAAAGTTGATAATGTGCGATTCCACTTCAACGATCGTCGTTGATTGCTGCGAAAAGGAATTAATTTACAATCGAAATTAAGGAAAAATGAGGCGGAAAAGCTGCTGTATAAACCACCGCAATGGGAAAAACCACAAAGAGTGAAGAGATGGTGGAACGAAAGGTGTTTGCACAAGAAAATGCGTCTATTTATTTAGGTTCATACGAGGGTGATAAACTTCAAGATTTACGAACAAAACTACAGCGATAAATCACCCACAATCTCGCAATCACACTCGCGCCACTTGTGACTTGTGTTCCCTTCAACGGTTTAATCGGTATACAACCCTCTTCAAAATTCAAGCACCAGACTTATCGTGGTCGGCCGGTAGGTCAGCTTCCGTTGTCAATAAGAATGAGTTCACCTTCGGCCAAGTGCACGTTCCGGCATTGAATTAATGGGCGAGTAGTAATTGCTATTGCAACGCCACTACGGCCCTGCCACCCACCAATCCCGACCCCGAGCCCGAGCACACCAACGTACGCGGTGGCGCTTTGGAGGTCGGGGCACACGGTACAAAGTGGGAGTCATTGTTATGCTGACAACCTTCGCAAAACTGTACTACCAGCCTCCATGCACATCATCGTCATCATAATCGATTGGTAGCGGTCAAGGAGGGACATGAGGGGACTGAGAGAGCGAGAGAACCTAAGAGAGAATTACGCATAATTACTGTCAATGTTTGATGCGTAGACGAAATGGGACCCTAGAGACATGAAAGGTGAAGTTTTAGGGTGTGATTTTATGAAGGAGTCTTAAATGTTCGACTTCTTAATGAATGACTCAGGCTGAGGCGTTGGGCAATCACTCGCGTAAAGAGCGTAAAAAGAACACCTCCGCATTGCTCTTATGAGCTTAAACGTCCCCACTGCACCCTCTGCCACGTCGTGTTGGAGTTGATTATAAATTCAACAGCAACAGCAAACAATGCACACCAACCCATCCCAAATGGCACTTCCTTTGGCGCGTTGCATGGTCTATTCTGAGTTCACTTTCTGGGCCGAGTTCACGCCGGTCGTACGTTGGCGTCTTGCGCAATCTCTGTGGTCTACAGCCAAGAGATGAGGAAGATGGAGCGGAAATGCCGGGAGGGTGGTGATGTGCTTTGAATTTCAATTTAATGTCCACGGATCGACCACGGATCACGGTGTCTCGGGTGATGCGAATTATTCACGCTCTCTCGCAGCAAGAATCATGGCGGTGGATCGCTTCCGGAGTGTAAGTCATGAGGAGATAGAAAGAGAGAGAGAGAGAGCAAAACAATAGATTCAGTGTTAAGAAATGCATTTCCAGTGCCATGGTAGAAGTTCCACGGTGTCGGCAAGGGTTCCTTTATGCACTCTTCGCCACCCTTTATGTTGCACACGATTACTCATCCCTTCTTTCACTTGTTGCAGGTTCGCTGAAGACGTCGTTCATCGAGGGCAGCACGTTCAACGTATCGTGGCATCTTGCCTATCCTCATCGGGTAAGTGGCAGCAAGCGCTAAAAAGATCGTTTTTAATCACCGAATTATAAAGCCAAATCAGAAGATTTGGGGTCAGGTTCAGTAGCACCCAGGTGGCACGAGGTCAAGATTCTGGGTCTTTCACCTGCTGCAGAGATTCCCACAGACAGAGTTTCATCTCACCATTTAACGGTATCGCATCTTGACAAACGCGCCTTACTGTGATGTTGTTGGGTACGACGACGAAACAATTCGATTCGATTCAACTCCCACCATTCGTTCACCCTCCCCCCAGACCCCCCCCCCCTCCCTGATTGCGGAACAATTTTTTGTCCCTCGGCAGCAATTAGTGTCTGGTTTTAGTGGTGCAATATATTTCCGCCAGAACACATGATTCGGGTGATTCCGTGCGAACTACGGTGGCGTTACGGTTTTCGTTACGGTTCTTCGGCACTTCTGGTTTGCGCTGCCGTGCTCACACCACCGTACACAATGTCATTGGCAGGGAAAAACGTAGCGAGAGAAGGAAACCTAGGAAAAACAACGGCCAGAATGCGGCGGAACAGGTTTCGGTGATCGGTGTTCTGTTCTTCACGCTCGAGAGTCGTATTGTTTCGTGTAATAGGGTAAAATATTTACATCCATTACAGTCCCAAACACTACATACCGTTAGCAGATGGGGGCTTTGGGACACAGCAGTAGCTCTCGGGAGATTGTGAACCAGTGTGACAAGCTTACGAAAAAGAGTTGCCTCACACACTTTTGTGCCTCACCGTATGTAGGCAACCAGTTAGCAGCTTTCGTTCAGCGCAATGGCGAGGTGTAAAAACGGACATCTGAAAATAACTTTTCCTTACCGAGAGCCCGCCGGATGTGTTTGGTGCATGTGAGGCCACACGTAATTATCACGATTCCCAGCCCCCGTGTTATGCAGCAATAGTTGCGTTTTCTTCGTCAAGTTTTTCATCTCGAGTCCAATTATCGATCGATTGAAAATTGATCGTTTCAACGTCGAGAGCCGCGCGTAATAGTTTTACCCTTTATCCAAAAATATATCTGACGATGGATTGGTTATGAAACGGATTATTTGTAAACGATTGCCTCAAACGGTAATGCATTTGCTGCTTTGCCAAACGGAAATTGGAACGATGGATAACTTTTAGTTAGCAGACAGTCACATAAGATCGATTAAAGTACCTTCCCCGGGATTGCGAGTCGTTTCAACCTTTTGTACGATTCTACATTCGGCTCAGTTTTATTACGTGATTCCTAAACTAGAACGCCCGAACGAGCCACAATCCAAGCAGCATAACGATCCTTACGATGTAGTTACCAATCAGGGTCGTTGCGTCGGCCGTAGGCCCAGGCGTTGTTGTCCGCACTGGCGGCTCTATAACGCCGATCGCCGAGTTTGCCTTCTTGTTGCATCCACTGAAGAGACAAACCTCACAACCGCTGGCCGATCCGCACTCGACCTCGCGTGCCAACGTCGAACACTTCCGCACCGTGTCACCGTTCGACTGCACGATCGTGTAGCACTTGTTGGCTGTGTCGTACGTTGGGCACTCGGGAGCCGTGCCGGTTTTAGCGGACGTGCAGGCCTCCCCGTCGATGCGAGAGTCACACTGGAAGCAACTGAGCGGTGCTACCGGGTACTGGACCGTGTTGCAGTTGGTCGTTTGCGAATTGCACACAAGACAGTTCTCAGCGCGCGCACACGCACTTTGTGCACTTGCCGCCAAGTCGCTCACACAGCCGCGTTCCGTAATCCCTCCATCAATGAGCCGACTGTAGCACTGGGTATTCGTTGGATCATTGCACGGTTCCGACGCGACTTGCAGTGCTTGACTGCGGCAAAGAGAATTCAGCGAGCTGCGACACTGCACGCAGCTTCCGGAAGTGCCACGGGCTTGTGGATCATTGCAACCAGACGTGGAGCACGTCTGACAGCGGCCTGTGCAAGCGGACAGTTCGGCTTCGGTTAGCGAGCTACGGCAGTCCAGCCGGAGCAGCTGCCCGGTGACGTCCGATTGCAGCAGGCAACTGTCCCCGGCACGATACACGGGACAGTACTCGAGTCGTACGTTTTGGAACGATACACATGGTGGGTCCACACACCGGTAGCATTGTAATCGGTCCGCGGGGAAGGTAACCACGTTACATCGATTGGTCGAGCAGCGCTGACAGGAGTTACCAGCCGTAGCAGTGCACTGCCCGGAAACATCAGCCGGCAGACTGCCCAAACAGCCTCGGCGTGTTGTTGTAATTCCACCAGATGTTACAAGAGCCGTCGCACAGCTGGCACACTTTTCAAAGGTAGACAGAGCGGCTGGATTCGTGGCGCATCGTACATCCGTCGAAGAATCGCAAGATCTAAAACACAGTGAGAGTATTAATTGTGATGTTCTATGACCAGGTTCTCCCGGAGCACAAACACACACAGACTCTTACAGACACTCAAGGTAGTTGAAGTCAACTTCGGCAGAGTTGCAATTGTCTGACGAGCAGAAATGGCAACGGTTTGTGTTGTTGGTGCAGAATGTGCGTTCCGACTCGGTAAGCGATGAGCGACAGGTACGCTTGCGAGTTCCACTTTGCAGAAGCTGTACGCAGTCGTCCCACGGATTGGGACAGAATGCGTTAGCGACCGTACCAACCGTGCAGCGTCGTCTATCGGCTGGGAAAAGACCACCATTGCAGGCTGCACCATCGTTCTCGATGTTACAGGTTGCACAGTTACGACCATCCGCGGTACAACCGGCCAGATCGCTATCGGAGCTGATGCATCCACGCTCAGTAACTGATCCGCCGACCTGTAAAGAATGGAGCGGTGTTTATTAGTAATTGTTATAAGCGCGTAACATTTCGCCATACAATCTTGACGTAGCACTGTGCATCGGAAACGTCCGTTGTCGGTGCCGGACATTCGACGACAGGGAGTTCTCCAGTGGCCGGAGCAATGCAGAATGAATCCTTCAGGGTGGTACAGTATCCGCAGCGGTGATCAACCCGGGAGTGTAGATTACACTCCGACTCGCCACAAAGAACACATTCGGGAGCGATACAGGAGGCTAGTTGTTCCCTTGACATCTCTGACGAACAGCCACGCCGTGAGGGATTGACTAAAAGTAAAGGGAAAGTGTAAGTGAAGCAATAGGAGATGCAAAGAGATGTTAACTATTTACTTACATCCATCAAACATACTAAAGCACTCGTCATCCGTGAGTGGGCAGCTTGCGAGATATACGCTCGTCTTCAAGCAACCGGTTCCTTCGCACTGATAGCAACTTTTGGTCGCAGCGTTTGTGCTAAACGGTGCACCATTACAGAGCTTCTGTCCACAGTAGTTACACTGGCTTGGGTTGGCTAGACAGTAGGAAACGTCAGCGGCCACCATTGCCTTTTTGCATGATTTCGCGGTGTTTCCTGTAAATTGCGACAGGTGGGAAATAAAGGAGGTACAAACGCGATGCACTTTTAGTGACCTACGCACCGTTTGCCCTTCGCAAGGTGACACACACATCCTCCACATCATTGCAGTAGACGGAACTGGCGGCGTCCGAGTCGCAACTGTTCGCATTATCACACTGCACGCACTGGATTCTGTTAGTAGGGAACTCCTCCCGATTGCATCCAGTGCCGGTGCAAGTGGTACAGTTCAATCCGGTGCAAAGGTCCACGTCTGTTTGGGATGAAATGCATCCGCGCTCGGTCACTGCACCGATCTGTCGGAAAATGGGAAAATGATCATGCATTTCTAGTAGAGTGAGTGCTTTTGACTGGTTTTACCACACGACTAAAGCACTGTGCCGCAGTCAAATCCACATTCGATGGGGCAGGACACTGTACGGCAGTCAACGATGCCGGATTGGCCAAACAGTTTGCATCGACAAGGGACGAGCATACGGCACACTGATGCATGGGACTGCTTATTTCATTGCATAGATCATCCGTGTTACAGGTCACACAGTTATCTCCGGTACAACTGGTCGCTTCGGCTTGTGTTAGACAACCCCTTTTGATAGGCAGCACTGCAAACGAAACAGCAACGGCGTTAGTTACATCACGAGATCAGCAAGAACAGTTCACTCTTATCTGATGCTTACGGGTGGCTGGATCAAATTCCGTGTAGCAAACGTCGTTCACATTCGTACAGGTGGTTATGATGCCCGACGAAACCACACGGACACAACCTTCCCCTTCACAGCTGTAGCAATCTTTCGCGTCGCTTACACCACAGGTCCAGAGACCAACGAAGGCAAGCACTAACGTCGCCCTGGACGATCGCATCCTTCCAAAGGCTGACATGGTGTTCTATGACAAACTAGCAGCAAGACACCACTCTGTTCATAAATTTACACAAGATCGGGTCCCCTGCGGGTGAAACAGCTATTTATAAGCAAACCCATTAACCACACGATTGCGCTTATCTTCCGGGTGTACAGTTGACTTTTCGATAACTATCTACTAGGGGTCGGAATGCTCCACTGGCAGCGGAAAAATTGAAGTGAATCGGCAAACACCATTTAAACTCACTATCGGTGCGTTTCTTCTTGCAGGGTGGCTTCCGGCTGGAAATACTCGATACCAAGGAGAAACCAATACTGAGCTTAACGCCCAGTAGTAAGGAAAGGCGCTTTGTGCGTGATGATGCGACGTAAGTGTTTCTACCTCTTCAGCTTCTGCCTCGCTGTTTTAGTATTTCTGATTCACGTTTCTTTCCTTTCGATTCCTACAGCGCCCAACAGTTCCAAGTGTCGCTGCCGAGGAACTTCACCTGTCGCGACTGTACGCTGCGGTTAGTCCGACAGGCCGACGAGTGGGGAGGCAACTATCGCTTCTGGTCCTGTGCCGATGTGGATATCGTCCCGAGACGTGAGCACCACGAGACCTGCTCCGGACATGGCAAGTTTATTGCACGTTGCAAGTGCGACCGCAAGTACTACGGGCCGCGGTGCGAGTTCTGGGATGAATGCGTCACCAACCAGGACTGTGGCATACAGGGTACATGCGTGGACTTGGGAGGGACCTCGCTGCCCCGACGCCAGTGCTATTGTCGTTTGGGTTGGTTTGGACCGGGATGTAACAAAAGTAAGTATCTTATCGCTCTTTTTACATGAACTCAATTATCCAAAGTCGTTTCTTCTTGTACCCCCATTAGAATCACCCATCAAGTCGACCGATATTGACTACTCCGTGTACAAAGCGAAGACACTCTCACCGGACCTGAATGTCTACTGGCGTGTATTGAAGGAACAAAAGGAACTGGAAGTGGTCCTTAAGGTGAACGGTACCTCTTGGGTGGCGTTGGGTGTGAGGCCACGCAAGCTTACCGCCGAGTGTAAGAACTTCCCTCTGATTGGGGCACCGGGAGATACGTCGGAAGCAGGAATTGCCGAACCTGAACCGGCCAGCGAACCAACCTCAGAGCCAGGTGAAGATGCAAAACTCAGATGTGCAAGTTGTTCTGTTTTATGATTGTAGTTTCTATTTGCCTCTAAAGAACCCAACTCTGAGCCAGAACCGGGAGCAGAACCAGGAGCAGAACCGGACGCTGAACCGGGCGCTGAGCCAAGTGCGGAACCGGGTGCCGAGCCAGGCGCAGAACCGGGTAAGTTGCTTCCCGTTTGTGCGTTATCGATGGACAGCAAGTAATATGCCCGCCCACGTGTGTGTGGACAAGGTTAGCGTAACCTTGAGCAAATAGAAACTTCGCAAGAGTGTCACAGCTCATCACGGTTTGTTGTTTATTGATTCATTTTTTGCTCAAGTGCTAGGCAAACGAATGATTATGCCCCTTAAAGGTAGCAAAACACGACACATAGTAGGGTGACGTGCGTTGCAATTTGATGAGAGTTTGTTTATTAAAAGTTTATCATCATTTCCTTCCCTTTTTTTTTCTTTACGCACTATAGAACCCAAATCGGAACCTGAACCTGCATCCGAACCTGGAGCAGAGCCTAATGCGGAGCCAGGTTAATGCAAAGAGTTGTCTTAAAATGGAAGGTACATTGTACTAACAATGTGTTCTTTGTAACTTCCAGAGCCCAAGAGTGAACCGGAACCAGGCGCGGAACCGACCGCGGAGCCTGCAAGTGAACCAACATCCGAGCCATCATCAGAGCCAGGTAACATAATATAAATACAATCGCTTCAAAGAGAAGTTGACTAAAAAATTGCAATTATTTTAGAACCCAAGGGAGAACCAGAGCCAGAACCTGGAGCAGAACCTGGTGCAGAGCCAGGTATAGAAAGACGAAACCCAATGGAAGAAAAGGATATACTTTTTAATTCGGATATTTTTTCGTAGAACCCAAATCGGAACCAGAACCGGCGGGAGAACCAGAGCCAGAAAGTGCCACCGAACCGACTCCGGAGCCGAAGGGACCGGCAAAGAAATCCAAGCGTGCCGCTGCCACGACACCCGCTGCGGAACCAGAACCGGAACCGAAAACCGAACCTGCCTCGGAACCAGCATCAAAGCCGAAATCAAAACCCACAGCAGCGGCAACAGCGGCAGGGCCGAAGCTGAAGATGAATCCGTACACACCGCGTCACGATTTTAACCCGATGGACTGTACTGACATCGTGATCGGTACGGCACGCGGTGATAATCATCGCGTCTGGGACTACTACACGCGCGACCGTTCCACTCCGCGTATGGACTCGTTCTGGGGTGGCAAGTCGGACCTGACGGCGTCAGGAGGATTCGAGCGAGATGGTGTTACGACGATCGTGTACCGCCGGCCACTAGCAGCCTCCGAACCAACCGATCACGAAATTGTGGACGATCTGATGCATGTGATATGGGCGCGTGGCCAGGAGCCGGGTGCTTACGTTCACTCGCCCCCGTCCGGAGTAGAGAAGGAGACGGTATCGGTGCGCGAGTTTTATCAGCCCGATGAGCTCAAGTACCACGGTCATCGTATGCAGCGTGGAGTGACACAGATTAACTTCCTCGAGGAGGAGCGCAAGGTGCCGGTAGCTGCGGCAGGCGTCACCGCTACACCGGAATCTACGAATGGAGAGGGTATGATTGTGCCGGCTGGTCCGGTAGGCCATGAGCTAGACAACGAGTGCCATGGGTTCTACAAGTACCCACGGACGTGCGATCCGGAGCAGGCAAACTGTGAGTACTTCCTGAGCTGGCAGACGGTGGCACGCGGTGAAGCGGTACACTTCCATCTCGAGACGAAGCACACGGCAACCTGGACTGGTGTTGGATTTAGCGATGATCAGCGCATGTCCCAGACAGACGCGATCATTGGATGGGTAGATAAGAGCGGTCGTCCGTTCCTGATGGACACATGGATCAATGGCTATTCGGCGCCCAAGCTGGACGATCGGCAAGATTTGTACAATGCCTCGGGAGCCATCCAGAACGGACGTACGGTGCTGGACTTTACGCGAAAGCGTGTTACCGGCGATGAGAGTGATCTGGCATTTGCGGAGGATCGCTGTCTGTACATGATGTTTCCGATCGAGGGCGGAGCGTTTAATCCGGTTAACAAGAAGCTTGGCAAGCATGCCTCTGTGCCGGTGGTGACGGATACGCGCGTCTGCATTAAGTCGTGTGCGAAACAGTTCGAACAGTTGCTTACGGTTGCCGCTACACCGGCCCCAGATCGTATCGCTTACGGTGCGTCGATCAAGCTGACCAATTTGGCGGCAGGCTTCCAAGTGCCGAACAGTGGTACGCCAGAGCATCGTGACCTATCCAAGTCAGTTACCGATACGTTCAATGGAGTTCTTCGCGAGGTACCCGGCTTTTACCGCACGGATGTGCAAGAGTTTGAAAAGTACGTGAAGGAACGAACGGGTACTTGGAGAACACTCTTCTAACCTTGCAATATTTCTTTTGTATCGTTTAGGGACGCCGATGGCAGTGTTTTGGTGAAGATGAACATTCTGGTCGACAAGGAGCAGAAGGATGGCACCAAGAACCCGTTGGCTGATGATCCGGCTAAGCTGGAGCTGACACTGCACAATCTGATGGTAAACAATTTGTCGTCGGGTAAAGTGGGTGCCTTCTCGGTGGATCCTACGTATCTCGAGTTTACCCAATTAGAAGGTACGTGATAAGATGGATCTTTGCAACTACTGTGAAGAGACAAGGAATAAATGAGCTTTTTTGGTACAATTCTGTAGGTCAAGCTTCATCACCCAAGGAGGAATATGACCTACTACCAGCAGGCGTACGACTCTATCTGATCCTGGGATGCATCGCAGGTTTGGTGTTTATTGCCATCGTTCAGGCAACATGTACCATCATTAAAACGCGTCGAACCAATCGGTTGAAGGTATTTCGACTGTCCCTTTTGATCTAATAAGCAAAACTTAACGTCTCGTTCTTTCGCTTGCACTCCTTTCAGGATCAGTTGATACCCAACTCCGCGTGGAAGGACTACTCATCCAACACCAACTATGCGTTTGATAACTTTGAGCCAGAATCAAAACACCACAAGGGTCGCTCGTCCGATCGTGGCTACAGCAATGGCAACAGTCAGCAAACTACCCTGCAGATGTCCCACTCACCCAACAAGTCGCAGTACTACGAGATAGACCGCACCGATGGCGGCGGCATGCCAACACATCGCAATGGCAACTCCGGTTATCCTTACCCGCAGGGACAACCTCGGCACGGATACGATCGTACAGGGGATCGTTCATCGTACGCTGACCGAGCGTACTCGCTCCCTCGTCCAATGCATCAGCAGCAGCAGCAGCAAATGCAACAGCGACATCACCAAGAGATGCAATCCCGCCCCAACAATGACTATTACACGCAAGATCGTCGTGGCAAGTCACGCAACAATGGCAGCCACTATGCTGGCAACGGCCATCAACATCAGTCACAGCATCACCACCAGCAGCAGCAGCAGCAGCAGCAGCAACAGCGACCCATGCCCGACTCCTCCGACCTATACTTTACGCCAACGCAGCGAAAATACTCCGGCGAGGTCGTGCGGGTATTCGTCGACTACAACAAGGACAAGAAGTAGACGGACTTGCTTTCCTCAAACATGACTCTTCCTCCTGTACAGAGAGGACGTGGAAGCGTTTGGCTTGCCTGGTGCATAAGCTGAATGGACCGATGACAGGGGTTACAATGCTGTTACCACTGAACCAATTCTCCCCTGGGTAAAAATGTGCAGCACAAAGCACGAAAGAAATCTTAATACTCCTCAAACATGTGAAAGACCGATGGCGAAGAGAAGCAGTTCGTCTCACTGTACATAATATGTTTTTATTATCCATATGTTTTGTTCTTTCGTTTCATTTCCCTTTTTAAACTCTCACTGTTTCCAACCAAGTTTGCATTAAAACATGTTTTTTTTTTTATTTTTTAAATAATACGACGCTGCCATGCTGCTGCAATGTATTTTACGCAGAATCCAGTCATATGCCAGTGTCCTCTTCGGTTCGTTTTAAAGTGAGTTTTGTTTTAGTAGCCGAAGTCTATGCCGTTGTACGCGCACTGTAGTAGATGCGTAGTAGGCCATGTGTGAAAGGGCAGCGCTAGTGTCTTTTAAGCGAAATCAGAGCGAGAGAAGAGATATTTCCCACCAGAAACCGTTGAAACCGGTGGACGTTTTGTAGGATATGAGTTTTAGAAAATACCTTCTATCTTAGCTAATCGAACAAAGTAGGGGTAGCAAAGACGACGACGGCATGGTGTGTTGCAAAGCAAGAGGACGGAACAGCAACAACCAACAACCGGGGGCGAACCATAAACACACCGATCGCAGATCTTTTCCCATGCTCGTGCACGTGAGACGTGTACGATGCAAAGCATAGGCCGTACACATCCATATTTTAATCGCTTTACTAGTTACAATAGTATGGCTAAAATTGAGACAATAATAATAAAAGAACGAAGAAACTATCTTACGGAAAACACACACACACACACACTCACTTGCGTCGTTTGTGTTTGTTCCCTTAATTAACGGCTCTGACCGAATGTGGCAGTTTCCTTTTTTAAACAATCGTTTCCTCCTCCCTCTCGTTTATGGTTGTGCTTCGGATCTGAGTGCTTTTGTTACTGCACTGCGCAGAAGTGAAATCGATCGTTTGGAGCAAGAGCAAGCGAAAGAGAAAGAAATGCGTAACATTATCACGCACGATCAGTGCGCGCTGACGACATCTACAAGGAGCGGAGAAAAATTGCGTTAGGTTGAGTTTGCTTCAATTTATGTCACGCCCGCGCGCAAGGCGAAATAAGCTATCTCACATTTTTTCCCCAGCCCTGGATTGCGCAATCCCGAGGAATGCGCCGGCTGTTCGGGGACTGCTGCTCTTTCTTCTTTCTTTTCATCCGAAATAAGGAACTGGAACATTTGCAGCCGGAGGAGTGGAACCTGCCTATAATAAGTGTGGATCTATTCACCGATTTAAATCGTGTGTGTGTTTTACTGTTGTCCTTTTCTTTTTCTTCTTTCACTTGATTGCCCGACATTCCTCTTTTGATGCCCACAATGCGACCCTATCGCACAGCGTCCGATGAAGCGTTACCCTCCCTGAGTAATATGAAACAAAACTGGAGCAAAACTGGAGCTTGCTCCTTTCAGTCGGATTGATTGATGCGCGACCACGTGAACGTTCCTTTCCCCCCCCCCGTTTTTTTCTCCACGGCGCAGCAGCCAACCACTCAGCTGCGGCTACTTTGTGTGTGGCGTGTGCCCTGAGGGGCGCTCAGATGTCGCTTGGGAGCTATCGCTATGTGTGCCCGTTGCCCTTTTGGTAGGACCAGCGGTGGACATTCACAAAAAAGGTGGCAGCTTTTACAAGTGAAAAATAACAAATAACTCGTAGAAATAATGAAAGCAGAAGGATGGGCAGGGGGGAGGAGACAAAGAGGAGATAATCAACTAGCGACCTTCTCCCGTCTACGTTTCGGTTGGTAGCGCTGTCGATGGCACTTGAGGGCACACAGCCGTGTACTTAAGCACCAAATAAAACCGCGTATTCGGAGTTCTTGGTGTATGGTGGCTTGCAACCCCACGGACCAGTCGGTCGATCGGCATTGGTACTGGTGGACTGGCCACCGACCACGTCTATTACGTAAATGCGACAAACGACAAATCGCTTCAAATGGCAAAATGCGGCAAGGTGCGTGCCCCACAGATCCACACGTCTTTTTGTGCCGTAAAATGGCTACAAATTGATATCGAGAGCAAGATGAAGCAAGTGTTTTTGTGTCTTTTTTTATCTCGCGTCTTCGAAAGTGAAAGATCGTCATCCAGCACGCCCACACAGCACTTTGGAGCGATAAAACTGCTCCAGATAATAAAAAAGCTACATGGTAATGATGCGAAGATTTTGAGACGAAAGACTTGAGCGCGCTCGCAAGCGACGAACCTCTTTCTCCCGCTCGTTAACGTTTGGCATCGTACCGGGGCGTTAAGTGACCGAGTGGCCTCGGTAGTGTGGTAAAACGCACTGGTCTTCGATGCAGTTGACACCGATGCGTTATCTACGTTAGGGTACTGGACCTCCCCTTCCCCACCCAAATCTCCATCTACCGGTGCAAAACCGGTGCGTGCGGCTCTGTTGACGATGCATCGTCCATTCATCTGCAGCACCGTTCGACGTGCAACGACCACCGATTGCATCATTGGCATTTCACGACAACCACCTTGGCAAAGTGGGAAAAACACGAAGAAAACCCCGCATCATCAGTTCGCTTAATTAAACTGGCTTTTACTGAAGAATGAAGTCCCCTGCCGTGATTCAAATGGCTACCCAAGATGCGTTTTTGATTCGTTATCGAAGCAAAGATTCTTCTTTTTCTTCATTTACCCCGCACTACTGCACACTGTGTGTGTGTGTGTGTGTGTGACATTCCATCAGCAGGACAGCACACATAGCATTGACCGAAAACGGTACCGAATGCGATCGGTTGCTAATGAGATAATTAAATCCGTGTTTTGAGCTGATGAATCACACACAACAGTCTAGCAGTACAGTGCAGTGGGAGCAGCTTTCGTAAATAAATGTTCGCTTTTATGTTTTAATTAAAGCAAAGTTAATGTTATTCTTTGTACGCTTTAATCGCATGTGTGTGTGTGTGTGTGAGTGTGTTTCTAAAATTATCTTAACGCTCATCGATATCACCCATCAAACGAGCGACAACCGTTCGTTTCCGGTTGGAACGAAAGGGAAAAAGTAATTTTGAGGAAAAGTGCCAACTCCGCACCGATTATCTCGTGCACACATAATGAACAGGTCCGAACGTGCCCATTATCATAATACGACTTTCGGAGAAGAGAACACAGGCAAACGAAGCTATTTCAGCGGTGAATACCGACACGAATTAACGCAAACACAGCGCTGTTCCTCCCTTGATCGAGCGATTAGATTTGATCGTAGTTGTTCCTTCAGTTCACACACACACACACACACACACACACAGGCCCACAGAGTGGAATGGTGTGCAATTTCCCAGCCTATTTGCTCTTGGGATGAAAGCAGAAGAAGGAGCAAGGTAGAGGACACACAGGGTAACAAAAACGGAAGTGAATCAGCTTTGAGGCTTTTCACTTTTTCAACCACTCATCATCGAAAATGGAGGACGGTGGAGCGAGGTGGTTAGAGTTTCAATTTAATATAGGTGAAAATGGTGCATGTCATTCACACTTTCTTTGTAACACTTTGAAAGAGGCGAGAGCTTTGGTGGGGCTACGAAAACATAACAATGTGACCACTTCAATTCATCACTTTTCAATTAAAAGCTGACATCTGTGCAGCAAATTTCACGCCTCGACTTTGGCGTAATCCCGTGCGCACAACAACGAGTGCGAATTTTAATTTCACTCATTCGAGGAGCTAGAGAAAAGCTAAATAAAAAAAAAAGTAATTTTATTACATTTCACCGTTGCTCAATCAAAAGCCTGTGTGCAATCTTTTTGTGTTTCTGTGCATCCACACCCGCGTCGATTATTAATCATCGCAATCTGTCCCCTCCTGCACACGCACACGCCTTTTCATCTACGAACCTGTTTCGGGATGGGATGTTGCTCTTGTTTTCGTCCAATTCAGGCAGAACAACGGCACAGCACAGGGTAGGGAACAAAAAATCCATCTGTATATAATTTTGCATCCCATAACGTACAACAGCAATGGAGGAGTTGTGCTGTGTGTGTCCGCGCCGGTGCGACTCGATACCGCTGACATAATGGGAAATTGGAGTGTGCTTACGTAATGGATACCCCCCATTGCCCCGAAAAACGACATGAACCATCATAAAAACGTTCGCCATGCACCGTTGTTGTACAGTCGCACAAAGAAAAAACATTTCTTTTTTGTCTTTTCGTTTTGTTTTTTTTTTCGGGGGATATTATTCGATATTAGTTTCACTGTACTGGACTTCTTTTCTTCCCACCACAAACCGATCGTTGCTGCTGCAGTCTTTTATTCAGCACACAGCTTGGTCGCGCATTGAATTCGCTTAAAATTCCTTACGGTACGAAGCTTTATTCAGCTCGTTCGCCACCCGGACTGATCAATCGCTAGACAGCGCCTTGTCACAAATATTCCCGTTTTTATCACTTTCACTCTCTTCACAACGATGCTCCAATCTGTCTCTAACGACGATCGATCCTGTTTTATGTATATGCAACTACATCGACCGCTTCCACCGCTTGCACCAATTATAAAACCAATGACTTCAATGCGAACGACGAACCCTTCTACTTTGGTGGGAGAAACAGAGAAAGAAACATCTCCAACGTCGCAGAATGGGATCGAACCGATGAAACGCGAGGCAAAGTTCGCAACGAAGGAAGAGGGAAAGGTGGTAATAAAAGGAAGCAATACAGCTCGACAGCTTGCAAAGCATGCAAATTGTATTTAACGATCGCGACTTTGAAAGCAAACACACACGACGGTCGATGCGATGAATGCGATCCCTTTTGCGATCCCGTGCGACTCGAAGCTTGAATATCAGAGTAGGCGGTGGCGGGCACGGGCTCGAGTTAGCCTACTACTATCTCTACTATGCACGGCTCTCTACGGGAGCAACACAGAGCTACATCCGGTTCAGGGGAAAATCAAGCAAGAAAAGCAAGTGGCGATGCTGGTGTTCTTCGGCTCTCTCGAGTGCTTTTCCCGCTGTGGACTATTGTGACGGAAAATGTGTTGATCGTTTCATGCATCATCACATCACCACTTGTCCGCCCTCCACATGCTGCACACTTTCGAAGGTCGCGTGCGAAGCAGACTATTGAGCATTGGACACGGTAGGCCGAGGTCATTGCGAGCCAACTTTTCCACCGATCGTGATGTGCCCTTTTAACGGCGCCGGTGGGAGTAGGAAAATAGAGCAACCTTCAGCTGCTTTCGCTTTCAATCTGCATGCCAACCGGTCTTTTGTGGAGCCGGCACGTGCGACGAGACGCAGAAGGAAAATGAGTGTGGGACAAGCGTATCAAATCCATCAAATGCCGGACATATCACCTGTCCAAGGGCAATTCGAAGCGTTTGGTCCCTCGAAACAGCCCTGATCGGTCATTCCATGGTTACGTTTTTTTCCCTGGTAATACGAACGATCCCCAACGTAAGAGCTTTCTGTTGCCACAAACACAACAACAAACACTGAAATTAGCAGCTGGCATTTGGGGGAGCATCAATATTGGCATGCAGATATGATTACAAGTGCAGCGTGGTTGGTGATAATTGCTGTTTCGATGCGCCAAAACACACGATCATGTAACTCGGAAATCGAATGCATTGCGCGCACGTTATCAGCGAATCTGTGGCTGATTTGCGTCAACCACCCATCCCTCATATCCACCCCCTCCCCCCTTCAACACAATCTTGCACGCAATTTCAATCGCGAGCGCAACGCGCAAAGTGCGCTCACGTGACGTTCCGTGCCGATCCACCCTCCTGGAAACCGATCAAGCTTGAAGAAAGCATTTGTTTCTGTTATGCGGGTGAATCCTCCACTCGAGAAGAAAGCACACAAATAACAAACACACCAAAATAGCTCTCGTTTTCCAAGTGCACTCTCCTCAAATTGTGATCGCGTATGAAAAGCGAAACGCGAACTCAGATTCGCGCGCACTGTACTGGCGTACGGCGCAAGACGGATAGGGGGGGAGGGGGTGCGGAACAGAAAAAAAACATTCCGAAAAACAAACGAAGCTGGAACAATTTCATAGTGCAGCACAAAACCCCCATTTGCTGCTAAGTAGTAGTAGTTGTAAAAGTAGTAGTAGTAGCTACTTTCGTTCCGTTTATTAAGTTTTTCTTACGGTGTGATCCACCAACCTCACCACCTCTTCCTTTATGCGCACGGCGCAAGATCGCGATCACTTTCCATTGCACCCTGCGTTTTATAGGCTTTTCCCCCCCGGGGGTACTGCAGCCCTATTGGCCACCGTCGTTTCATGCTCGGTACGCTTTTTTCGTGCCTTAAATCTTTCGCTGTCTTTCAATGTAACTGAACGGGAGCGGATTTTTGGTGCAAGCCATTAATTAATGAACGATAAAGAAGAGTGAAAACGGAAACTAGGCGGCAATATCATAATCGCTTTCGCAAATCATACGACCGAAGGGATGGGATGGAGGCGGGCGGCGTTGATGAACAGATTTGTTTAATTGTGAAAATAAATAACAAATTAAAAAGCCTTTAATTTATGCCCGCACGCAAATATTTTTGAATTGATACATTTTAAATGTTACCAGTTCAATGATCGCTCCCTCCGAAAACGATTCTTCGCTCAAAGTGCATTAAATAATAAAAAAAAATAAAATCATCAAACTCACACATTTGCCAGCGCTTTTTATCATTTTCCCCATTAGCATCACGAGTGCCGCACGTTTTGTCGACTCTTTATCTTTAACCGACCGACCAACCAAACGGCTGGCACTGTTTCCCTCTCGCTCGCACGCAATGATCGCACAACGGCGCGGGTATGGAACGTGCAGCATTCGACGCTAAATTGCACCCCGAACGTTCATCGCCATCGTCGTCGTCGTCCGCCATCGTGGTTTGCTGTTGGAGTCGTTTGTTCGGGTTGAACTTTTTTTTACTCATTTTTCGGGTAGTGGGGCTCGCCGCGCAAATGCCCTATGTGCAGTTGGCGACGCAGTGTGCTGTAAACGGCGGGGGGATGCGGTGCAAGCCATATAAAACATTAAATTCGTCCGCACCGGCAGAACACTCGTGCATGAGACGGCAGCAGCAACAGACGACGAACCCCCTTCGAAGAGAGTAGTGTCCGCCGCCAGGAGTGTTTCAAAAGAAAAAGGTGCTTATTTGTTAAGAATTTGGTACATGTGTTTCGATGAAATTGAAGTGTTAAACAACAGTGGCGACAGCATCCTAAACTGGATATCAAGCGAATGAGGCTCGTAATTTAAGTGAACATTGCAAGACACTTGAGTGCATCGAACATATTTTACTTCACGAATCGGTGCAGTTCGTTTTCGAATGTGTGTTCACCTGGCAGTGAAAAGTCAACAACCCTCGGAAAGTACATGATTTTGACCGCCAGTGTGTAGCTTCTCATCCTGCCTGGCCTTTGATCTTGCTTTCTTGTTTTCCACATCCGTCCACACTCCTCGCTCCTTCTCGCTTTCATACGCAGATCGTCCTCCCTGGTGCAAGCGTCTTACTCTGTAGTGTGCGTGTGAGTGTGTGTGCCTATGTCTGCATATTATAATTCAACGACTTTCCTCGTCGAGACTCGACCGGGCGGGCGCGCGCCCACTGTAATATGCGATTATAATCGGAAAGCATAACAATTAAGTCGAAGCGAAAGGAAAGTGAAGCAGCACCCGTTTTGCTCTCGCTTTTCTTCGATCGTACGGTGCAGCATTAATCTCTTACCCTGCCTCCCTCATCACACCACACACGAACGCGCCCCGCATTCATCTTGTTGAGTTCGGATCGCGAAATTTTGCTCCTACGCGCAAAGGAGATGGTCAGATTGACGCTCTCGCTTCCCTTCTTTCTCTCTCCCTCTCTATTGGCTTCTGATCGGATGTATCCACGGCAACGTGGAAAAAGAAGGGGAAAGTGGGAATCGAAGTAAGCGAAAAGTTTGGTTCCTTCGGAAGTAGGCAGCCGTCCGGTGGCCACAGTTTGCGGTGTGCCATTGTGGACGTTGGATTGGTTAATAATCACCCAAAATCACACAACACTGGTAACACAGACATTTTCAGCAGGTTTTTGTGCATTCCATTGTGATTTCTAAGCCCAAAAAAGACACTATACTCATACGATAAGGCGTGAAAACGTCATTTGTGTATGAATTATATAAAGCCTTGTTTCTGTTTTGCATTGAAAAGTGTTTTGTTTCAGTGAAAGTGATCTAGACCCGTTCGTTTTTGTTTTCTTTTCCTTCCCAGTGCTATCAGGTTCCTTGGTTCCTAGTGCCCGTGTCCCAGTTGCTCAACGAAAAAGGAACAAAATAGACCACAAAATGAGGTATGTGTGCAAAACATTTTTTTTTTTCAAATTATCTCCAACAGAACGTTTCTCCCCAACGATGCGCAATTGCACTTTTTCACATTGCGGTTAGCCCTAACGAATGCAGAAAACGCCTCTCATTGAGAGCGTTGCGACAATGAGCTTCAACTCTCGATCACGATCATTTCCACCCTTTCCTAAAGCGACCCAGAGCCCGCGGTCTATGGTGACACATCGGTTTCGAGCAAGATGGTGGCGATCCTTTGGCGATCCTTTCATCACCACGTTCCCGACAGCACGCCATGCTCCGTTTCGACATGCATGCCCGCGGTGGTTTTGGCCCGAAACAATCAAATAATAGCCCACCCTTTACGGGAGGCTAATCCCAATATCATTAACCTACGAAATTTGTCGTGTCCGGAGTGTTGCCGCTAATGTTGACGACATCATGTCACGCCCTCCGGCGAGTCATGGCGCGCGTTCGCTCGCGTGGTGGTTCCGATTTCCAAACATTCGAGGGACAAAACCGCCCCGAACGTGAGATACTACTATTATTGCGCGCTCCATCAGTAACATCTGGAACGATGCTGTACTGACATCGCCTGATTAGCCAGGAGGATAACTGTTGCAATGGCAGAATGTTGTGGGTTCGATATGAAACAAAAGGCGAACTGTCTTGTGGCAATGGCGTTCTCCTTGGGGTACACTGCCCCCGAGCAATTCATCCCCTTTTATATGCACCACCACCACCACCACCACCACCACCGAATGATCTGGTTGGAAATACGGAGACAGGTCGAATGGAAACGCTGGGCCCGATTGCAGTCTCTTTGATGCCAGACCTGCGGCTGCGGGTCAGTTTTGCAAGTCATTAACAGATCCGGGCCGGGAGCGATGCTTAACAAATGGGGACAAGAGCGTGTTTGTACCTGTTCGCGACCTTCCAACCTTCCATAAGGTAACCTTTTTATGAAAATAAATAAATTTTCTAATAAAAATTTAAATCCGCCCAGAAGTCATTCATCATGAGGCCCTCGAAAGCGGAGGGACCCGGCAATCAAACCATTCATTAAGCCAAAACGATCGGGCATCACGCACTTTAATGCTGCCCGCAGGCCATCACCATTGCATCACCATTCCGCCATTGGGGACACTTCGCACACAGCATAACACACTCGTTTTAAAAACCAGATAAAAAAGGGGCAAGCAAAAAAAAAAAAAACAAACCACAACACACTACTGACCGACTGACCGACCACCCGTGCCGTCCAACGCAAGAACGCATCACGCGCAAGGAAAGGGGTTTACAGCGATTGCACCGAAAATGGAGCGCCTTTTGCCAAAGGGGGAACGCATTAATAAACCTTCGATACGCGTACGATCTTGCACACTTATCTAATACCTGTCGCACCAGTGTCTCGGACAGGATTGCCCGGGAAACGCTAAACCCGTCGCCGGTGGTGGCTTGCGCATTTAGCCGCTCGGGAGTAGGTCTTTCGCTTTTACTTTCTTCGTACATGATCGCTTTCTACTGCAGGTAGAGGGCAGAGGGTTGGTGTTGGGAAGGGAAAGCATAATCTCCTCACCTCGTACCCTCCTTTCCCCAGCCTTCATCAATCGGATCGGATTTTGCGTAGTCATCGGTTCTTTTCGCCGAAACGGGGCGAAAGAGAAAAACGGCGGCAAGATGATCGTTATTTATTATTAACATTTATGTTGTATTTTTTGTTCCCTCCATTGCTGCTGCATTCAATACATTTCTCACTACGGATGGTGCGGTTTTGCTGTGTTTTTTTTTTTTTTTTGCAAACATACGCGTCTACGGCCACGAGAGGACCTGCATCGTGCACGAAAAAGGGTCGGATCACTTTGGACCCGATCCTTTCCTTCCATTTCCCCTTAGCTTCATAAATAACGCGATCGACTGATCGTCGGCGTCTCTTTTGGTGGTGCGGTGGCTTTACGTAACCCCAACCGACCGTGTACGGTGTCGTTCCTTCCCGACGAAAGACTTCAATTCGACGGCAGACGACGAACCTCCCCTTGTCGTGGTGCTGCAGAGCAAAGAAAAGACAATTTTATTCAGAGTAAAAACAAAACGAAAAGAAAGCAAGGAAAATCCGAATCAGGATGACCAGTATTTTAGGGATGGTGAGCGAGGTTACGGGGTCTCGGTGTCCACTACCTGTAGCTTCCACATTCTGTAACCTGAGACAGCGAGGGAGCGAGAGAAAGCAGGTTCGTGTTGCTGGACTCCTGAATTGCAGCAGTAACGATTTCGCAATCACTCAGACAAGGGACCGCACGGCTTCTGACCAGTATGAGGTGTAATTCCCACGACCTACTCTCTCACCCGCGGTTCCACTCCCTGCCCATCAAAACCACCTCTCGAACGCATCTCAATTTCAATTTATCACCACGACTCCAGCGGGAGAGCCTTTGCTAAATGAGCTGTAGCGATAAAGCTCTAGCCGGGGCCGCAAATTGTTGATAAATGATCGTGTACCGAGTGAGCTGCGAACGAGCGAAAAGGTCGAGAGTGCGCTGGAAGCTAGCCAGCAGTTTGTAAAGATCACGCCGCTACCATCAGTCGACGTGACGTGATGAGCAGCATTCCCGGCCAATTCCGAGCATGGCGTTTAATGAACAGGACGGCGTGCGCGCGCGCGGTTGACCAACGACGGCGAGAATGTCATAAGATGTTCCAGAACCAGTTGCAGCAGTCGAGGAAATTGCGGGAGATAGGTTAGATAACTCCCACATCGAGCGGATGGGATTGTTCATCGAAGGACGGCCTTGGAGTTAGAAATCGATTAGTCAAAATCGAGCGTTCGTAAAGAAGTAGAAGACGTTCAATGTTCAACCGTTCGCAATGTGTGCTTGCTGAATGACTGATGCAAATGACATGTGGCACAGTCGCTACGTTTTCTCCTACGTGCAAGATTCCTTTCCCGCCTTTGGAAAAAGGCCTGTCTCGCATTGCGCAAAACGTTTAGTCACGTTAATTACCGCCATTGCAACGCGGGTCGCGATTTGCACTTCGATGCCAGAAAACATCATTAGCAACTGGTTGGATTGCGCGATCGGAGTAATGCGTCTTGCAGCTGCTACCAGCAGTCAATAGTTGAGTGCACTACTTGCAACGGTACATCTGCTTGCGCTGGAGATGAGACCGGGAAGGTAGGATGGAGATAAATCAATGCCTTACTAACCGCTGTTCCACTGCAGCCGTTTTCTAACTCGCACGAATTTTGAAAGAGAAAATGACTTTCTTTGTAAACAGTAATTCCCTCGCTCTCTGTACCTGTGAATTGGCCACTGCGACGGTCAAAAGCCGGGCGAAAGTCAAGCAAGACAGCGAGAAAAAAAACTAACATGCGAGGAAACACACAACAATATGATTGTGGTCATAAAAATCGCCGGTCGGTCGCGTCTACGATTGCACTGTTGCAGTCAAAGAGATGCATTCTCTTTCTCTCCATCCCCTTCTTTCTTTGCAAAAAAAAACGTGTGCACTCGAACAACAACTACCGGAACAACAGCCAACCGACAAGAGTAAAAGCCATAAAATCAAGCCTCAAAGTGTCATAATGAGGCGGAAAACATTCGTCATCCGTCGGTTTCGCTTGTGCTAGCCTTACTTTGTACCATTGCTTGGAACTTTATCATATTGAGAGAGAGAGAGAGAGAGAGAGAGAGAGAGAGAGAGAGAGAGAGAGAGAGAGGAGGGGCTTCGGAAGAGTGGATTTGCAGTTTCGTGGGGGATTAGTACGGTGCAGCGTGTGTATACTGCTTCTCACGCTTCTCAGCACCAACGGAAGTGATCATTTTTCTTGCGTTGAGGGAACATATATTTTCTATTAATTTTACCACCTTTCGGTGGCTCCTGCAAACAGACCACCGCATCGGTTGGGCACCAGTTTTGGAACAAAAGACAAAATTTGGCTTTTGCGTGACTAAAGAATGAGCAATTGCATAAGCACTTTTAAAACACCCAAAGCGTGCCCTGATCAGGACCGGAAGAAATTATGACACAGGACCGATTGCTGGCGCAAACCCCAAACGCACCACAAATTACCTAAAGCCCAAAGTTAATGCGGTGAACTGCGACGAAATCAACGTGGCGCCTGTGATTGAGAGTGAAAGCCCGTCGTTATTAGATTAGATCAAGATTTGCCTTTCATCGGGCGACAACGTTCGACGGGAGGGAGGAAGCGCTGAGATTCGATCAACCGCAGCCCTTAGCAAATCTTTCTCCAAAGGCTTTTCCCAGCTTTCAGTGCACCACCGGTTGCTACCATATGGATTTGGAAAGTGAAATGAAAATAAAAACCCTCATAGCTCAACGGAAAGCGCGTGCTTGAACAAATAATGAAGTTAACCGAAGCTTGGTTTTTACTAGTTTCTTCACAGCGGAGCGTTCGAATAGAAACACAATGACTACCAACACATGCTACGCTCACGTGGAATGCATCATTATTGCACCCAAATGGCCTTGAGAGAGTACACCCCTTGAGGGAATGCCCTAGCCAAGTAATTGTTTTTTTTTTTTTATTCCGCCTCCCATCACGTCAATGATCCGTCCAGTGTACACCGCCTCCGGTCTTCGGTAACGGATGGGTGGAGATGCGTTTTAACGGGCTGCCCATTTGTCCTATTTGATTGCCACCGGAGATACTCAAGATCCCGTGGCAGCACTGCTTTGATTGTTCAACATATATCAAAGATCTTCTCCGTAGTTGCTGCTCGATCGACTGACCGAGAACCTCGCTGGGCGACTGACCTCTTTTCATGCGTACCTATGAATCTCGCCAAGATCGATCGCGCAATTCTTGCACGCAGTCACACTGGACAGGAGAATTCTTCGGTCATGATGCAACACGAACAAGCGACTCCAAGTGCCATCTTCTCCATATGTGCTAATGCTGTTTTCTTAACGAACTCGGGTGGGCTTGCTGCTGTGATCCAAATTATCTGTGCTCGGTACGATCGCAGCACACACAGCACGACACTTCTTTAGCGCTTTGAAATGTGGCGTGAGACCGTTGGCCATACACGCCGCGGTTGCCGAAATCGCGATGATGAAACGAAATCGAAACGATTAAGTACGGGAATATATTGCAACCTCCTCGGACCCAGCATGTCAAAGATGCTGTTGCACAAAAGTCAACATTCACACGTGGTGCTGTGGTGTCACATGTGCAATTCTTTTATGACTTTATGGCAATGGGTATTTTGCACGCGGGAAGTGAACGTCAATCTACTTTTAATAAGAAGGAAACTTAGCCCGTAAATGTGTGTCATCTTTGCAATCCGAGTCGCACAACGGGGAAATGTAGTAAAACTCCCTGAAGCAACGATCGATTCCTCGAATCGTATCGGCGTAACCTCATCTCAAAGCAGCACAACGTTAATCCTTGAAATGACAGGTTGCACATTCCCCAGTAGGCTGGTCTGTCGGATCACGTGGAAGTGCTGCTGTTGCTGGTGCTGCTGCCGCCATGGTAATACGTCTCACCTTTCATGCAGACCTTTAATCGATGATATAATAAAACAACTTGATTCTCATAACGGTTTGTCGTCGGTTTGTCAGCACACGCCGCCATCACCGGGAGATCGATCCTGGAGCACTGTCGTCTACTACCCTTTGCTGCTACCGAATACAACAGGTCTTGTGTTTGGATAATAGACACCTCTCTGGACACTCTGGTAGATCAGCTTTTGTTTCTACGACTGCCCACGGCTAGCTAGATAGCCTCTCGTCTCGGAAGGGCATCTGACACCTTCGTCTAGCTGACCGTCCCCGCAGACATTGCGTAAGCGCCTCTCACTCCTCTACACGCACCCACGATGCGATCTCTCTGGGAATCAGACAATCAGCCAAATCGCCAACGATCGTCGTTTCGTTCCTATAACTGATGGATGCCATTTGGTGAGAGACGTCCCCTTCTCCTGTCCTTCCTAGTTCCCCATCAGTACATGATCTCATTTCCAGACACTCTTGCCAACGAGACCCAAAACAATCGACACCCTGCCCCTTCTCCGCCCTGCCCGAGCGGATCACGCATTTGTGTAGAGTGTGTAAAGGTGTAGAAAATTGCACCGCACATACAGCATGCAGATGAGGATCGCAAATCGGTGCTTTGTGCCCGATGAAGTGATCGACGTGCCGGTGGGAACCACAACGTTTGCTCAAGAAAGCCAATGCGCGTAAAGGTTATGACCCTCGTAGTCGTGGGCGCATGGATCACACACACAAACGGCGAAAACGGCTTTTAAACGGGCGAAAGTTAACCGAAAGACCTTCCCCTGCTTTACGCCTCATTGCTGATCGCTTCTCATCGCTTTCGATGCATTTATGATGATGATGATGATGCGTGTGACTTTCGGGCTATGCAATTTGCCAATTTTCCGCAACCCTAATTGGCTATTGTCGGTTTAAGCACACGTAGACGTTCAATGTCGGGGAAAACTTTCTTTTTGATGCTAATCTTTCTTTCCGGCTTCCTTTCTTTCCTAAACTCTAATCACCTGTCGACCTGCTCTCTCTGCACAAAAGCTGCAATCAAAAAACGCTATCGCCGAAACTAATTGATCACCGCCTTTTCCTCCGGTGCTTTTTTCCTGACTCTCTTATCAGATTAACGCTTCAGCTTTGCTGCGGAATACTACTGCTGTGCGTAGTATCTGGCCAACAGTACAAACAGCAATCGGCATCGCCCTCCTCTTCGGCGTCGGTCGCCGGCAGCTCGTCCGATAGTGTCCCCGCGGCGGCAAACAATGTTGCGTACCGTGCCCGTCCATACCAGTACAGCAGCAGCTCGTCCGAGGAGGAAGAAGACGATCGGCCGGTGGCATCATACAACAGTGGCCGTCAGCAGCAGCAGCAGGGCAACACGCTGAAGAAGAGCTTCAAGAAGCCGTCCTACTCGAGCGAAGAGCTGGAACAGGAAGAGGAACCCGACCGACTGACGCTGCTGCTCGAAAAGTCGCAGTTCCAGTGTACGGGCCGCACGACCGGTTACTACGCCGACGAGAGCCTCGGCTGTGAAGTGTTCCACTACTGCCAGGAGAACCAAAAGCACTCGTGGATCTGCCCGGAGGGCTTCACGTTCCACCAGGTGCATCTGATCTGCATGCCACCGTCCGGGGACAACATCTGCGAGCAGTCGTCCAAGTACCATTTCGTCAACGACTACCTCTACAAGCCGATCAACATGGAAGAGCACATGACCAAGCCTAACGTTACACTAAGGTGAGACACATCTGCGAGGCACTTCTGTCTGGTTATCAGGAGAATTCATTTAAACTTCAATTTTAGGTATTCGGAGCGTTACTATCCGGAGAATTTCTACGTTGACGAGCGTCACTACGACGAGGAGCGCGTTCTTCGCCAGCACGAGGAGCGCCACCAGCCCCAGCAGCCGATCAAACAGACGTACCACCACCAGCCCCAGCAGCAGACAATCCGCAAGCAGCCGGTCTATGCCACGACACCGTCCTCCTACCGATTGCCGTCCTCTCCTCAGCCCACCCACAGTGTGTACCGTTCGCCGGACGAGATTAACATCTCCCTGCAGCAGCGACGACCAGCCGCCCAGCCCGGTTCGTACATTCAGTCCACCACGCCACGCTACGAGGACGAATCCGAGTACGATAGCTACGAGCGGAAGTAAGCGTTAGTGGAGGGACCCCTGAAATCCTTCGTATTGGCCAGTTGAACGTCACTGCCATGCATGAAAAACGGAGGCGCGTGAAATTCTCTCGTGCTTTCCAAACTGCGTACAGATGGACACCAGCAATTGTGGTTCGTTGTCCGTAACTTCACTCAATTGTGGGCGCGCGCACGTTTAGCGGGTTAGGTTGTAAGCTGTGTTTTCCGTTTTAAACTCAATTTTTATCGATTATTCTTAAGATAAGCCAAGTCAAAGAGGAAAGCCCATTCCCATAGCCAGTGTACGGGAAGTTTTCAATGTCTAGAAGGGAGGATAAGGGGGCTCCCTCTGTCCTCCTACGTCGCCTTGTTCATGTGGTAGGAGAACTTCATTTCCACCTTTTTTTCTACGTCACTGAGAAACCGTGACGAGAGTGTTTTGTGTTTTTCTTCGTACTATAAGGTCGAAATAAACTAAAATATTTATTTTTTTTTCATTTATCGAAAATTCTGAGTCTTTGTCAACTTGCAATGATCATGATCACTCGCACAGTTTCTGGATGTTGAGAGGTTTAAACATACCCAGCATTAGTTTGTTTGGAGTTTTTTTTATGCTATCAACCTAGAAAGAAACTTATAAAGCCGTATCATACGTATAAATAAATCCTAGTAAATGTTTAAATCTCACACACCGATCCGAAACGATTGTGTCACGTTCACCTTGAATTCGTCTCCTATCACTACGTTGGCCGTACTTTCATGCACCATACGGGTAGCAGCCCTACATCCATCACTTCAAGGGAAAAAGAGCCTTTGTAGTGTCACGCAGTATTGATGAAATCTTCGCACAGAAGGTTTCCGATTTTACTCCTGGCCATACCGTACGATTTCTGTGCAGTTTTATAAATTCCAGTTCCAGCGAAAGGCCGGGGAACGTAGACGAATGCTGTCGTATTGCTGTGTTAAGGCCGCACCCCGACACTCACTACTATTGCAACGTTTCTCCTTTCGTGACGCACGCCTCCAGATAGTCGATCCGTCGTTCCAGCGTGGTTAGCTTCTCGTTCAGCACTGCCAGCCGAGATCGGCAGGACATATCTACAAAGGAAGGCATTGGGGTCGGAAATAGTACATCACACTCCAGGCAAAGAAGAACGCTCCAGCGAGATTGCTGTTGTCGGCGAAACGGGATTACATACCGAAGGAGTTGAGAAAGTCGGTGATACGCTTGATGCTTGCCGTTATCACCTCGATGTACTCTCGATTGGCCCAGTCCTGGTGTATCTGCTTCTGGATCGCTTCCCGATGGGCATCCATTTTCACTTGCCAGCTGCACAATTGCGTTAATTTATCTAATTTAAAGAATTTGGCTTTTCACGGCGTTCACACTTTGTTGTATTTACGATAGTGATGATGTTAACGCGATTATTCGTGTTTGAGCTGTCATTCTACACTCTCTGTGTGGCGCACGGATAATCCGACATGAGCGTTTACCAATGACTTTACAGTGACGCATGAAAAATCACAGCGGACGTTATTGCAAAAGAAATAAAAAATGGTAGTTTGGTAATAAAATTTATAATATGCTTAAAATTTGTGTAAATACATGATAATGATTAAAATCATCTAGATGGATCATGTTACAGCTAGCATTTCATGTTCCTGAAAATTTCAACACAAGAAATCATACTCAATAGCATTATTTTCTTACGTACGAAATGTAATAGATCACATTTATGTTCTCTTCTACACTGTCTACAGACATCAAACGGTTAATAACTCAATAAAGCTTCGTATGCATATAAAATGCAAGTTCCACCAACAACAGCCTGTTTGATTCTGATCAGCTGGACGCAGGCAAACCACGTTCGCAAAAGGTATGCAGTGCGCACATTTTCTGAGCATAACATAAAACGCTCATATCCACTCACTTCTCGTCCTAACCATTTTCCCACATCCCTCTAGATACCCCCATTTTTCATACAGGGAAACGATAGCAGGAGGACTTATGTTTGCTCCCGGCAACTTCGATGCGAGAGCGCGACTCAACTTCGCAAAAAGTTCGTTAGCATACTTCCGAAACTACTGGTCGCTCATCCTTGGGGGAGAGGACTCGCGTGCACACAAAAACTTCCTAGTATGCACTTGCACCAGACGAAAGGCAATAGCAGTATAGAAGTAAAAAGGAACAAAGAGAGGTTATTGTGTCCTTAAACTGTTCTGCAACATCAGCTCTTAACAATTTAACATTTCTTCGCAAGATGCCAGCACTAAAGCCACCAATTCACCATTACTAAATATTCCCATCTACTTCCTTTTCTGTTTTATGACTTATTCGTTAAAACTAGCAATATTCTTACTAGCTACAATAATTTTTCGCCCAAACCACAATCCACCCAAGGTGAGGACCGCATAGAATGCCTTCCATTCACCGTTTGTGATAGATTCTTGTAGTGAGGAACAGCCTACTATGGCTCAACTTTTCATGTTGCGTATGAGAACAGAACGTCGGGAGCAATGGAAATGCAATAAAAGGAACTTGAATGGAACCAAACACTGGCCGTTTTCCACTTGTTACACCTTCGCTGGCACACACACGCGAGAGAACCCATTGAAAACGTTTTCTGTATTGGTGTGCGAGTTCCGGGTCGTTCCTCAACACTGGGCAATGTTTTCAATGGCATAAGGACGATTCTTCCACTAGCAATCCCAATCGCTATATCCTTAGTAAGCCATCGGCAGAATATCCAGAGAGCAAACATCACGCCGTCGGGGAACATTTCTCTCACTCTCTCCCTCTATCTCTCGTTTTTTGGTTCGGAATAATGGGATGATCCTTGATGGCGGCACACGTTTTAGTGGGACCCGTTGCATTCGCATCAGTCATCCTTCTCTCCACGCTGAGCACTCATCCCGACGCGGCCATTGCAGCACGAAAACCTCGCGTGGCGGCGACGACTTCGCGAGCAAACGAGTGCCTACTACTGAGCTATCCCAGTCAGTTCGCCCCAGTCATTCAGTCAGACAAGCAGCCAGCGAACCAGCCAGCCAGCCAACCAGCAAGTCAGTTCAGCAAGGATAACGCTCCGAAACGGTCGTCCTTGATTGCATCGGATTGCTTCACTAAAAAATAAGGGGAACGTGCGCTTAGATTGCGGTTCGCTAACCAAGTGGCAGTGAAGAAAATAGTGTGCTTTCCCGGTCCATGTACTGTGCGTGTGTGTGTGTTTATGTGTGAGTGTAAATATTTTTCCCCGGAACGTGTTTATTCCGGACACGTGTGAGTGTGGGGTGGAAAGCTTTTTTGCCTGCAAGCTTTACTAGTGTTTTCCTGATTTGTGCCAACGACGGAACAGTTTGCGTCTGCCCCACTCAAAGTGCCCCCAGGGAGGAAGGGACCGTACTGCTGTGTGTGTTTGTGACCGTGTACGTATGTACAGATGTTTCTGCTGTGGTGATTTAACATTCCCTGGCTGCAGATTTGCTGCTTACGCTGCTTCACCTGGCCCACTGCTGTGGTTACTGCGATGGCTACTGCTTCCGGGTGTGTTGCTATTTCTGTACGTCTGCCCGCAATTTTCAGTGTCAGTGTCACGGAGTCAGTGTGTGAACAGCACCGGGTAAAGAGCCATGGATTACAGAGTTGCAAGCAAACGGACTGACGCAGATTTGGCCGTTTAAAGTTACAAGATGAACAACTATCCCGATGCTTCCGAGCCGACCTGGATGGAAAGAGACTAGCAGGGATTGTGGAGTGCCGTAGTGATTTTCAAGTGATTTTCCTCTCCGTCGGACTGATAGTCGTTTGCGAACGTCGCCGTCTTGATGGTCGTCGTCTAGGGCAGTGATTTCTGCAGTGATTTGCATTTTTTTCGTCTCTTGATCCCTTGTGACCGCCTCCACATTTGCAACGGCTTCACGTAACCACAGCTTCGTAACGCGCGTCATTCGTGGAGGATGATTCCTTTTTTCCTCTTTTGCCTCTTTTCCCTCTTTTCCCTCTACCCGTTACTTACTGTACTTCATTTAGTTCTAGGTCCTCAGCACCACTCTCACTATGATTGCTGCGTTGCGGAAAATTAAATATTACCACCTTGCACCATAACCTTCTTCCTCCCCCAGTGCTCCACTGTAGAAGAGCTTGCGGCGAGGACTTTTACACTGATATCACGTCTGCAGCCTGTTATGTGATTGAGTCTCAAGAGCTCCTTGTTTCCTGCTTGAGCACTTATGTGGTCTGCATTTTTTGTTTTTGTTGTGCCAGCTCTCCCTCCCGCCTTGCTTCCCTCGTGAAAGTGTGTGGATGTGGACGTGCGAAAAGCCTTTGCGCAACATCATCGGTACGTGCGGTCCGAACAAGCCAGTGAGCAAGCAAGCAAGCAAGTTTGTTGTACCACCAAAGACCTGCGGGAGGTTAAAAGGGCGCACACTTTGGGGGTGTCTGGTACAAAATAGCTTGTAGTACAAGCGAGGCATAAGGGCATCTCCCCTCTCATCTTCCTTCCTTTTTCTTTCTTATGGCCAACATCCACTTGACAGGTTCCCTGCAAACATAAACACATTTCTGCCCGAAGGCTGCACACAGACATTAGGTGGACGAGGAAGGAACGGTAGAGGAGCACAGGGTAAGAAAAACGAATCTTTACAGTTTTATCTCTCGATTGCTTTTTTCCTCTTGTGGGCGGAAAAAAACAACAAAAACCTTCAAAGGCAATGTGAGGGACAGTTTTTAAGCCGCGGTTTGTGCTATCCGCGCTAATCTTGAAAGTTCACAGCCGAAGGAGCTGACGTAGAACTTTCCTTTTTCTATGCCGCTTCTACAGCCCAAAACGTGAGTGTTTTATGGAGTGTCTGCCCTCTTCCTTTTTTTTGTAGCATCGCCCAGCTAAAATCCCTCGCGCACGTGGTAAATGTGCCGCTGCTAACCAGTTTAGCAGTTTTGCACTTTAAACAAGGGGAGAATTTGCGGTTCACTTTCGGGTTTTACGCGCTCTTGGTGATACTTTTGCCTGTATTCCGTTGACGATTAGGCAAATTGAGTGTGTTTTATTGGTACTATTTAAAGAAAACTCACAATAACGTTTGAATATTCACGAAACAAATACTCTTTTCATCCAAATACTGTTTTTTTCGTTGCAAATTTCATTTTGAATAAATGCTACGAACAATTAACTTACATTATACCCTTTCTAGAAAGTAAAATCACTGGTTAGTGCTTTCATAAAAATGAATTTCTAGCAAGAGTCCATGTTGTATCCTCCTTTCGAATAACTTTAACAAGCTTCCAGGCCTCAAACCGAGGCAGCATTTCCTCTTTTTCCACTCTAGGAGAGAATGCGGAAATTTTGAAAAATTTCGGGAATAAGGATGCTTTCTTTTTCCGAGTGAACACGCATTTTCAGCATTCCAGCCCAGCATCGCCCATACGGAGTGCTTGCCAGCGGTACCGGGTGGCATCGATTGACTGGAGAAAAAGTTTCCACACTGAACGAGAGGAGGGGAGGAGTGATATTTTGCATGACAAAAAAGCACACACAAACATTTTCTGCTCGTCTGGGGACATTATCGTACCGGGATGCCGACACGGGAAAGTGGGCTCTATATTTGTTCATCCAACCATCCCCGACACCACGCTGTCGATGTGGGTGAGGGATAGGGTACAACTTTTCCCGTAAGAAAAGCTTCCTTCTGCTTGCGTATGTGACAAGAAGAAGAGTCTAAAATATAGCACCGGTAAGACCAAGATAACAAGCTCGAATGTTTTAAACGTGTTCCTAAATTTGTTGCATGCCGATCGATTGAAAAAGAAAACCTATTCCTCTCTCGGAATAATAGAAATGATGCTAAATAAAGGTCTAAAGGAAAAAACCACGGTGTCGCTCCATAAACCGATCCTTTTCAAACGCCATAAAGAATGCCCCGATCTACGTTTCCCCTCGCCCACCCTGGCCCATTACCCCGTACTAAGCCCCAATTCGTCAACTGGTCTCTGTTCATCGCTACACTAATCCCAGCTGAATGCCTTTTGCTACTCGATTAATCTCTTATCGTTTGTGAATCTTCCACTCGTTTGATTCCTTTTTCGTTCTCTTATCTGTGCCGGCCAAGTGTGCACCTCTTATCCACCTCCTCCGCCTACTCAGTGCTGCAAGCGTCGAAGGCAGAAAGCGCGAGTCAGTCAGGATGATGGTTTTGGCAATTGAATTTACCTGTAGCTGCTCCTGAAGCTGCTTGTGGCGGTACTGTGTGCGTTGTACCCTGTCCCCGGAACCCGTCACTGAACCGTCACCGTCTCGCTCGTTTTTGGTTCGTTGGAACGCGCACAAAAGGAAAACTCATCCGATGGGTTTTCCCCGTGTACCTTTCCCCCACCCATGTATGATGCCTATCGGGAAGTTTGTCGTTTCAGTTCGATGACGACGACAACAACGAAGCCTTCGTCGGTGCTCTGCTTGGCATCAACAGCGGCGGTGATGGCAATATTCCGCGAACCAAAGAAACGGTGGAACAAACAGACGGGAGAAACCGGCATTTTGGGCAAAGGATGGCGCGTGAGGACCCCATTTGGTAGCAGAGAGATGATAACGATGATAATCATGATTACGATGCTAAACAAATCGGCTCTATCGGGATTACGTGGGGGCGCATGTACCCACCCGCTGTCAACCAGTGCCGTGTGCCGTTGTACTCATAAATTGTTGGAAACGAGCAGGAGGAAAACGAAGGGAAACACACAACTGCACCAAAATAGCGTTTTCCACGATTTACAACGATTTTCAGACATTTTCTTGTGTTGTTTTGCCTCTTTCAATGTTGCTCGTCTATCTTCTGTCTCTTTCTCTCTCTCTCTTTCTCCCGCAAAGCCGGTGAGTGATGGAACGAATGTCCCAGAGCCATTATGCTATCTTCGGGCTTCGTCAGGAAATGGTGAGAATTTGAATTTTGCCCCCCCCCCCCTCCCCCCCTTGAGACCGATGGATTTAAAGTGATGTTTTTAAAAATAAGTGATTCGTATTATAAATAACAAACCATCAGAACGAAACGCTGCATTAGGATGATTTGTTCTGTCGGGTGCTTGGAGCCATGCCTTGGAGTGACATTTAATCATAAATTTTCACTCCGATTCTCGTCCGTTCGTTCCATTCGGTGCGATTCGAAATGGGAGGATCCATTAGCAGAAGAAAGAGCTTTCGTGTACAATGGTCCATCCATTTGTGTGCACGGAAAAATTGCTGGTAAAGAGCAGATAAGTACCGTTTCTTTCGAAACTAGTCTGTCCGTATTTAAAACCAGACCATCTCCGGATAAGGTATAAGATCCTGCAAGAAACAAAAATTGCAGTCGTACGTTTCACTCGATTCACACTCTTGGCATAAGGCCAGCAATCGATTCTCAAATCATGAAGCACACACAAAACGTAACTGATTGTCAGTAATTTCGCACTGGCTAGGTCAGTCGGTTGTGTACAGTTTCTCCTATTTTGGCATTAAAGCAGCCACAGATGCTATTATCGGCAAATGAGCGACGTTCGAGCCGGAGTTGACATGGTGACAGTGGTCTCTATCTAAAGGAAGACTTTTATTTTGAGCGAAAAAATATCCTCGAACAATCAGCCTGAGGGGAGGGACAGGAAATCAGTTGCCCGTTGTTGCGTTCGCCTGCTATCCATATCCGGTGCCTTCATATTATTACCATTCGAACGACATTTGGGTTACGTTACGGGTGCATTAACATGAAGACATTTGCTCTCTGTCCATTCAGCCGAAGCGCCTGCTGTGCAAATGGCTCCTCGCACAGCAAAGAAAGGTATCATTCCAGCTTCCTTTCCACCGTCGAGTGCCGTCAGCGTGTGCAATGGCGGGAAATGAACAGCTGGAACCGATATATACCTCTTCACAATCCCTGTGCAGCAAACCCACAACACAGATCATTCGTCGCAATGATTATCAGTGGATTTCTGTGTTTTTTTTTGTGCTGCTCTTCTCTCCCTACCTACGAGGAGGAGTGTGCAGAGAGTGATGTCCTCACGGTTCATTTATATCATCCCTGTGTCCGCACCCTCACTTGCTCGATACCGTCCAGAGGAGTGTGATGGCCTCTTGTGTGCAGGGCAACACATTACTGCAAAAGGTCTCTCTCTTGTCCATAACGATGTCAACATATCCCCGCACCACATTTCGGGGGTGAGGAAACGTCGAAGGTACAAGCACACATCGAAAGGTGAGTGAGAAAATCGATAGTGATGGATAGGAAATTCAATGGAACGCATTCAGATCTGGCCATGGATCTGCTAGATTGATAATGGCTGGGAAGAGACAGGTTACTTGACGAACCGTTTCCGTTCACTAGTTTTTGGTTCCTCGATGCGGATTTTTACGAAATGTTTTTCGATGCGGAGAATTTTTCGTCGAGTGCCTCCTAGCAATGCTTATTAAGAGTACGGCAGATTGCATACTTTTAGGCAATTTCGGCCGTTTATGCAACCCGCATTACAAAATGCGTGAAGTTATGCATCCCTTTCTACAAACTCTTACTACAAACATACATGAATAATTGTATTAGCTATCAGTTTTAAAAAGAGGTCCTATCCTTGCTCTTTTCAAACAACACGATCTTCAGGAAACGTTTGGTTCGGTTCGAGTCAACTTATCAATTTGTGCATGACATTCCCCAAGCCGCTATCTGTACTAATACCCGTCACAGAGCAGTGCAGTTGACGGGGGTCACATTGACATACACGTGCTGTCGGTGTGGGGTGGCAGGACAGGGAAATTACATCGTCCCGAATTCAGACACTCTATCAGACAGCAAAAATGAAGGTAAATATATGACCTGTCTGCCCTCACGCACCGGCGGAGGTGATTTTCCACACCGCCGCGAATATAGGGGACGAAAAATCAATCAAAACAAGCATAAATCGAAAAGAAATAACAACATCGAAATTGAGTTTTATGGTTCGATTCCATGACTTCATTTCGTGGACATGATATGCGTGTGCGGGCCATTTAAGGCGAAACAGGGAGTAGTAGAAAATCTGTTCCCGACAACCAACCAAGAGACAAAGTTTGAGTCGTAAAGGTGCGAAAAGCTTGGCTGCACAATGCGGAACGTGGTGGACGTGCCAAACGAGCATCACACACACAGCATGATGCTGCGGCTCAGTCGGGGTCGCGTACACACACAATGTGTACATCACAACCCCCGCGGCTGTTACACGCTTCTCATGCGCCGATAATGTGCTGTATGAAGAGAGAGTCTTGCAGATGAAGTTTTCTCCATTTACCGTCTAGTGCCTGTTCTAGGAGCGAACTCCGTGCCCTGCACGTACAGACCCAGAAGCAAGCTTTTATTGGCAATTTAATGCAAACGCTATTTTACGATCCTCTTTTTACCTTTGGCCTGTTCTTCCCTCATCAAGATGATATGGATTTCGGGCGTTCGTTTGCTTTATTCACTTACAAAAATTGCGCATAAATTTTTCCAATATATTACAGCGAGCTTAATGCATTGTTCGATTCAGCCATCGCAGACAGCAATAGCTAAGAGCGCTTAAAATTGTGTTACGTACATCTCCAGTGCCTGATTGGCAGCTAGCTCGTAAAAGCATCTTTGTTCAGTACAAAATCAATTCCCACCATTTTCCCCAAGCGGCAAAGACATCCCTATTCCCCGGGGAATGGGTGCGTTTAAAGCGAAACAACACCGGGAGCACAAATTCAAACACACATTGCCCGAACGCGATCGAACCGCACAAAGAAAACATTTCCAGTCGATAGAAAAAATACTGCTGAACAAACACATTGCTCTGTACGATTCCGCATCGATTTGCGCTGTTCGGCGATTGTGGTGTAGAGTTAAAAGAAGCAACATTTTTAACCCCCACGTTCCCGATGTTCTGTTGCCTCTTCCCTATTTGTTTTTTTCAAGGCCAACAACGACAACAACGAAAGCTCAGCGGCTCCCGGCTAAGCCTCGTTTAGAATTGAGTTCAAATACTCCTTCTTTGCCAAGGCACTTGGACGGTTTGGGCAAGGAGATGAATTGTTATCGATTACTCGATTTTTTCCCAGCTCATTCAATTTAGAATCCTTTTTCATTTGAAACCGTGCACACATATACACACACACAAATCCACTCGGCAACTACACCAAGAGAGGCGTATAACAAGCATAAGTAATCGTTTTAAATAAATTATGTCTTCTCGCTTGTGAATGTGCCTTTTTGTGTGCTTTTGTGGCCAATGCTTTTCACTGCTCGGCTAGAATCCCCTCCCCGTGCATGATGCTGTGTGTGTGTGCGTGTGTCTTTCATAGGGTTTCTTAATTTATTTCTAAGCACTCCGAAATCCTTACACACAGCGCCCAAAGGGGATGGTTTTGGGTCCTAAAGGCATCTCAAATCGCTTGGAGGTTGTGTCTTTTATTTTACTTTTTGGGCTTATTGGAATTCATTCGGATCGTTTCCTGCACGGTGGCGTCACTGTACCCCTTGTCACAGGGGCTGCGTCCCGATAATCTTCACAGCGTAAGCTCCCCAAAGACGAAACCCATACAGCAGCATAGCGCTTTTCAGACGTTTTCTTTTTGGAAAGTATATTCACTCCGGTGAAAAGGGATTCCTTTTTACCCGCCGCCGTTTTAACGCACCCCAACAATCGTCCCTAACGTTCCCGTGTCGGCAGAAAAACACGGGCTGATGGGGCTGAAACAACAGAATCCGGTTGCTAGAATTATTCCCTCCAATGGTTGCCATTGCATTCCCAAAAATAAAGACAAAATATGACGAAACATTGAAGGGAAACATGATCTAACGAAAGCGAAAAGCGAAGCGAACAAAAGTGTGTATGCTTAAATGAAAATATTTCTACAGCTTCTTTCTTATTAGGGATAATTTATGAGCCGGATAGCGGGCTGACGGAAGAGTGACGATGGGACAACACAATAAGCAACATCAGCAACATGGCGCAACCACCGCGATAGGGTGTACACGTACCGGTGTGCGCCCAAATAAAGCACACACCAAATACCCACAAAAAGGGTTGCGAAGGGTGAAAAGAAGTACGGATGGGTTTCTTGCGGTGAGCCAATTACGGCAGATTTCGGGTTGATTGGTTGCGTAGCATTCTCTCCGTTCTCCCTCTCTCTCTCTTTCTCTCTCTCTACCTATTTACCTTTTCCTTGCCGAACGCAACATAATCAGTTGCGAAAGGCTGCACAATAAAGCACATTGCCTTCCATTCGGCACTTTCTTCTGAGGCGATAGGGGAAAGGATAAAGGAAATCACAATGAATTTCATAATACCGAAAATTATTACCGACATTCAACCTCCAGGACTTTGCCTACCTATGACTTCATTTGGGCTGCTGATACGAAAGGTTGAAAAGGGGGGTTGGGAAATTATAAAAACAAGCAGCATCCACGGTACATGGGAAACAGTACACGCTTAGCCCTTCTTTCTCCACCATTAAACATGCCTTAATGATGAGCGAGCGAAGTAAAAAGAAACGATTTGGAAATTCGATTCCCATAATGGAATCCACGAACCCTTTCGCTTCAGGCGTGGGGTTTGCCAACATCCACTAAACCACCCACCGACCGATTCCACCGAGCAAGCAGTGCCTGATTGCGTCAATATTTGAGAACTCGCTAACCGGCGGCAAAACAACGCCAGTAAATCGAGAGCAAAAGACCTTTCCACCATCCTTCATATTCGACTTGCGGCTAACGTGCGAAAAAGGGGCGAGCAAGGCGAGCCGACGTTAGAACTTTGGTTGAAGTACAGTAAATTATTACTTTTCGGAAGCGGTTCATTATCGGTTCGGTATCCCAACCGAAGATGGCGAAGGCCATCTCTCTCTTTCAACTCGCTAGCAGCAATTTGTTGATGAAGAATTTCTAAAGTAAATGACCCATCGAACCCATCGGTCAGACTTTCCGTCGGTGGCTTTTTAACTTTTGAACGCAAAACGTTACTTTGCTCACTTTGCACTACTTTTTCTCTGTGCATTTGTATATGATGGCAGGGATCCAATCCTTTCGTCTGCTTCTCCTTTGCAGGCTCATTTATCTTGGTGGCATTTTTTCTGAAACTTTCTCACAGCAGCTATCTAAAAACAAGACATCTGCAGTCTGTTAAGCAGTCATCAATCTCTGCCAAGAGTGTGTGCGAGAAACAACACCACCGAGTCACAGTCGTTGCCGCGTGGCTTGGTGACAGGCACGCTGCGTTGATTGGAAAAGCGACCGACGACGAAGGATATTTCTTTGGCTTAATTCAGAACCCTGAAAGCCAAGAGCCTGTGGGCTGTGGGACAAGAACCAGATCCTGCCAGAGCACGCGCACCCTGGGGACGGACCGCTCGACTTCTTCGTCGGTATCAGACCGTTGCGAGATTGGCTCTAATTACGGTTTAATTCAAATTAATGTCAGTTGGATCCAATTTATGACACGCTTAAAATGCGATTATCATCACTATCACATGCGCTAGGAAGGGGACGGACTAAGCAAAACCCCGCCACTCGGGCCGAGACCGCTAGGTGGTAAAAAAAAAGAGATTTATGGAAAAACACGATGTTGTGCTGTATGTTCGTTTTTCCTTTCGTGGAAAACTAACCTATCGTGATGAAGTAGCGTAGCAAAGGAAAGACTTATGCAGCGCATTTAGCAAACATTTAGGAGTTTTACGTTTCTATACCATATCGCGCCTGAAAGTATGCTATTCACCTATAGAAAGTGTTTTATTACGAGCTTTACAACAGCTTACTACTTTCCCGACACAATATTGTCCCCTAGGCTCTTGCTATTGAAACAAATCGCATCTCAGCACTCTTGTTCCAACGTTTCAGCACAACCTGATAGAACGAAAAAGGAGCATAAGGGAAAAATCTAGCAACACGTGTCAGAGTCAGATATTGATTCCCAAAGCACACACACGTGGCAAAGAATGTCGCCTACCGGAACATCGATGCCCGTGTGGAAAGGAAAACACGAACAAAAAACACCAACAGGGAGATATCAAGCCTCGGTTCACAGAACATCGTGTCACTGTGGTCTCGAAGATATCCTCCAGTTGGGCAGCTCCTCCAGATGCTAGTAGTATTCAGGATGCGTCCATAATCCGAGTGAATATCTCCATCATCACCTTAATCGTTAAATTGCTTCGGTCCGACCGATTTCCTTCGCAACAAATCGAACACGACACACTTACACACGGCTGTCAGCTTCAGTCCAACCGGTCACGAACATAACACATGCGTCGAGAAAATATACGACCCAAGCCTACCCTAATCTGTTGCTGCTGCCTGACCACTGAGTCGCGAGCGGATACACTCCGAATGGTCGAGAGTCCGACCAGCAGAACGCTAATGCAGCTTTTCCATCCACTGCCAGTGCAGGGTTTATCCTTTCCGGGTCGGTTGGTCCGTTGCCATTGGATGCTGCCACTGCTGCTTGGATTTCTATTCCATTCCTGGCGAAGGATATTGATTGATTTCTGCCGCCCCCGACCTTCAGCGTAAACCAACTCACTAGAAGGTCCTTTCCTACACCAGAGTTCGGCGTAATTTTCCGCTCCATAATGTGCATCTACAGCACTGCTCGGGACGTAAAGCGTCACGCCGCAATGCCCGACAGGATGAATCTAATTAATTAGCCTACTCGACAAGCCTTCATCATCGTCATCATCATCATCATAATCCCTGCACCATCCGTCCTCTGCACCCATCACTCGACTGTGTCCAGCGTCAAAGAATAAACTTATAATCTGCAGAGTGCGGGGAAACCAAGTACGAGGATTGAATGGCAAGGGCCCGGTGCGGTTTGTTTGTTGTGCTGATTATTTGCAAGTATTAGCCTGCTCACCGGAACTCTTGCACCAGCAGTTTCAGCCTCCCCTGCACCTACCAGACACGTTGTGGTTTAACTCGATGGGCTAAACCATGGAGCAACAAACATAAGTCCGCAAAGTGGCCCATTGGGACTCCAGCTGGGTCGAGCCGGGGGAGGATTGTTGAAAGCGTTTCCATTAAAGCTAAGATGTTTTCGCTACCTTCGGCAAACAAAACATCCAACGTAACACGTCCCCGGTCGATCCTCAATGCAGCTCTCTGCTCTCCGTATACTAAGCAAACAATTGCTGACCAGTGTACCTCCAAAATCCATGGGGGCAAGCATTTGTACAGCTTACACACACACACACACACACACGCACAGGTTAAACGAAATACGATGTATTCTGGCGATGGTCCGATGCTTCGTCCTGCCAGCATACGAATAACGATTTTGCCCCAAGGCATTGTTTTCTTTCGTATTTTCAGCAAAAAAATACTTTCTTTGTAAGTTGAGGTAAACCAGAATTCATTGACCAATGATTCGTGGTGCCTTGAGATAAGATACGGACCAGAAGATAAGATGAGGGTTTTCTTAATCGAACTCATAACGATACATTGTCGTGCTTCGAATCCTTTTAAACCTGTCCTCAACAGCTACAAAGAACGCAACTTGGAGGGCAGAATGACCCGTGGTTTCAGGCCTGAAATGTAACCCGCTTTCTACCCGAGCTATTCTTTTCCTCATTTCACTGCAGGAAATGAACCTGCCCGAACCTTCCATTCAACGTTACTTTATGTGCAGCAATCAACCGGAAAACGGATCCCTCCTCGGCTTCAAAGTCGTTGACCACACACCCACACGTTCACCACAGCCACACATGGTTGGCCAATCCGACCAAAGCCATCAATGTCAGGGAAATATTTCAATTACATCCATCCACCACTTTCCGGTCGGTTTCTCACTCCACACGCACTAACCACAGACCCTGCCCTTGTCTGATGTGTTGTAGTGTATGCTTTTTTGCGTCCCGTTGTCTTCGATCCTTTCCGATGTGTGAAGCCTGCGGTCGGTACAAGAAAACGATCCTCCACTCGTCCAACTTTTGCTGGGCGAGAGTGGAGAGTGGTAACAGGAGAGTGGTGAAAATTCTTTCACACCTTTGCACACATCCATCACCAGGCCGTATCGGCACGTTGTTGTCACATCCATCTTTCCGTATCGCTGTCATCGGATACTGTTCCTGCGCCCTCTCTGCTGGTGCATTCAAACCCTCGCACCGATTTGGGGCACCACTCATCGTCCTTTTTCATAATAGTCTTACAGCTAATATAAAATTCTGCAACGCACACCATCGTACAGGTACAGGTTGCACTTAAAGTAGCAATAAAATATTTCCACTGTGACCACTTATCTTTGTGTACGGTAAAAGCGAGATGTTGATTGCAGCAATACGTGAAAGGGAGGTCCAACCAGAGCTCCGTCGCCGACAATAACCATAAACGTATCCCTTTCCATGACAGGATGTCCACAATGTTATCCTTTTTGTTGGGCGTCCACCCGACTGGACACAACAAGATCCAATAAGGTGCATCCAGCTGATGCAGCAATTGTGCAGTGAGAAGCTGCTTATTAGATGTACAACACGCACACTCACTTCGTTGACATTGATGAACTGCACAATGCAGAGCTATCGCACAGCGCATTGTCGTTATACAACACCGTGGACCATCCACGGTCCCTTCCCACTCCCGGATGCAATTGTCACTGGGAGAAACATCAACATCAAACCGAAAGCCAGCCCCGTCTGTGGAAAGCCACAATGCCACAGCCCACAGAGTGTTCGATCTGGCAACAAGTTCGCTCGCCCAGTCCGCTTCGCAACCCCCCATCTGTCAATCCAACTCGGGCTACTAATAGATTCTAGGACAATCCTGCAGCGAGCCCTTGTTGGAGAGCGTCCGCCAGTGCCGCGCTGCCCTCTCCGCAACCCGGAAATGGTAATTACGCTGCGCAGCAGAATGGCGAACGGAATCGTTCCGAAAGACGAGCATAATTGACTCGTTTTCTACACCTGCAGCGACCACAGTCACGATACGCAAGGAGGATGCACTTGAAACTTGCAGCGTCTCCACACCAGAACCTGGGAATATCGATTTGAGTTATGTATCCGGTTTATCTCAACTCTCATTTCTTACACTGCAAGCACGGCCGAGTAAGGGCTCTGGTGAAAAGGGGTATCTAGGAAAAGGAAATGGAAGAATGGATCTTTGTTTGACACTCGGCACGACAGCGAGGATGGACTAGTGAGGTGAGTCTGATGATTTTACTCGGAAGCTTCGTTCCGGTGCAAGGATGAGGACAATTTGCAAAACTTCTCCGTACACTTGCCACTTAAGAGACTCAGTAAAGTTTGCTCGGTTTTGCATACGTACCTGTGTCTGTATGTGAGTGTGTGTATCTTGAGGGATGCTCACTCGAAAACTGACGAAAGTTGAACTTTTACCGTGAAGTTGAATATCCAGAACGAGAAGTCATGCACGCCGACTTGCCAGCTACGTGGAGCAGAGCATACGACACATTGGAAGCTTTAAATTTAAGTCTCATCCTGTTCCTATCAGTCCATCTACCACGTATTTTTCTATGCATACGCTTGGAATGCTCAGGATGTCAGGATGTTAGCGATGACGGAACTACACGTGCGTCCTTTTGCTAATCCAATTCAATCCAATCCGATCTCGGATGGTCGTTCCTACCTAGTGCGCTTTTGCTAATCAAACTGAAGCGAGCCAAATCAACGGTAAATTTTCATTAATGAAATTGATCCGGAAGCATAACCCCTACCCCACCCGAGCTTCTCTTGCCCTTTACCCAACTTTCGGGTAGATGAAAATCGAAGCAAAAGTTTTCACGCAATACACCAGTCTGCGAGCTGAGTGGAGAGGATGGAAGAATTTCATAACAATAGGCGTGCTTGATGAGCTCATAATTTCGCCAGTCTTGAGAGCGCCGTCTTGAGGCGCGTAATCCTGCGAGATATATTAGCTTCAAGCACTGCAACTACTTCACCGGCGCAGTAAGATAGGAAATCACTCATAAACTCTGCACTCGAGAGCACTCTGCACCACGCAGAAAAAGGCTCATAGACTGTCCCTGGTGCGCAATAATTAAATTGCTCCAAACTGGCGGAACGAGCAAACAGCGACCAACTTCAACAAATCCATCCGATATTATTCGGCTGAGCCGTTACAATAAGGGGCCGTTTCAATGTTTGCGTTCTCGTTCGCGGGCTTGCCTCGTTAAATTTCAGCGATGCATACCTAAACGGACCATTCAGTGCGTTCATTGCTCTGTGCTAAAAAGCAGATCTGAGCGCACTAATATTTGAATACGGAAATGTCCCAACAGGGAGATGCAATTAATAATTTACCTTTCAACGTTTTTTATGACCCGCAGCGACGGGAAAACCGGAATAGAAACGTAGCCAGTGCTTACAAAGGAATGTTCTGATTATGTTTCTCATCATACTAACTAGTAACTGGATAGCATGTTATTTGATACAATTTACATCTAATGTGCTCGTTATGGTGGAAAGCAGGTGAAGCCTATCAATTAAAAGTCGCTAGCTCCTATTTCAAACCAGATAATCAACGGTATGCCTAAAAACTATCATTCTGGAAATCGGATTGTAAAGTTTCAGTTAAGACAAATTTAATTTGCAAATTGCATAGCTTTAGGCGTTTCCCTCTGCGAAGTAATGTGATATTATTGACAATAATGAAATTGAAACAACCCACAACAACATTGTAGCGATTAAATTTCGCTACCGTTTTTGTAGCAGACGCAATTTGCTTCACCATATGAACCTTAACTTTAGCCGCACATACCATTGAGCGGGACAGAACTGATTTCATATTTTATCCATCCCGATGGGAAGCACCAAAACCACGAAGGATGTGTTTCATGAGAGAGACGGACGCGGCACACAACTTTAGTGAGCTTTGATTATTCGCCTCCCGTCATCCTACCTTTTTACACAACCCCCCCACACACACACATACACATACACACCTCTACAGATCCCATAGTGCTGAGATTGATCCTTTTGTTAATGTCCTTTTCCGTTGTATCCTGGGCGAACCTTGACGCACCGTACAATAGCACAATGACATTGACGATTGGCGGCTCGATGGAAAACTCAGGCTTACCAGGCATCCCTTTCGACCCGGTCGGTGTGGACATCAGTGGTGGAAAATGGCATTTACACACTGGTTTTATCCATGCCCGCGCGCTGCTGCTCCATACCATTAGGTTTTCCGCTTTTATTATTGCTTCCATTGACATTGACACGGGATACATGCAAAATTAACTCGCTTAACCTGGATTTTTTATGGTCTCGTCCTCCATATTGCGCCCCACTCGTCTGCTTCCCTTGAGGCGTAGAAAATGTGGAAATTGTGTGGTTTGTTCATGACCACAGCGCTTTCACGTCGTACCACGAAACTCTCGCACCGTTGCCGGCTTCCAGCAAGCTCATCTTGTATCGCCGACGTGCCTTTTCCACGTCCAAATGGGTACCGCTTGGGCTGTGAAACGTTTAACATCGTGTGGGCCGACAGTGCCAGCTCACACTGCCGTACCCGCCGATGTCCTCATCGTCGTAATCAACCCATCAGCTTCATTATGATTGACGGAAATATGAAAATTTCATTCACCGACAACGACGTTGCAAAAACAAACACAAACTGCCAAAATTTCGTTCTCATTAGCTAAAAACCAAATCACCGCAGCTGGTGGCGTCCACCTGCCATCTAGACAAGCTTCACTGCTTTTCCTTTCGCTCTTTTCCTCTCTCTTTCTCTCTTTCTTACTCTTTCGCCCGCGCAGAGCACTTCCCTTGCTGTTTACCTTATGCTCGGCCTGCACGCTTGTCTAATGTTTGTGCATAGATAAATAGGATATTTTGTCACATCGTGCGACAAAACCCATTCTGGCCGAAATCATTTATTATAGCGTCGCCATTCGTGGTCACGATTATCGGGGCAAGTTTGCATTCGCGGAACGCAATGAATAAAACATGCCGCGCCAGATATGCTACTTTCTTCAACCGTTTGCTTAGCAAAAAACTTAACTGATTATACATTCGCCAACATTTTCGACACGAGTTTTCCACGCCTGTTGAGCAGCTTTTTCCACGCTGCTATCCGCAGCTGCAGACATGGAAATGGATACTTAGCTGTACCAAAATGGAACCTCCTAAAGCGGATATTTTATAGAACGAAGTTATGGAAAAAAGCGTACAAAAACTCACACTCTCTAACCCAAAAAGGAAATGGAGTTCATTGGCGTAGAAGAACCTGCGTGGTCGCTTTTCCCAATTTTCCACTATCCGGTGTTAGAGAAAACCACGCCGGAAAGAGCAGGATGCTACCGAGCGGTTGACCAAACCGAAAACGGCCCTAGATTAAATTGAAGCGATCCAAAAAGCAAAACAGCCAACCAAGGAAGCGATGGTGCAGCATGGAAAGGGAAAGCAACGGAAGAGATTAATGCGTACCTGGGTTGATGTTTAACGCCACATCGCGCCCCACATTGGAAAGCGACGTGGAAATGGCAATGGCTTTTGCAAACCGCTTCCGAAGGAGGCGGCAAAAGGTGTCAGGTTTATATTTCCATAAAATCGTGCACAAACTTTATAAATGACCCTGGGATGGTAGACAACACAAATCATTTGTAGTCTTCCAGGCGATGTAAATCATTTTTCCGGCGTGAAACGCGTTGCCTACTTTTAGGCGTTTTCTAATGTGTGCTTCATTCAATATTTGCGTTCAGAAGGAAAATCACACCGAATTTCATTGTTGCAAAAGCTGCTAAATACCAGGAATATTATAGTTATAACGATCTTAGTATAAAATAAATGTGGTATCTGTTGAAAGTGTACACCAAGTGAACACCAATGGCATCGAGCCGAACGGAAAACCGACCCGAAGCAAAAAAAAGGAAAGGGGAGAGCGAAGCGAAGTTTGTCCAGCAAGGGCTACGGTTCCACGCCAACCGGAAGGACGGAAATTTGTTCACGCCCGAAGAAGGAGAAATTTCACGCTAAACACGCCGGACGCTCCCTAGCTGACCAGCTGTCACCTACCTAACACTTTGGGAAATGGCGGAAGCGGACAAACGCACATCCCGCAGCGCAGACTACGGGGTCAGAGACGTGCGCCGACGGTTGACCTGCATCCTGTTGTCCATTGACGCTACTCCGCGTACCTTATCCACGTTTTTTGTGGAAAACTAGTCGTCGTCAGGTCAGTAGCTTCAATCATTATTCCGTACCAGTGTGTGGTGGAGGCGCAACAGCATGCTTTTTGCTTCGATGAAGTTTACCAAATTCCGGTAGACAACGATGAGCCTTTAAAAGGTACAACATGAAGCAAAGAGAGTCAGATTTTCTCATCGGAGCACACATTCTCGAACGGGACGGGAATCGTCTTGTACTGTATCGTCATCGTCGTCCTCAGTGAGTGTGTGTATGTGAGTGTTGTAATGTAATTTAGAACCTTGTATTCTTGACCGTTTCCCTAAAGACCGGCAGCCCTTGGGCACCCGCTCGAGAGTAAAAAGGGAAAGGACTTCAACACAATTTCATTCGGATTTTCGGGCACCCAAAAGCCCTGGTGGACAATTTTCCTTTGCAATACCTTTTTTGCCAAATCCACGCTGCATTAATGGAGATTTATCTGTGTGCCTTATATAGCAGTTCGTGTGCGATCACTAGTCGGTCGCTGGAATGAACTATTTGTGTGACCCACCCACCCAGAACATCATCAGCTCCTTGCCTTGGTTCTGTGGTTCTAACCACAATCAAACGGAAGCAAAAATACAACAAGACTCCATGTGGATTTTGTAGATGTAAGGCGTGATTTACGACAACTTCCTGCTTCCGTGCCAAGCCTCCCCTGGCCGGGATATGGACAATGGATCCAAACAAAAGGTGCCATTATTTTTTCACCTTCACAGCAGGCGGGCCTCACTTGAAAAAAGGTACTATATCATCGAAGGGATTGGCCCAGTGGACACCTTTTGCGATATGGCAGCATGGTAGCATGGACACCTCCTCTTTTTCACTCACTCTTACTTTCTCTCTTTGTCTATCCCTTTCCCTTTTCACTAAGATTATCGTTTCTGTCGTTTGTGAGCCGTGTTTGATGGATGGTTGTTTTCGTTCGTGGTGGTGTTTTCTCCATTCCGTTTGTTGTTTCCTGTGTTTAGCTTGATCCGAGTCGGGCTCACATCGAAACAAACGCAGTACTTAGTCGTTGAGTCGTCTGGGACACTATCGATCTGGGCAAGACATTTGCTGACTCAAGGAATGCTTGTGTGCTCCACGCACCCAAGCTGCAATCAGTTTACCCCGGTTTGGAAAATCATTGTTTGGGCGGGACTAATTTCGATTATTCACGTCCGTGCAACGTCCGACATGGTACATTTATGATATCTAATTCATTCAGAGTTTAACCTTTTCCGCTCAGAGCAGTACAGGGCAAAGCTTTCATTGAAAAGGAGCGTAGATTCTAAGCATGACATTTGCCAATCAACCGGCAGCAGTGATGTGAGTGAAAGTGATGTCGAGAAAGTGAGGAATTGACGCACAACAATCCCTCGTCCAATAGTCACACCTAACACCACCATGTAGCAAGCATGCAACGTCAGCACCACGGAGTAGAAGAACGCTAAAGAAAGTTCACTCTCCTAGCACTCAGCACCCGCGTTCAACTCTAGACGCTCACTAATTCCACGGCCACAGCATGGAAGATGGACAATCCCGAAAAGCCACCAACGGTCACGGCCACCCGCGGCACACGCGCGATCTAAAGAAAACACACGCCGACTCCTGGCCCAGCACCACCAAGCGGACGTCCCTGCCGGCCAGCCCCAAGATTATTAAAACTACCGAGGATGACTCGGGGGATGTCGGTGACGTGTTCGACTACTGCCAGCAGACGTCCGTCACCACACCGTCGACGGTGGAGATCGATTATGGGGCCATCAGTCCGCGGTTTGAACGTAGGTATTGTAAGATCCGACACCGCTTCACGGTCCCTAACCCAATGCATTCACTGCCTTACAGGTAAAAGGTTCGAGTTTTGCTATCCCTCCCTATCGAAAGAAGATTTCTCCAACAGCATATCAATCGACACACACGACATCGATCGTAAGAAGAAACGAATTTATCCTAGCAAGACCCCCGACAACTCGCTTGAGAAGTAAACCTCGACATGAAGAAGAAGTACATCCTTAATTCTACTAACAACACTTTTCCTACTTCCTAGCGAGTCCATCCTGGATGGATCGATGGCAAGCTGTAGTTCACCGGGTCACAGTTCCTCCAGCAGGGCCAAGTCACCCTCGCACTCGCCAAGACATTCGCGCCGTCAGCTCAATAGCGAGATCATCAATATAACCTCAAACCCGGGCTATCAGGTAAGCCTTCCCAACAGCCCTTTCGGCAGCACCTATCCCTGCTACTCACACCTTTCTTTTGCTGTTAAGGTTCTAAGGAACTCCCACTCAACACTCGATCGCACCTGTTCCGACAGTGTCGTTTCGCTAACTTGCCGCAAATCGACCAGCGATCTTACCCAAACGAGTGATCTCGGTATGATGGGCGGGATGGGCTCGTCGGGTGGACGACAGGGGAGACGTCGAAGCAGCCACAAAGGAGGCCTTGCCTTTCTGGCCAGTCGGAAAGGATCGCGCGACTCCATCAAGAGTGCCGCCTCCAACACGTCCGTCTTTTCCAACGAAGATATTGGACCACTAGCGTTCCAGGCGTCGGCCCGCGGTCGCCAGCGTCGAACGTCCAACTTTCTCGAGCTTCCCGTGCCCGACCATGCGAGGCCGCGCGTTTGTTCACTGCCGGAGCGTCCGTACAATCCACGCCAGAGTGACGATCTGTACCGATTGCGTCACTTTTCCATCAGCAAGGGAACGGTGGTCAACTGCGGTGACTCAATCATATCGCGACGATCGAAAAGTAACACCAGTGTCAACTCCACGGCAAGTCGGTAAGTTTGTGGAACTGCAATGTTTATAAATAAAACTTCCTTCCTTGCTAACTTGATGTCGCTCTGGATTTTGCTCCGTTCTTTCAAATAGCGCCAGTGAAAGGTCACCATTTGAGGGATCCTGCTGCGGAGGTGGCTATGCAACCGTTGACTCTTTGCCCTCATCTCACGGCGAGGACGACGAGAGTGAACCAATCCCCACAAGGTAACCAACCGGGCCAGAGCTCTTTTTGCACATTGTGAAATGAAAAAAGAAGTAATCTACATTCCATACTTGCTCCCTCGTTTTCCATTGCACACAGGTATCGTGTCGTCATGTTGGGCGATTCGGGCGTCGGCAAAACGGCCCTGGTTTCACAGTTTATGACCTCCGAGTACATGCACACGTACGACGCCAGTCTTGGTAAGTAGCCGGAACGTGGGAGATGGAACCCATCAAACGGTGGGCATTATTATTAATTGAAAAGCGAGCTACTTTGTGGGAAAAATGGCATATTGCCTCCGGTGCAGTACCAACCGACCAACTGTGCCAGCGATGCACTTTCGTTAATAATAGTACGGCCACTCGTTATGAGGCACTACTTTTTTTTAACCCCTTGCGTCACCACAAATTGCAAATAATGTTAAGTAAATTAGTTAGAACTAAAACTCGCACCCATGCGCGTACAAGGATTGTGGAAACATTACATATTTACGGTGCTCATTAGAGGATTTATAACCATTTTCAAGCAATGGTTGTTCATTCACAGTGAAATGTTCCACAAAGCAGAGTGCGAATGTGTGTGGAAAACATGATTTATGCTCGTTTTGGTGCTGCCCATATTCCAATTAGCTCGAGCAGTAATAGGAACCGGAAACAGTACTGTAGCTATGAAAAGCCTCATCACTTCACGGCCTGGGCAGCAGCAGCATATAGGAGTTGCGGCAACAAAAACCGCCCAAAGAGAACAAGTGTTATTTTCATTTCCACGAATCATTGATTTAATTCTACCCTTTGCGAGCAGGGTTGGAAAATGAGAACCCGGGGTGGGAAGGGCGGTACCGATAGAAGAGAACACTTTTCCCTCGTTTGTGCGCCGTTCCGTCGAGAATGGTGAAGCGATGTTATTAAATTCTACGCTCATTTCAAGGGAGCGTGTAGAGTGAGTGGGAAAACTCGTGTCAGATTTTTTATTTGAGTGGGTCGTGCGTGTCTGCGTGTGGGCTGTGAATGGCGAGGGAAGGAAGATGATATTTCGAGTGGTAAAATGTAATTATCGGACCCGAGAGGCGATGTGAGATGAGCTTTGAATCGGTTTGTTCTTTTCTCGCTTTTCTCTGCTCTTCGTTTCTTTTTTCCATTTGTTTCTCTCCCTGTGTGCATCATATAACAATAACACACTAATCCCCAAACGCGGTGATACTGTGACGCTGCTGCCCACTGCTGCTGCTGCTGACCTGGCAAACACCGACACCAACCGCGGATCGGAAAGATGATGAGTTCGGCGAGAAGACCGTTAGCGTGCTGCTGGACGGGGAGGAATCAGAGATGATATTTATCGATCACCCGAACGTGGAAATGAGTGTAAGTAGTCACTAAGCGAAGCAAGTCCCCGGTCTTTTCCTCTCATACACACCTGCCAGATAATAAATTGCATTTCAACACAACCAACATTGAATCAACCGACATCTCCAGTTGAAGCACACACACATTCTGTTTGCGTTGCAGCGGTTTTCCCCAATACGTGACCGATTGTGACGCCACGGAATGTGTTGGTTGACAAACCGATGGAACCCATAATAAAGCTCCCTAATCTCCCAACAGGTGGAAAACTCGCTCTCGACGTACGAACCGCACGCCTGCGTCGTCGTCTACTCGATCGTCGACCGGAACTCGTTCCGGGTGACAGAGGAAATACTCAACTATCTCTGGTCCGAGCACTACACCAAGGAAAAGGCGGTCATCATAGCGGCAAACAAATCCGACCTGGCCCGTGCACGAGTTATAACCACTGCCGGTAAGTAACTGGTCTTGGTAGAGTACGTACAGAACCGGCTCAGAAGTTCCGTTCCAAAACCTTACGAGCTAGCGAAGACGAGTTTTTGGAGCAAGAAAAACGAGGTTATGTCTATCGTTCTGTCTCACTAATCAACCAACATTGCTGACCTCGAAAGCTCGTCCTGAAATTTGAATCGTGCTTTTCAATTCTGTGTCTGTGCATTGCAGAGGGAAAGCAGCTTGCAACATCCCGGGAAGCAAAGTTTATTGAAACATCCAGTGGAATTCAGCACAACGTGGATGAGCTGCTGGTGGGCGTCCTCAAACAGGTACTCGTCTGTGGCCACATGTGGCATTGACGACGTATAAAATTCATTTCACTTCACTGCTTTGCTCTTCCCCAAAAACAGATACGCCTAAAGGAGCAGAGGGAAAAGCGTGCCAGTGCCACCAACCTGCGCAACTCGCGCACCCAGATGTCGCTGCACATTGCGAAGGAGATTTTGCACAAGATCTGTCTCACCGACATTACCAAATCAAAGAGCTGCGAAAACCTGCACGTGCTTTAAGCGAAAGATATTCATCTATTTTTCTTAACGTTTGTTGGTTTGAAAGAACGGCAAACAGCAGCAAACAAGTAATTTGATATTCAGTGCCAAAACCAATCGGGATTATGATGGGACTTTTGCAGACCTACTAATCGTCCAATAGCCGAGCCGAGCTGCAGGCCGACCGAACCAACCGGTCGTCCTTTCGATGAACATTTGCCCACCGAGAACGAAAGAAACCAAAGGCGACCAAAAAGTGGTAGGAAAAAGCTTTTTGTCGGTGAAATGAAGAAAGACAAGGGGAGGAAAAGTAGTAACCGGTGTTACATGTACGGTGTTTTTCTCACAAAAACACTACTGAATAGAACAGGAATTTTGTGTGCTGTCATATAGCCGTTTAATCGTAAGCGAAACTCTTGACATTTGGCTGTCTTGAAGTAGACGAAGCAAGCCTAAAAAGTGATTTAGTGGAAGATTGCTGGAGTACGTCCTAAGCATCTCGCAGCAAAGACTGGCTAATATAGCTCTATTTACTCACGCACAACTATCTCACTATCGCTCACACTACATCACTACTCATCAGGGCTGCATATGCGCACATGTGTGCCATTATTTATACATACAATCAGCCGTAGATTGAGAGTGTTGCAAAATGTTTTGAAAACTAAAGGATCATGAAGGAGTAAAGCGTTTATGCAGACTGCTGTGGTAACTGTTGTGACAAAAGTGTAGTAACAGTTCCGTTGTTGCATACAGTTAGGCGTTTGTTGGCAATTTGCCTAAATGTATGCTAGAACCATTACGCATAATTGTTACAGCAACAGACACTCTTTCTTTTCGAGTTTATCAAGCCGATTTATCGTTCGAGATGAACTCGGCTGTTATTAATCGAATGCAGGATATCTTTACAAACTAACCGTTCAACACTTAATTCATATATACATATATACACAAAATCAAGCATATATACAAAGATATAGCTATATACAAAGAGTATACACATGTTAATAGCCTATTTACTGATGTGTGTGTGCGTGTGTGAACGTGTGCGCGCACGTGTTGCCCACACCTCTTGTAGATGTGTTGAATGAATACGCAGCAGCCTTTTTCTGACGCTTTCGATGGTGCAAACTCGTATGCCGTTTGTATGAGAAATGCGATAAACGGAAACTGTTATGAAACAGAAATATTCCTATCGAGAATTGATTCTTATTCTTAGTACTGAACTGAGTGTGCCGACTATTCCCCAGTGTTTTGAGGTCACAGCAGCATTCCAATGCCAAGGTTCAAGTGACGGTGGTGGCGGCAGAAAGTGTCTCACTAAACCTCGGTGTTGGCTACTGGGCTTTTTTTCCTCTCCCATGCCCTGATCTATATCTATGCCATCACAAAAAAAAAGTGTCCCCTTCTATTATCTCGCCTTCACCAGCGTACCATTTTCACTATATCTTGCATGGGAAGCTTTAAGGTGGTTCGTGTGATCGTAAAAACAAACTGGCGCAGGTTTACCCCCCTTGCAGCCAATCACGCCACATTCTCGGCATGTGCCGTAATGCCGTTCCGGAAAAGGAGAGCATCGTTGTAAAATGAAAATGCGGTTACTGCCAGACGAAATTAGAGATGCTTTCTGTGGTGCAATGGGTGGTAAGCCGGTTTGCATTCGCATCCAATGGTAGGGTTGTAAGATGCAGCTGCAAGCGTTTTGGTGGAAGGCTATCTATTCACACCACTCCTCTTCTCTTTTCACATTGGTTTTTCCTTCAAATTTATCAGTAGATTAACTTACCGAAAACGGATGCTTCATGTGACTTTATAATGAAAATAGAAAATCATTCAAATAATACGTAAGCTTTAAAGTATACGGGCAGAATACCCACATAGAAACGCGTTTAGACGTCACACTGAAAGATGATAAATGTGAAACTATGATTTCCCCTCTAACCCACGAGCGGATCCCTCTATTTCTTTTAGCACAGTGCATAAATCAAATCCAAAACTATGCACCGCAAATGAAAGGACATTCAGCAAATGGTGAGAGCTTTAAATGTTTGTGACACCCTGTCCCTCAACCTTCTTGAAATGGTTCGGAAAAAGCGCCAAGATTCAATGTGCATGATGCGTATGCAGATAAACCCAACCAAGCTTGATACAACACCCGTTAACCCCTTTGATGTCTCTTGTTGAATGTATGTGAACGAAATAAACGGAATGAACGTTCCGAAACGCTAAACACTAAACCAAATTGAACATTATCAAATTTTATCAAATCAAATGGGGGATCAATGAAGAACAATATATCAAAAAACAAACGAACTAAACCAAGTGAAATATAAACCACTGTACTGAAGTGCGTAGCATTTTCGAAATTATGAGAAGGAAGGTGTTATTTAGAAAAGAAACAAACACTAAACTAAAAACAATGCACTGCGGCCTAAAGCGGAAAGGTAACCAATCATTGCGCTAGCCTAGAATGGTTGTCGGAGAGAGGAATTTATCTTTTAAACCGTATCATGCATCACTAGAACGTGGAGTGGAATATTGCAGCATAAAAACTATAGCCATTCTACTTACCTTACGTTGACTGCAATGGGTGTGTGTGCGTGCATCACATAAGCTGCATCTTTCTGTAAGGAGGAAAGAGAAAATTGTAAAACTTATCAACCAAATGCAATGTCAGTTTCCGAAGACCTAAAACAAGAGGAAATAACTGTAATAATGTTAAAATTTCTAAAAGAAAAACGAAAACTGTTTCCGGTAGATTGTTTGTTTAAAAAACTGCAAAAATCTGTCAATTATTGATGGCCCGTACGGGACAAACTCTTTTGAATGTTGAACGTCTCTTTCGGAAAACGAGAAAGGAAGGAAGGAAACTGATCTACACATGGGATACATGCGGCTCGATCTTCTGCGGCATTTGAAGTTCTGTCCCAACCCCGCTTCGAGCGTCGTTTGTAGCAGTGTCTGTGTGATTGTGTTACTGTGGTTAGTTGTTACTTAGATGAGCAAAACAATAAACGATAAGAAGTGTTTAAAGAGTGTTAACAATAAAACAAACACGTTTCCTAAACATTGTCGTTGGAGAAAATTGAAATTAAACAAAGTGCTAGTCATCTGTCCTCTTCTGTTAAACCACTATGTACACTCACAGCCTGCACGGAGATAACTTTAAAGAGGTTATTCAAACGAATCATATTTCACACTCAATAGTATGGTAGTATGACGTTTTATACGGAATCTATTTTTTTTATCTATTCACACGATGTGTGTGTGTGTGTTATCACAATGAATATTCGAAGGAACGAAGGAACGGAAGACATTTAAATGACAAGCTCTTCTACTTCTCAGTTTTGGTATAAAACATTAAAACTGACTTGCGCCCCTCACATGGGAATAGGGTAAAGAGAGGACATAAAATGAAAACAAATCATAAAACAATGAAATGAAATGTAACTAAATGCTTCGTAATATTTTCCAAGCTGATACTGAAACTGATGTAAACTTTCAAAGTGAAAACGATATACATACATACACACGCAACATGCATATTATGTACTAAAAATAATGTTTAATAAAAATTAAGAAACAAACTGTTCCGCCCTCAATGTGTGTTCTTTTTTTTCATTCATTTTCCATTCATTCACACCAGACGCCAACAGACACGACTATTTCTGGTGCTGTGAGCTAACAGCATGAACAAATTGACGTCTTGCTTCAATCATTTCTACCCACCGCCGCCCCATGGCAGTGCTTATCAAAATAAATTACGACCCATTTTTTAAATGCTCCACAACACGTGACCCAACATTTGCCGCAAAGTGCTTTTAAAGTGAGGTTTAGGGTAAAAGAAGAGGCTGTACAAGCAAATCGATCAAATCGTGGCCTAAAGCTACACCTTCTTTCCCCTCTATCACAAGTAACGCAACCCCACCGCCCCCTCCCGGGAAAAAGTTTCATGCCAGAAAGTTGAGGAAGGCCTCGTCGATTGACTGGCAAAGTGACTGACTGACTGAGTTTTCTCGAGGATGCGATCTATAGCTGGAATGTTGCGGCTGATGGTAAAAGTCAAAACCAAACTCATCAATAATGCACCCCACAGACACTGTGACACACACACACACACACAATCACGCGTACTTTATCCGGGTGGTGAGCGTCCGGCGGGGTTTTCCTTCACCGTAACCTACATTTTAATTTTTGTTTGAGCTACACCACTGCTCGTCGTGTTGCTTTTTTCCCTTCCATAATTATTCCTCGGAAGCTCCCCACACCAAAGACGCCCACATTCTGCAGGTCTAGGATGTGCCACTCGCGAGGTTAGTGTCTGGCTGTGTGTGTTTAATGTAACGCAGTAATGATGATAGCAATAATAAAGAATAATGACAGGCTGGCATTAGCCAAGGCTGCTCAGCGCTGTATATCCCGAACACACGGCCAGTGACGATTAATTTCGGTTGGTTTTGAGTTTCCTTCGAGGCAGAGCGGTTGCTGCGGAAAACCACACTGATAAGCGTAAGGGAGAAGGAGGGCGGATTGTAATGAAACACTTACCCACAGCAGCTACACCAACAACAGAGCGATTGTATCGAATTTCGGGCAACATCGCATACTGCGATAAGTATCACAACAGCCTGCTGAGAGTTTCGATTGATAATTACGACATGGCACACGAAACGGTTTCTCTGCTTGTGTGCGTGTGTGTTTATCTCTGCTTTTGATGAAGCGAAGGAAAAAGCTTTTCAAGCACTGTTTATCTAACATTCCATCTTCACGCTGGTTAAGGTACAGGCCACCAGCATGTGTATTCATCACTATTATATCATTCGCAAACGATGGAAGCAGAGTTCAAAGTTTATCGTTTCCTTTTTCGCCTGATGTTTTGATTCGTGTGACATGGTTTTCGTCAGAGTAGGCTATCCCATACGAGGAGGGAAGATTAATTGTTCACACTTCTCTTCAATCAACATACAGTCGTAGTTAAATCATTTCATTAGCTTCTTAAGTCGGTACTTGTTAAATTAACATTTTCATTTCCAATTTCTCCCATTTGCATTCTTGGTTCACGCCTGTCTACGGACGTCGACGTCCGGACGTCGTCCGGACAGGTGAGACGGCCCTACCCACATGTAAAAAATCTCCCAACGGTAAAACAATCTTAAACGGTCTTTCGATAGCGGTCGTTAGCCGAAACGTTCTTGGCGCATTCCTTCGCGAAGTAGTGGAAGCCAGAATAGAAGCTGTCTTGTTGGCCTACAATCCGTTCGTCTTCAACTCGCTCTTCTTTTTTTTTCACTGTTCACTGAAAGCATGATCCAAAGATGTGTGCGAAATGATCGATTGTGATGCCAGCCGTAGCCCTCCGGCATTGGTGGTGGCGCGCTTGTCACAGCAGTAATGATTGGCACACATTAAACGCTCGTTTTTCTGCAACGGTATCGTCCCCCCATTCGTTGCGAACGAGAGTCGAATTTTTAAGTTGACATATTTGCTTCTCTCTTGCCACTTTTCTTCTGCGATGGGTGCGACCAAGGTTGGGTGGACATTTTCGTTGGCCTTTACGTACACACATCGGATCGGTTGGGCACGCATGGAAGGAGATCTGGTTAGTACACGCCTGACGCATCAACGACTGATGACGGCGGTGACGCGCTGCTGACGGTTGAAGAGCTGGGAATCGATGGACCAATAGGATGGCTGGAGTAGAGCAAACGGCGTGAAATGAAAGCCCCCCTCCCCGCCTTTGGTGACCTACATAAAATGAAATGATGGACCTGGTGCTGCTGCCGGTGCATATGGTGTGGCACAAGTGATACGTTCCAGCCGTGTGATCGGATTGTTCCGTTGTGCGCCGATCGATCGCGTTGGAGCGAAATTGGAGCTAACCCTTCAATGTAATGTGTACGTTTTACGATTTTATTTTCCATTTTTTTAACTTGCTACTACATTGTCTTTCAACGTCTTAGACATCTGGAGAGTTAAAGCAGTTAAGGAGTGTTATATCATCGAGGCTGTAGAACATGACAGATTTGAAGTGAAACTGATTTTAAACAATTGTAAACCTAAATTAATAATTCTTTAACCATATTCAATCGCTTCTTTCTTTCTTGCTACACGCTGAAGAGTTCAGAGACAGGCCAAACAGATATCCCCTCCTTTCCTTCCATCATGATATGTGCCAAAAAAAATCCAACCAAGACCCCTTAGTACAAACACACCAATACCTCCCTTGGACGGAGACAGTTCCGCATTCGACAGATCCGCGTAGATTCAGTTAACTGAACTGGTTAACATCCGTGTCCGGTTGATTGAACGCATTTGACACAGTGTTTGTTAGAGCAGTTTTGCTGCTCGGTCCGCAGTGTAAAAAATGGGCGAAGAGAAAGAAGAGATGATTGGAACTGATCTTGTTTGGAGCGAATGTTACACTTGCTTTGCCTCGGAACAAACACGATCGTCGTTTGATTTTAAACGCGTTTGCAATCAATCAGCTATCAGGAGCGTTGTAGAAGGAGGACGATTAGATATGGAGAATCTAATATTCAAAATAATCTTGTTCGATGCTTGATCATACAATCAATCAGGATCGTGTTGAGGCAAGGTGCGGCAGAATGATTCCATCATAAATAGGTCGACTTTCTTTGGTTTTTTTTTCATTCATCAAACACATTCCATGCAGCAGTTATGAGTGAAAAGCAGCAACCCGATTGTGACCTACTTGCGACAAATCAAAACAAAATCTCATCGCCACCCAAGAGCCGAGCACCGCACAAAATATCATCAATTTGATGTTCCAATTGACACCTTCTTGCTAAAATCCAAAAGATTCACCGTGCGAGACAAACTTTCACAACACACTAACACGCCCCGAAAAACGATATGATTATCATGTGCTGGCTGGCTGCGATCGATTGGATCGATCATCACGCAGTGCAAACGATCTGAGATTGATCTCGAGTGCCATTTTAACTGCATTTCCTGTAGGTAGACAGTTAAATGAGAGCAAATATATCATGGTCAATCGATTCGAGATGACACACCCCGAGCTGGACAAATTTTCTTTAATTTTCCAAGACAGCTGTCTCGTTGCTTGTTTTGGGTTCGTCGCTTGTTCGCTTTCTATTTTGCAAAGTCGCTATCTCGCTGACCGGGAGGTGACTTGGTTGGTTCACTCTCGTTCAAGGATGAGACTCTGCTTTCCTCGTCACGCTTTATCTCGTTTTTCCAACCAAAGAGTTGCAACTCCAAGGTAAAGCATACCTACTAACCTTCGAATGCGAAATCAATGAGCTAAAGCGCCCGGGCAATGAGGAAACGGTCGGAAACAGAGCAGCACACAACGTAGAAATTGCCTCTTTCTCTCTCTCTCTCTCTCTCTCTCTCTCTCTCTCTCTCCCTCTCTTTCTACTCCCCATAACCTGACCGCCAGCAGTTTTCCGCGGTGACGTGGACAGCACAGCTCGTCATTAGAGTGGGGCCCATTTCTCTTTCATTCCTCAAAACTGAATGCCCCACAACAAAGGCCGTCGTGACGACGGCTCCTACCGGCTGATGGTTCGAAATCGAAAGCAGTAAACAACAACAGCAAAAAGAGGCAGTTGGAAGATTAATTTAATGGCGGAAATTTAAAATTAGCGACCGAAACCGAGCACCACCACACCACCAAAAGTTGCTCTCGTTTGCCGTAGGGAATAATAATAAAAATCATAAAATTAACCATCGGACACAACGCACACACAGATCGAGAGACCCCGAAAAACAGAGCCCATCGTGAAGGTGCAGCTAATCGAAAGCGGTCGAACACTAAAGATCTCTTCAACTTCCCTTTTTACTCCTGCTTTATCTCCATCCCGCGTGCGTCGAGGGAAGAGACACCGGAAAACGAGGAATTAGGGTGGAAAATGCATAAATTTTTTACGCCATCGAAAGCTGCCGCCTTTTACCAGTTGATGACGGCCAAGATACTGCTCCCAGGCCATATTCACGCACTGCATTTCGATTTCAATTTTCAACCATACACACAAAAGGCCCGAGTGGGTAGTAATAAGCACTTAAAAAGACTAAACTGCTTCACCAGTCGCGTGTAGTGCACTGTAAAGCTTTCGTTTATTTTAATTAAATTAAAGTGATTAGGAGCGGAAGAAAATGAGATTGTGTGTGAACACAGTTTCCTACAACTTCCAAATTTCTAAGCTACCATTCCAACACAAGGATGCACAGCTGGAAAGTGCTTAATTATATAAAGTAACCTTCACTTTGCCACACACACACACACACACACATCACGTCGAGCCCTCATTATGACAATTAGGCTGGATGTATTGTTCAATTGTTCGCACAAAAGACAACCCGTTCCACCTGTCGTCGTCCCCCATCAAAGGCCGGAAGTCAAGGATAATATGGCCGGAACGCAATTGCACTTCCCCGGCCAGATGCTTTGGGCCCGTGCACAACAATCGACGGATATGAATTTACGGAATTCCTTCTTGTTCCACCCCCGTGGAGACATAAACATTTTCTTTCACTTTTCTCTTGTGTGTGAACAAGGTGTACAAAGGGTGAGAGAGAGCCGTTTAAAATTGCACCAAAATCATACGATCACACAAACGGAAGGAATACCAACTCCTTCATTACACACTCTTCTCCACATCGCCGTGCCCTTTTCAATTGCGAGCAATGGCATTAAGCCAAAGTAATCTGCACAGGCACCATGCCGGAGACTTGGAACTGCGTTAAGCCAAATCCACATCAACATTACCCTAATGCCCTCCATAATCTTCCGACGAGTACCGTGCTGTAACGCAAGATCCTCGAATCGATTTCCCCCTCTCCTATCCCCTTCCCATGGGGATCAATGACCAATATCTAATGCGCAAGCTTCTTATTGTGTCATTCAACGAGTACGAACCAAGCTCGCAGACAGCATTTCCTTTTTCTTTCTCGTGCGCACAATTTAAATGCCCTGCAGAAACGTGCTTTGGAGCACTTGTTTTTGGGAAGTGATGCAACGCGAGATGAGTCGCTCATTCCGCTCATCAAACGAGAACTGTAATCTTTCTGTTTGATTCATGCAATGCCACCTAACGAAAACGGGGCTATTCGCGGACAATATCGCTGCGTGAACTTTGCCTTAACACATTTCTTTCCCTACATGCAACCCCTTTAGCTTGAACAATTGCTGTTCGAATTTCCATTACTAAACCCCCGTTCAAACAGAGCCCTTTTCCGTTCGTTTGAAGCTTTGATGAGCCTCCGAACTCCCGCCACAACTTGACTGGGATGTTGTGCTAGTATGTATGGATTATCTGAGCCCTTCGAACCATCAAACACGTATCTTTCCCCTGCGATCCATTCCGACGCTTTGCTAAAGAAAATTCGAATTGAAAACCTGTCTTCTTCTTGTATCGCATCTAGCAACTCTTGTTGCCCATATTATCAGCACGATTATCAATTTGCGGTTATCTAATTATACCTAATGCTAGTGAAATTGGGCACTTGATTGGCCGCAAAACGTATTGATTGAGATGGAGGAAGGGGGGCAACGTAACGGGCTTCTCTGGCCTATAGCCGTTATCGAAATGTTACGTTACGATCGATCGATCTGTACCACACTGCTGAAGCCACGACCAGTCCCTGGCTCCAAGACCAATCCGTCTTTTATGTTTCATTAGGGTTTTTGGATATTATTGAATGGATACATTCCTTTGCCGATTGATTAAACGGTTCGTCGGTTCAACGTGTGGCTACTGATCGGTTGTATTGCTGCTCTACACCAGAGAAATCTCTACACAAACTTTGAACAAACGTAGAAGCATACGTGGTGCTGTGTCAGTAATTGCAACCTGCTGCTCTGCGTCGTAAAAAAATACTGCTAGTTCAACACGTGTTACATCTTACAAACACTGCTCACTCGTTTTTAAAGTAGTGAAAATTATTTCTTTGCTACTCTAACGATGCAAAAAAGAGCATCAAAAAAACACTACAAACCTGTTTATTTATTTGTTTTTCCATCCACCGTCTAATGGCATACAACCCCTCCTGAAGAGGAGAGTTTTAATGTTTAATTTGCCAACGGATCGAACAGTTTTGGGAAGACAACGGGTGGTTATAAAAAACAATCCCCACAAAAAAAGCACACTCACTGCAGAATAAAGTGAACGCCGGCTGTCAGAGGAAAATTCAGAAAGGTGTAAAAACAGACTCATACACAGCGAAAGAAAAAAAAAAAACACATAATTATCTAACAGCCATCGGATGGATTGGGAGAGCAATTCATAAAACCATTTATCCCAAGGGATGGGTAGTTTTGCGTCGAGGAAAAGCGCCGTTTCGGACCGCATTCAACATTCAATCCCTCATTGTTCCGTTATCCATTTGTGTTGTTAAATCACGATGAAGTCATTCGGTAGATAAATCCGGTAGATTTCCCCGCGCTTGATGTACCAAGGCCTTTGACTCATCAGCGGATACAGAGATGAGGGAAGGAAGCTGAGCGGCCGTCAGTTACTCATGTGATTATGTTAAAAGGAATTACAAGATATCGTGCTACACATCGGTATGACAGATGCGCTACGATCACCTTTGTGCCATTCGTCATGATAGAACTGCAAGATACACAGCGCGAGCAAAGAGTTGCGCAATTTGGTTGCGCATTTTGCACTAATGTGTAAACGTATCCAGTAAAAAATCCCCAAACTATTGGTCACAACTCGATACCATAGCAATTCCTTCTCGTATCTTTTACTCAATCATTACCTGCCGTAAAACGTTGCCAGCTAAGAATGCCTAAAACTTGCCCTGACCCGTTAGATCAACAGCACAAACACACTGCAATCATAATCAAACAATCTCGACCGTTCAAGAAGCAGCATTACACACCGTTTGTTCAACCGTGCTGAATCTTCTACACTTTCCCTTCGATCAATCATCCCGATCGGCGCGATCATCATGCCGGTGGTGGTGGTGATGGTGGTGCAAGGTACAGCGATTTAAGAATTCTAACAGCAAAGCGAACATTACAACATGAGCCGAACGGATGGGCTAGGGCGTAGTGTCTGCCAGCAACCTGTCTTCCTAAGCCCACTCCTGTATCGAGGACACAGTGGAAGAAAGAAATCGGGTGAGAGAATTGTGGAGGAAAGACACGATCGGGAAGTGAGCGAGAGAGAGAGAGAGAGCGTGCACACGTTGCTAAGATACCAAGGGAAGAAAGCATAACCGCGGGCTTGAGCGAGCTCCACCGGCAACAACCCCCATCAGTGCGGCACATTCGAACGTTGCTATTCGAACGAGACGGTCGTCGATCCGGCCGGTCGGTGTACCTGCAGAAGGCCCAGGCCTAGTGAGTACGAGTGTGTGTGTGTGTGTGTGTATGAGAGAGTTAAAGACGTCGCTGGAAGAAATAAACTGCATCCATCAGCGAAGTAGGCGACGCATTGCGCTACCACCAACACACAAACAAGTACACGGGTAGGAAAAAACTATGCTGCGACTTCTGTGTGTACGATAGTCTCTAAGTGTATGGGTGTAAGTGTATGGATGTGTAAGGGAGTAGAAGCTTTTCGAAGGTTTCCCTCCCGGCCGGAACGGGCAACAATCGCGAGCAATTTCACCTGGCAGCTTCGTTGGAGAGGTGAAAGATAGTCGGAAAGAAAGTGTAGCATCGTCATCTCACTGCTTTAGGAGAGGTGTGTGTGTGTGTAAGTGTGTTTGTAAGAAAGAGTGACAGAGAGAGCGCTAGATAGTGTTGCCATGAGAAACAGCGTGTGAGTGAGTGAGAACAAATCAAGAGAAGAAAGTCGGTTCGCAGCGCCTGCCTTACTGCAGCCGGCCACAATTTCTCGCCACCGACGGGTGGAGACGACGTGTCAGGTTGCGAATAACGATCGCACCTCTGTATGTGATCGGAAAACTTCCACCCAGGTGGAGGGTGGTAGCGAGAAAGGAAGGTTTGGGAAAAGTCGGTGAAACTCGAAAGGTGCGTATGTCAACCACCGATAAGACCACGCACCTAGAGAGGGCGAATAGAGCGGTGAGTTGTGAGTAGGCACACAGAGGTGGAGGGGTGGCTTTTAAGTGAAATCGAAGGTGAAGGGGCCATCGGATGGCGGGTGCTAAAGAGTGACCTCGAAAGTTTTCATCGGCAGTTTTATTGCGTTATCGGAAAAATGGAAACCTGTCGAATAGTAGTACGTTGACACCACATTGGGAAGAGGGGGGGTGAGTGGAGGGGGGGGAATAAAAAATAAAGCCAAATAAACTCCCCCGTCCGAGTGTCCTTGCAATATTTTCTTAATAGTGTTACTTTATTTTCAGTATAGCATCTACCAACTAAACAACTGCCATACGTGCACAAATAATTTGAAAAAGCTTCGTATTGAAGAAGTGTGAAAGTGAATGGCGCCTGAACCGTTTTGTGGAAAGAATTTATGAGCAAAAGAAGGAGCGAAATCAAAGCTTATGAGCTACCCTGCGTTGTACCTGCATTAAAAAGTGAACGTGCGATTGGGTGCGAAATAATTCCCAAGCAAGCAGAATAATTCCAACTTCCCCACGCACACACAGCAGGGATAAAACGAAAAGAGTGAGAGAAACGCAGAAAAGTTATATTTCAGGTTCGTCGCTTGTGTGTTTGCGCGCGCGTACAAGTCTTTCGTTGTTTCGTTGCCACACCGCGGAGCAGCGCACTGCATCTTGCTCGGCGTGCTGGTAGTGCGGGGAAGGGGCATCGGAATCGGAAGGGAAAGGAGGCAGTGAAAAGAATCTGGAAGTAAAAGTGAAACGCGCGTCCGGACGTGCGCACACACTAGCGCGCACAAACGCGAGCGGACAGTTCTCTCTTTCTTCGTACAGCCCCGTACGCAAGGGCTCAAGAGTCGCTGCCGCAGCCGCTGCCACAGCCACCGCCGGAGGAATTCCAGCGGTCGATCAATCCTGCTGTCCTACTCACACTACGTACGTGTTGCGAGCGGACAGCATCCCGTCAGCGCGTCCCTTCACATCATTAAGTACGTCCCGAGCGGTGGAAAGATCATTTATTATTGGAAAAGAACAGGTACGTTCGCTTGTCGTCAACATCGTCGGCAAGAGAAATGCTTTCGTTTTATAGGTCAGTAAACGAACCGCCTCCAGCAGTCCAGCAGCGGGATAAGAGATAGAGAGAGTGAGAGGGACACGGGGGAGCTGGATGTGGAGCAGGGTTAAGATAGTGGAATCAACTCTCCGCCTCATCTCCACGGTCACCCTTGGAACCGGTACGACGCCTCTGGACGAACGAGGTGCGTTTGGTAGCATCATCACACCCCGTCGAGGGATCTTCCGCCGTATTTCTTTTGCCCCTTTGTGTTTGGACGTGTGTTTGTGTATGCGTCCCGCGATTGGGTTGCTATTGTATGGGTCCGAATGCTGGGAGCTCTTTTATTACAAGCTGCGCCACCGCAAAGGATCACAACCGTCCACCTCTACCCGCTCTACCAAGATCGAGCCAAAGCTTCGGAATGTGAAAACGAGCCTGAGCGTATGTTTTGATCTCGCACCCTCAACACACAGCCCCTTGGGGATCAAAGTACCATTTCTCTCACCCTGTCTCGCTTCTTGCAGCTATGTTTTAGATGCATCTTCAACCGTAGCACCACGATCAAAGGCAAAGGTGTGGATGGCCTGAACGATTATACACAATACATCTGAAATGCGCTGGAAGGGAAAATGATTAAGCTCGAACTTTAAACCCTGCGGAAGACGCACACCGTTTTGGGCTGTCCGACATTGTACCTAGTGACATTGACACAGGAAAGAGTCAATGAAGCGGGGTTGGGCTTTCTCTCTCTAAAATGAAAGAAAAAAAACGGAGTCGTGGAGCCCAGTTTTTGATATTGACTGAGAAGAATATGATCATTTTATCGAGGCTTTTTTCTGTATTAGTGAATTTAACGGCTTTTTTGTCTGTTTAAACGTGTACAAACATTGAAAAATGTCGTTAAACCACCAAAAGCGATAACTATTAGTTTGCCGGTCAATTCAATGCTGTAAATTTCATGTCTTTCAAGTGACGGTAAAATGAACTACCAACACTTTTGAACTCCCTTTAACTGCTCAAAAGCATCCTCTAAACCCTGAACTAGCTCTCGCTGTTTCTCTTTTCCATCACGTTCTTCGACACGTCGTCATCGAGAGCTTTTCTTTTCATTTTATGGTAACAGCATTTCGCAAACAAACTCATCCATTCCCTATTTGCGTTTCTGTTCACGAGTCGTTGTTTTGTGCAGCACATCTAGCTCCCTTTCTCTCGCTCTCCTGCTAACTGTTATTTGTTTGCCCTTTTCCATCTCCAACACGTTTCACTCCATCCGTGCGAATTTTGACGGCGGTGTACGGCTTCAAAATTGTCTTCAACTCATTTCATTTGTTCATTTACGCGGACTTTAATGCTTTATTTTATATTTTCATTATCGTTTCTCTTTTGTCTCAATTTTCACCGTTGCTTAATTTGGCAAACAATTTTGCAAATTTGCGCTCTGCTTGCATCGAATCAATTCGTTCCTACGGTGAATACTTCTATTCTTCTATAAAGTATTATCTTTTACCATTGTTTTAAAGCACATCGCGACGCATGGTGACACGCTCACGACTGCTGCCAGTGCTCCCACTATGGTGTGTAGTAAGGAGAGAAAAAATACCCCACAGGCACATATGTGTCCGGAACAACGACACACACGCCGACGTATGCAATGGTCGATACGCTGTGTATTTCGAATGGTGAAAGATTTTGTTGTTGTCTTCTGCGATCCCGCACTCCAGCCGCTGTCTCGACACGCCAGTCGTATCTTGCCGCGAGATCACTCCACGATCGCCCGTCACTCAGGGAGAGTGAGTGCTAGAGAGCAAGCGGGCGAGCAAGCTTAGCGATACCGAGAGGTAGAGAAGGGAAGGAAACTTTCTACTGCACCCCTCCTCACTCCCGTTTTGCGCTCCCCTTGAGGTGAGATGAGGTTTGTTTTAACTTTGCATCACATTGCGCTCATGAGGCTCGTCAATGTCGTTGCGCCCCGCACGGTTAGACTCACAAGCGTAGCGCGTTGCATAGTCGCGAAAGTGTATTGCGGAGGCGCGCACAAGCGCAATTCCATTCGCGCCTCCTCACATATAGAGCAGCAGTCTGTGCAGCACTGCGAGCGGTACATCATGCGGCAGTAGCAGTAATAAAATCGAAAAGCACCACCTCCACACGAACTAAACTGGAATGTTTGTAATAGCTTTAAATTAATCTGCGCTGCGAACCGGACTGCGGGAAAGAAAGGGCCGCTTTCTTTGACTCCTTTTACGGAGGGATAGTATTTTCCGTTTACGGACGCGATCGATCGACTACGCACAGTGACGCCGCTCGTTCGTCCTATTAATCATCCTCGCTTCGTTAGAGCTACCCACGCGGTCACAAATGATTACCATTGTTCGAATTCTCTACTGCGCTTAGTGAAGCAACGAACGCATTTGAACGAACGATCCCTCACCATCGCTGACTTATTCGTTTCAACCGCAGTTGCGACGCAACCGTTAGTACACTTTATCGGCCGCTAGGAAATCAGGAAATCGAGAAGAATGTCGAGGTTTGGGCTGATGTCCACCCGAAAACAGTCTAATGGATAGGAATAGGCATGTGTTTTTTTTTTTGTACTCTTATCAAGAAGAAATCAGACATCTTCTAACGTACTTCCGTGCCGGATTAACGGGAGCGTTGTTTAGCTCACGTTCTTCTTTGATATTCAAACGATGAAGCGACTTACGTTTCGCGAAGTGCTCATTTGTTTCGTTGGAGCAGAAATATGACTCTTGGCCAAATATCTCAAGGGCCATCATCAGCTTGACATAACTAGAACATTTTCTTTTCGGAAGACGAAACATGCCATCTCAAGTACGAGATAAGTCGTACACGAATAGGATGGAAAGTGGGTGAACGTAGTTTTCAATTCCCTACACTTGACATGGAAACAAATCCAGTTTTAGTGTTCGCGCCAGAAAGCGCGCCAGTGGCCTTCATCCCACCAGGAGCCATCCAAATCGGGAAAACCTTGGAAGAGGTCAAGCGCATGAGACGCCAAACGAAGGGTAGGAAAAACAGGAAATCTAAACGAAACGATTGTGAAGACGTCTGTGCGTTCTCCGTTCAACTCGTCTCCTGGCCGGCAGGAACCGGTACTCGCTTCAAACAAGAAGTCGTAGATGGTTGGCGTAAAGCATGTCCATTAAAGTAGCACTGATAGCGGTACACGAGCTTCGGATACTACTCCTGCCACTCTCTGCCACTCTGTATGCCGGGTCAGTCAAAATGGCTGCGTACAAAAAAGAAAAACCTTGGCCTCGCTTCTTTCTGGTGGCATACACGTTTGACTTTAGGTCCGTGGGGGAAAAGAAATGGGGAAAACGACACGTAAAAAGTATAAAAAAGTAAAATACCGTACCACTGTGTGGCCAGTGACCACGCTCTCTATCTCTCTCTCTCTCTCTCTCTCACTCTCTCGCTCTTTCTCCCTCTTTCGGCTTCTCTCTTTTTCGGAAAACACAGGTGTAATGTACAAGATGTATGATTATTGGGGCAAAATTCTTCGCGGTTGAAGGAGTTGTATGCCTTTTTTATCGGTGCCTGCTCTATGTGGTCACTACTTTCGCTCCGCTTGGCCAAAGTTGACCCGTAACACCACCGACCGTCACATATTGAGAAATGAGAAACGCTGTGACCGATACAGTTGATCAACCTCTCTTCTCCGCCGTCCCTGGGCTGGTTTCCTTTGGCCAGTTGTTTTGAGGCAGCTTTAAGCTGTTTTTTTTTTTTATAAATTGTTAACAACATCGTCTTGAGAATGGACCGCTTTCCAGGCTCGATCATTGGCTTAACATCATCTTGATGCGTTGATGATTATCTCACGGCAGCATTCCTCTAGTTTATTGCACATGTGTCGTAAAACTATTTCGCCTTTTCCCTCTGCTCCTCATTTTCGTACTCTATTTCATCGCAGAAGAAAGTGCAATAAAAGTGTATGATTTAGAAGAAACCTCGATGGTCCACATGGCGATTTTAAGGTCAATAGCCATGTTTTTGGGTTTTTTTAAACACCAGATACCTTTCTCGATCGATAATCGCCCAAATAATTAATATGTGTTATCGACTTTTTTTGGGACACCGTCTGGGTTCCTTTCGATTTTCCACCAAGAAAGGCGAGAACGATCGATACGAAACGGGGGCTCCAAACATTTCGCTTCTGAAACCTGTTTCGTGCAGGCAGAACATTTGTATTGCAGTTTTTGAAATCCGTGCGAGACGGAGATTAATCTGCTCGGGTGTGAAATCGAAATGTTAAGCTTTAACATTTTAGTGCGCAAAGCTAAAACTTTCACTCGGGTTGGCAGCAAACTGTCAAGTTTCCGGAGCTGCATTGCGGGTCGCATACACAACACAAAACCCCCATGCGTTAGCATAGATGCATTCGGTTAGCCCCGATAGCATTCAGCGTACCCACGATTGCTCACGGTTCGCAGCAACAATTGTCGCTGGTGGATCCGGTTTAGTTCCACGCTCCCCGTCCAATCGCCCTGGGAGGTGCAAGTGAAGTGTAGCACACCGGTTAGGGGAGGGGGGGGGGAGTGCATGGCACGGTATGTTTGATAAAAACACAATTTTACGCATGGCAGTCACACAGCGGGTTAAAGACGACAGAGCGCAAGAAACTCACTACCGTATGGCTCACCGAATTTGCATTTCGTAACATGCGCGCGTTCCAACGCCATCCACCTCCAGTGGCTTACCGCACAGCCCGTTCAAAAAGGAGGTTGAGTCGCTGCTCACAGTGCTTCAAACAATGCCGAATGTGTCGAAATAGCGTCGTCGACGACCCGGACACGCACGTTGGCTCGGTCTCTGACGCAAGCATTTCATACCCTCTCGCGGTCGCTTCACTGCGTCAAAATATGAGCTCTGCAATAAGTTAGTCATCGGAAAGTTCCTCCACGCAACGGCACAGCACGAAGGCCATGCCACTGCGAGACAATTTCACTCCCCCGTGTGGGGGAGACTCCCAAAGGAGAAAAGAGCAAGCGAAGCCGGACCTGAGGTTCTCCTTTCTCCCATTAGGGAATTATCCAATGCAAAACACAACTCCAGCACACCGTGGCGAAACATAATGCTCACGGCAAGCAAAAGCTCCTTTCGCTCGCCCTAGTGCTAAAGCTGGATAGGTTGTCTTAGAGCTAGACTGGTTATCCGAGCAATAAGGTAGCGCAAAACAACAGCACACCATCCCAAGAGCCACTACAAGGGGCCACACCACTCGCGTAATGAGTTCCGGGTGAGTAGGGAAAAAGAAGATATTCAATTAACGGGGGTTTCTGTTTCTCCCGGCGCTTCACGGCAAACAGAGCACGGCCAACAAGTCCAGCCCAGGCAAGGTGGAGTTTGGTGCCGAAAAGCGTGGATAAAATTCTCCGCCTCCTTCCCATGCTACCCATCTCTCCCTCTCGTGTGGCGAGATTAAGGTCATGGACTTAAAACAAAAGCTAAATAATATAATTCGCTTCGACGCCTGGTAATAACGCACGATACCGAACAAGTGAACGAGCAAACGAACAGGCAGAAGCAAACACTCCCGTCCGATCGAATAATCGTTTTCCAAACTTTCAAACCAACCTATCGATGATCGATGTTTTTACCCTCCTTACTGCACCCACTGAAAGTAAGAGTCAATTAAGGAAAGAGGAGAGCACTCGACGCAAGTTGAGGAAATTGATCGTTCAGGTTGATCAAGCACCGTGCGGGTTCGTCGCTTGCTGTCTTTTGTTGCCAGTTCAGCGTGTTACTAGAAATTCGGATGGCGAATCGAGTGGCGTTACTTAATGCGCACCGAAAGTGAAAATAAATGCGCACCAAATTGAAACCCTGTCGGAAGTTGATTGCCACTTCCGGGGGATGAGGAGGACCGCGTAACGTGCTTTTCGTACGCGACAAATGGGTACTAATACAAGCTGAAGTTATGTAAATGCTAGGTGCAAGGCGAATGATTATATGATCCGTTAGTTTGGGGTGCTGATATTGAGTATGAAAAGTGAATTCAAACGCCTTTAAAATTACGGTATTGTAGATGCAACTGATCGCTTTTTCAAAGGCCAAATTGAAGACCAAAGGTACAGGAAAACTCCCTACTGTACTGTGATAATTTGATCTTCTCCTTCGCCCTTCAATTGAAACGTTTCCGCACGAGCTGCACGACGCATCGACACATTTCCGCTGTTGATAGTCCACCAGTCGAGGGAAGGAAGAAGAAAACAGTTTCTCGGCTTGTTTACGGCTCAATTAGACTGAAAGCTATCGTTCCCTTCCATTTCCATTTTGCTAGTCCCGGTCCCGACTGCCCAGGCGTCCGTTGCCGCAAACAACAACAATTTAGCCTTATTTCCTTCGTTTGCTCCACCTTTTCCACCATCAGTTCCCTGGCAAGCGTGCCCGTGGTGATGCACTGTTATTTGAACTATTTCATGACCGGAATAGCATCGATCGGTCGATCGGTCGAACGGTCAGTCAGTCAGTCAGTGCGATCGCAGCGGTCTGAGTTATGAGTTCCGCGTGTTTATTATGGATGCACCGCGGGATATCCGGTCGCGGCCCGGTACTTCTATCGGCGCAGCACATTTGCATCGACACATTTTGTGCGAGCGAATTGGATCGCTTTCTGGATCACCACTCGATCCACAAAACGAAGCGAAATGATGAAGAAAAACGTAGGAAAAGTTGGTTTTCCACTCGCTCATTCCTATACGGGAAATGGATGGAAAACGCGTGATGCTCGAAAAAGCCCGGGCGTAAAAGAAATGGAGAGAAAACGTGTGTGTGTACGCGATGGAATTGAGCTTTTTAGCACAACCGAATGCTGGAAGCTGGTTCGTTCGGTTCGGTACCAGCGCAGGAACAGGTTGCATTTGCTTGCGGTCGCTCGTTATCTGCCAAACGCGTGCGGCCGGAGAAAAGTGGAAACAATTTCTTTCCCTCTCCTCACACATTACGTTTGCATCCGCTTTTTGGGGTCACCCTATGATTATTCCTGGGAGCTCCAGTGTGTGTGTGTGTGTGTGTGTTTGCGCGCGCGATGTTTGCATTGGCACACGCGTGCGTGTGTCCGCAATTCCACTGCCGATCTTGTGATCCAGATATGATCCCAGCTTAGGCAGGCAGCCGGCAGCATTAGAGGAATTTAGGGTAGCTGGTTTATTTTTATCGAGCAATAACTAACGCCTTATCTGGGAAAGAGCGTGGGGGAGATTAAAAGCAACCTGATAGTTGCTGTAAATCCAATTTTCGAACATGTTTCTAGGAATGTGGCCGATTAGGCTTAACGCTCAAGTGGCACACATGAATCTTGCTAATTTATTGCCACGTTTTCTTGCTTCTTTTCGCTTCTGCTCAGGTTCTTGCTCGATTCTCAACACAATCTCCTTTGCGAATGGTCAGCCCCGGGAAAAGATGAGCGTCGATAGAGCGCAGGAGCTCGAAACGGCAGCAGCAACAGCATCTTCATCTTCACCGTTGTCCAGCAGTTATTACGGAGTGTTACACATACCAGCATCCAAGCGGAAACACTAGCGAGGAAAGGACGAGGAAAGGACCTACAAAAGGCGTCCTTAAAAAGCCCACGAGAGGCAGAAAAAGAGCGGAAACTACCCATTAAATAGCAAGGCCATGCCAGCAATACGACACAACTGCTGGGTGTGTCCCAGCGAAGTACAGATGTACCTCTACCGACTGATAGTAGCCATGCTAATCGGCCTCTGCCTAGCTGCGGTAGCTACGGCAAGCACCTTTCCAAAGCAATCTCTTAGCTGTAACTCCTCACAAGACTGTACCAATCGTCCAAAGCCGTTGGACGCAGTGTTGACAGGCAAGTCGAAACGATCGGCCATCATGAACGAGCTTACGCCGCGATCGATCAGCGGAGACAGGAGTCTGCTTGCCGTCTCCTTCGACAGTAACAGCAATAGTGTGCTGGAGGCCACTGGTCCATCCGGTCGTAACGGTAAGGACCTGCTCGATGAGTCCTACCAACGAACCAAGGAGTTGGCCATGAACATATCCAACGTGCAGCGAGCGGTTCTTGCCTCCCAGCAGCATCGTACACCACCGTTCCGGGTTCAGGGACCCAATCCACCGCACGGAAGTCGCCAGAACCCGAACCCAGACATCCAAGACATCATCACCGGCATCGTGAAGCTGTTGAATGGCAATGTGAATGTGCATGCAAATCCTCAACCTACAAGGCGCCATTCGGCAACGCGAATAAACAACCGAGGACCTCCCCGCATATCCGAAGCGCAGCCTTTGCCGAACGAGTACGAAGGGGAGCTGGGTGCTCCGACCTCCTCACGACCCTTGCTGCCAACAGGGGACCAACAGCAACCGGGTCCTTCGCAGGGACCACGGCCAGACCACCCCGTACGTCCATTCCTCACCGGTGTTCCCATTCCGGAGCAAATTGTACCGTCGATGCAGCAAACTTATCGACCCGGATTCGTCTCACAGAACAGACCACCCTGGCAGCGACCGAAACCTCGACCTCCGATATCACCCAATCGACGACCAATTCCACCCTACAAACCCTACCCGACCAATCTTGACTATCGCCCCGACCCGTCCAGCTACGATGGCAGTGGTCCATCAAACACCGGTCCGATCGCTATCCCCACCAACAACGATGGAGGTAACGCGATCGACAACGTGACGGAAAAGGTGATCGAAGATCCACCATACGAAGTGCCCAGTGCCTATCCCACAACCACACAAGGCACGACCGGGGAAGCGGATCCGGAAGTTGATGTCACCACAACGACCACTACGACGGAAAGCGATTCACAGCCGGCAGTTCCACCGAAACGAAAACCCACAGCGAAGCCAACGATACCGACGGAGGTGCAGTACACGATCGAGTCGGCGACGAGCGCTGCAAGCGTGATGCCTGCCACCGGGCCCAATGGCGAGTCTTACGATCCGGAAGTGGTCCCAAGTGTGTACGAGATCAACTCTATCGAGTATCTCCCATCGAGCGGTGTGCTAGAACCGTCTCCATCGACGAGTACTATCATCACGACCAGTACCAGTGCGATCGAACCCTCGTCCAGTGATGATGGCGATCCATCGCCGATTATCACTCCGACGGCTACCCTATCTTCCACGACCGAATCGTCCACGATCTCGACGATGACGACCACCACTTCGACAAGACCATTATCGACGAATTCTGCACATTCCCATAGCGCAGCGTCGGGTGTGGCTATATCCCCATCGAAACCCACACCGGGTGACACGGCCAAGCCGACCGACTATCGATTCCAGCCCCGTCCTGGTTTGGTGCTGGACGATCCTGACTTCAAGCCCGGTGGCCAGTCCGGACCGGGAAGTAGCAATTCGATCCGAACTCAAAACTTGCCACCATTCGCGAATCGACCGGAGATCTACACTGCACCGCCACCGGGGGCCGGTTCGGGTGGACCGGGAGGTGTCCGTCCTCCGAACTATGGTGAGATTTTCGATGTAACGCTGTCCGCGATTCAGGGGCCCGGGGGTTCCGGTGGCTCCGGATCACAGCAAACAATCAAAATCAATCCCTACTACAACCGCCAGCCGGGACAGCCGGGACAGTCGGGCCAGCCAGGTGGACCGGAGGCTAGCATCATCCTCACCGGAACCGGTACCGATGGGTTCGTTTCGATCGATGGCAAACGATCGTACATCGATCTGTTCGGTACGGAAACGAAAACAAGCATTCTACCAACCGCCACGCGGTCCGCCAGTGGTCTCCCAGTGGCACCGACGGAGCGGCCCAAACCTCCGAAAATCGGACCCACGACTCCGGTACTGCAGCCTGGTATCGTTGGTACGGGATACGCGGTGCCTGAGACCGAGTCGCCAGTACATGCGGGAACGATTGGTTCCAACCAGAAGCCCTCCTCCGGAGGCGGCGGCCCAATCCATCGTGCTCCCTCCGTGCACCAGAATCGTCCCAAGTACCCGGGTGCCCTTGGATTGCCACCGGTACGTATCGACACGTGCATCGTTGGGGATGATTCCACGTGCGATCAGGCCCAGAACGAGCGCTGTCGGACGGAGAACGGCGTGTCCAGTTGTCACTGTCGGCCGGGATATGCGAGACGGAAGCACCGGGAACCGTGTCGACGGATCGTATCGCTCATGTTGTCGATGCGTGTGGACAAGATCTACGAGCGACGCATCCATTGGGATGCTTCATTGGCGGACCGGAGCGGCGAGAAGTACCAGCAGCTGAGCTATGAAGCAATACGAGCGGTAAGTGGCCTTGTTTCGGCCTTTTATTTCACCTCTCTCTAACCTTTTACTATCGCCCTCATCCTCTACTCTAGATGGACTCCGCGATGTCTATGACACCGTTCTCGGATGAATTCTTGGAGGCACGCATCAACGGAATCTACACCGTGAACCCGTCGGTAGGATCTGCCACCACCGCCGGTACCTCGACCGGGGCCGTCTTTGTCAACTACACCGTCAACTTGGACGAAAATGCGGAAACACTGCGACCCGCACTTCGGTCCGACATTCAGCGGCATCTGCTGGGCGTGATACATCGGCGGAACAACAACATTGGCAACTCAGCACTGTACGTGGAAGCGCCCACGGGAGCCGTCTCGAGCGTGCAGGACGTGGACGAGTGTACCTCGGACGAGCTGAACGATTGTGACGAAGAGGCACAATGTACCAACCTGTTTGGCACGTTCCGGTGCGAGTGTAACGTCGGTTTCCGGGATCCGTGGGCCGATCAGCCGCAGCGCGCCGGTCGAGAGTGTCTGTCCTGTCCGGAGTCGTACTGCACGAATCGAGGCACCTGCAGCTACGATAACGCCAACAATCGGCAGGTGTGCAAGTGTCTAGGCAGCTACTACGGCACGCAGTGCGAGATCGATGGCGAGGTGCTGGGAGTCGCCGTCGGAGCTTCGGTTGCCGCCGTCATCATCATTGTGCTGACGCTTATCTGTCTCGTCATGTGGAGGTAAGGCACATCAGGCGCGGAATTGGCTCGAATGAAAAGAGAGAGGTAATGGCAAATGCTTTTTCCACAGTCGGAAGTGGCAGCGAGAGCACAAGAACGCAATGGGCAGTCCCGTGTTTGGCTATCTGGGCAACGGACAGGTTAAGACGCCGGTCATGGGACAGGCACCATACCAGGTGACGCTAGAGGATCGCATGCGATGGGCGCAGATTGCGGACGTAATGGCTCAAGCGAATCATTACGCGGTAAGCTATATCGATGTACGCAAACAGAGCGCACTTGCGCGTGGAGTCGACTAATGCTTCGTTTTGCTCCCGTTTGTGTTTTTTTTTTTTTTGTTTAGGCCGAGCCCGTCGCAGGACGTCCATCGTCGGCCATGTTTGGCTATCCCAATCTACAAACGATCGGCAGCATGAACACGCTGTCACTACATGGAACCCTGCCCATGCACACCGGCACATTGCCGCCAGTTCCGTTGCCAAGGTAAGCGTGCAGCCCCACTTGGTGGTTCTTTGCAGCTTACTAAGCTTCAATCTCGTTCACACAGAACCCTCGGACTAAACCGAAATGGCATGCGAACCTTGGAAAATTCCAGTTCCAGCGAGGAAGAGGACAGGGCCGATCTGCTCGGCCGAAACTTTAACGTCCCCCGGCCAAAGAGCCGTAGCAATGCGAGCGTTACTGTGAGTTGATCTTCAATTTTGTTTCACACCTTTTTTTCTTTGCTGAACGTTCTTTTCTTGCTTTCTGCTCCTAGTCCGGAATCTACTACGACGTGGATTACGCACCGACGGGAGCGGAGCAGCTGTACGGTGGTGGGGGAAGCACGCTCGGCGGCACGATTGGCCTGGGTGGACCAGCCGGCGGTGCAGGCGGCACAACCAAGTCGCAAAGCAGCATACCAATGAGCACCTACACCTCGTCCGGCCGGCCGTTACAGTCAACGTACTACAAGTGAGAGCCGTCCCCAAGGGTTTATCCTTTTGTTGCACCAGGCGTTTTTTTGTTTGCCTTCCGTTCGTGGCCACACACACACACACGTTGTGATAAATTTGATTGATTTCGGAACCGATCGCACAAGTAATGGGGGGAACCGGAAAGAGGGAGTATTTATGGCAAATGTGTAGCCGTTTCGGGGGAGGCGGAAACGCAAAAGAAGAACATGTGAAAAAAGTGTACATATAGCGCAAGGAAAAAAGCAAGAAACAAGTTCTGTTAGTCTGACTGTTAGGCATATCGTAGGTATATAAGTGCAGGTATTAAATTAGCGATAGCGAGATAGCGGCATTCTGCATTGTATTTAACGAACAAACGACCAAGACGAAGTGTAGTTGACTGTAAATGAACATAAAAAAAAGAAACACATCATCCCGAGACCAGCTTCTACTAGGTTGACCAATCACTTTACTGATTGGATTTATGCGAGAAGAACCGGCGGCAGCGGCAGTTGAGAGAAGCGAGCAAAAATAAATGAGTATCAATAGTCTTGTGTTAATGCCCTCACCTACCTGATCTATTCCCCTTCATTGATCGTGGCCGAACACGTTTCCTTATCACAGCACTCACACTATACACTCTCTCCCATCAAGCGACACGCGATATCACCGGCAGATCGAAACCCGAAGCCCAACAGAGCAACACAGCCGCACACACCAACAAACCAAAAGCACGTGCTCGCACTTGATCACTCGCAAAAGAGACACTGGGGGACGACGCTTGGCTTCACTTTCTCGCACATTTGCACCAGCTATTACTACAATACACTTTTCATTTTCACACAATTTACCATTATTTTCACTTCAAAATGCACTTTTTCCAATGAATTACCATCAATCGACTACTAAACTAACACTAACTGACCTTTTTTTCGAACGCTATCGCCCTCTGACCCATGAATTAACATTACACTACCACAACGATGAACGAAGGGGTGACGCTCTCGACTAGCGTCTCAAAGAAAACACTTTAAACCGAAAAAAACGATCAATGATCGCAGTAACACTTTTCCATCACCTTTCCTGATCATTTCCCATAACTGAATCACTAAACATTCACTAATTTCACGGTTTGCACCACTTTTCACACACGCGACACAACCAAGCGCGGACACAACGTCCAAATCCGACCGAACGATGCATGCGACTGAATGATTGGGACGAGAGCGAATCTGCCGATATCACCGGCACCACTCCACACCACAGGCAGGTGTGTGGAAAGGAGAGTTTAAAGGTCGTGCAGACAAAGCGTTCTATCCGTTTCGTTCGCGATCATGATTGGTGGATGATTCGTAAAGTGAAATTCGTTCACCGTGTGTTGGTTTGTTTGTGTGGGCAAGTAATGCTATTTATTCAAAGCCATATCCCTTCTTATCTACAACACCTGCATGTATGTGCGATTCGGTAATGTGATAGTATGTGTATGAGTGATTGATTAGCGCCAATGCGCAGGGACCTGCGCGGCCTCGAAACGATATAACTCGACTTGATTATTAAATAGATATCAGAGCCTTGCGAATGGCGCGAATGTTGAATGAGAACAATTCTGGTCTTCCTGCGTCCTGCATACTTTCTATCCTACGAATCCTTTGCAGTTCGTTAACAAAATGGCCCGCTTCCTTGTTCGATATTTGCTTCATATCTCCTTCGTCCTCTTTAACTTTTAAAGACACTTACAGCGCACAAAAAGGAGAACAAACTTCTCGCAACCAACACTTAAATTCCTAACGTCAAACTGCGCCGCGCGACGGTCAAAACTCGGGAATACGTCAAACCTAATAAAAAGAACTTTCTGTAACATTTTTGCCTCGTGGATGTGGACTTGGATTTCCTTTCTTCATTAAAACGCTCCTGCTCCTACCACTTCTGCTGTAACACATATGCAAGTAACATACACACACACAAAGTGGAAAAACGATCTTCATTTTCACATATTAAAATAAACATGTCTCAATTTAAAAATAAAACGACAGATCTAACATGAATCCTCATCTCCTTCCTCTTCTGCACCTTCTCTTTCTTCTTCTTCTTCTTCTTCTTCTTCTTGCTCGTCGTCAGCTCGTTCCTCCGGAGGGTCGCCGTGCGCGGATCGCGCTCGCGGCCCTACACTCCCATAGCATCATAATTTTCCAGCTGGTCCATCCGCACTCGACACCTGGCTGTGGTAGTGTAGCGCCTCCTGGTACGCCTTGTTGACCGCTTTTCGTTCCGTCGGTTTGCGCGACTCGACCAGCTTGCTCTGATCGAGCTCCTTATCCACACCGAGCAGTTCCAGTTTGCCGACTGGCAGCCACTGCCAGGTGCGCTTGACATCGAAGAACAGCACCAGAAACACGGGCTCGTCATAATTGCTGCGCAGGGCCAGTACGTCGGCTGGTGGAGCGGGCAGTGGGACACCGTTGTGCACGAAGCCCTTCGGAATGTTAGGGTCGATGATAAGGGCCGGATACCAGGGATAGCCACGGCATTTGGCCCAGACAAGTTTCAACGGTTCCAGGGCGGGCTTTTCCGGGAACGATTCCATGTCCGGCTCACTGTTAGTGGACATCTCCGAGTCGCAGTACGAATCGTCATTGCTCGAGCTAAAGCGAAAAGAGCGAGTTTGTTAGCAATTGACCTTGGTCGTTACTATTTTTCCATCCGTCCTACCCAAATTCTGATTCCGTTCCGCTGCCACTGAATCCACTGCAGCTACTGCAGGTACTGCCGGTAAGGCTAAGATTACTTTCCGAATCGCTAATTTCACGATCCTGCTGCCCACGATACACACGAAAACTGTCCGGTATGGCTTCAAGCGACTTCCGCTCCATCGGTTTCCCATCCAGTGCCGAGGCTGACGTTGCCTCCAGGAAAGACTCGATGCCTTTTCCACTCTTGCCGATCCGTTTGCCGCGGTTGATCTTCTTCGCCGACTTCTGTAGCAGTTCCGTCGTTGTCATCGGTGTTACCGTTGACCCGCTCGGTCCACTGACACCCCCTGCCCCGCCACCAGTTCCCTCCTGTTTCAGGAGCGTTTCGGGTCTCTTCAAGGCTGCCTGTGCTTTGCGGGTGAACAGTACGGCCGTTCTGGTGGAGAAACATTGGGAAGTTATGTAATATCCCGTCAATACCATTGACTCAATACAAAGTCGTAACATACCGTCGATTTACGCCGGAAGGCGAGGGACTGTTCTGGAGCACTTTCAGTGGACTCGCTTCCGGTGTAATTTGGTGATGTTTCTGTGCCATGACAAGACTGCTACAGGCAAGTCCTCCTAGACCACTTGTAGTGGGTTCCGCGTGCATATTTTTCTGCGATCCTACAAGAGAGGACGTTCCTCCACCGAGTGAGGAGGTGCCCGCTCCCATCAGATCCGAAGATATTCGACTATCGTTAAGCTGAAAAATACGACGCAGAAATTAATGATGCATTTAACGTGTGTGCTTTTTCCATGCTTACCATTCCGCGTTCCGGATCTTTGCTTATGGCTCGCTTCACACGAGCAATCTCATTCCGAATCTGCTTGATACGTTTGGAGCGTGTCAGTGCGTGCCGAATGCCGTTCGCCTTACCCAACAGCGTCTGCAGTTTGCCGATGTGTTCTGCATTCGCCGATTGGCCAGTAATCTTGGTCAGCTCATTCTCAATATCCATCGCAATGTTGTCCTCGGTTGTGCCGATGGCTCTACTGCTTCCAGCGGTAACTGATGTTGCACTGGAAGACACAGGTAGTTCGACAGGCGCTGGCTCCTGGAACTGCCCCGAACGTTCCAGTTCTTTGCGCACCGTACGGAACACAATTGCCCCTGCATCACGCATGCGTACACCGGCCCGGTAGAACATTGTGTCCTTGTTGTTGTACGCCAGACAATTCCGAATCATCAGCTGAAAGTCTTGCTCCAGATCTTCGATGCGAATGTACATGCCCCGTTTGAGCTTCTGTCTCATCGTGCCCAAATCCATCGGGTGCTTCACGATGTCGGTGTAATCTGGGACCTCCTCCGTATCGACCGGCTCACGGAAGATCTCTTTGTCGTCCTTCACTTCCAGCTGGTCCAGTATTCGATGCAAAACACTTTCGATCGGGTTAAGCTGTGCCATCACCAGCTGCTCGGTCGTCTTGATCAGGATAAGCTTGATTTTCTCACGTTTGCGCACCAGCTCACATAGTAATCGGGATCGTTCGAGATCCTGCCGAAGACACTGCCAATACTTGAGCTGTTGATAGAGCTCCTGAGCGTCCGGTGAGCCATCGGTACGGTCCCGACATCCCGGCATACCCGTCCCTTGCGCCTGACCCTGTGATTGTAGTCGACGCAGCAGCGGAACACCATTCCGGTACTGTCGCTTTAGCGTCCAGTAGGCAATAAGGCGCTGGATGAACTGCTGCTTTTTCGGAATGTTTACCAGCGACGAAATTTCTTCAATACGGTTCTGCGGTATGGTCGGGATCAGAATGACCGGTGCACTGGTTCGCTTCAACGCCAGTAGCTTTCGGGCTTTTTTCATTTTTTCCCTTGTCACTTCGCGTGCATCGGTCGGTGGACCACCGTCCGGCGAGTTGCCCGGCGTCGACTGTAGCGCATTCAGTGGTGTGTGTGCATCGCAGTAGGCCGTCTTTTGCACAACCACCGGATTGCTGTCCGTACCTTTCACCGTATCCATTCGCATGCACAAACCCGCCTGCTGTGCACAGGTAACGTGGAATGCCGCGTAACAGTACGTTTTGTTGCACTGGATGCACGCGCCGATGCCTTTCTGCTTACAGATGTAGCATGTCAAGCGCCATCGGGCCGCCGGTATGGTTTCGATCGAATCGATCGGCTCAAGGAACACGGTATTTGCGAAGCGGACTTCCGGTATCCACAGTGCACACACGACGTGAGCCCACTGACCGTGGTCCGTCTGCTTGAACGCGCCACCCGTGTTCGGGCAAAGCACACAATCCACCGGGCGGCTTGGACTTTGCAAGCACCGACGGCAGAGCCACTGACCCTCCGGGATGTATGGCACACCGTAGCAATCCTGATGTACGGCCAGGTTGCACATGTCGCAGAACAGGATCACGTTCGTGTTTTGGCACTCCCCGTCCATACAGATGCAGCACACGGCGTCATCGTCCACGACGGCACCGTTCTGACCGTTCGCAGCCGCCTGGAAGAACGATTCTTTTTCCAGCCGATCCATCAGCAACTCGAGCGCGTCAACTGACACCGGACCCACGTTCTGTGCCGCTCGCCGTTCGTTAATAATACTGAGCCAGGTCGTGTCTTCCTCGTCCACGTCGTACTCTACCTCTCCGTCCAACTCCTCGCTGGACTTTTCGATAAACCGGATGTACGCGTTCGGCCGTGCCGGAGCATCACATATTGAGTAGTCTTCGATTTCCTTGAACTTACCCTCCGGCAGCTGCACCTCCGGTTCTTCCGGTGGTGCTACCGCAAACGCTTCAAAATCAGACGCCGTTTTGCACTTGCTCTCGTACTCCTCGAGCGACATCACAGGCAGTGCGTCCAGCACGGGAATCTTTACTGTTTTGCCATTGCAATCGAGTCGCACCAAGTGTTCCGTCTCGAGATACGTAATGCCTTCCTTTGGTGGACTGCAGGAGATCTGGTTCTTGGGTGTAACGCCTACCTTCAGCTTGCGTCCCTTCTGCTTGATCGGGGTCGACACCGAGGCGGGCACGGCCGGGGACGGATTGTCGTGGTCATAGTTGTTCAAATGGTACTGTAACCCTATCACCGACTTGTACGTCTTGTCGCACATAGGACATTTGAATGGGCCGCCGTCTTTTTTGAGCGTTTTGATGTAATCGTTCACCTCGAAGTCTATACCCATGGTTCGTCGTCGACGCTGATATTGCTACTACTGCTGATGATGATGATGCTACGTTCTTGCGGGCTGGCTTTCACACCTGTTGGTTAGCACTCACTGTGTTGCCACCCGTGCGATGAGCAGAGTCTCGTTCGTTCACCTATTTTGAAAGTGGAATCCTAATGCGTTTCACGGACGTAACCAGCCTCTTTACCACTGCACTAGCTTTCCCTTTCGTACTCTTTTCTTCTCGGCTTTTATGCGTATTTTCGAAGCGCCTTTCTTTTTGTTTACAGCACAATCTTCCTGTTGACAGCGCTGTCTGTCAAACAACATCAACCGGTTCGGCGCTGCCAACATACGCGCGCACAATTCAACCGTTTCCAGTCAAACCTACATTTTTGTTAGTTTTTCGGATATTACGGGATTTTACCGTGGTTTTTAATGTTTTCGAGCAATCTTTAGCGTCATCTTTTCTACATTTATGTTGGAAATCCTTTCATGGGTGATTAAATATTTCGTACCAACCAGGTAAGATATGTGCAATTACCAACTGTCAATGTCAGCTGTTGTGTGCCGGCTGTGTTTCACTGGAATTGATTATTTACATTGTCCCTGCAAGACAACAGCACTATTTTCGTGGGATTTTTATCAAAAAAGTACTTAATTGTATGATGCAACGAAACGACCAATTACAGCAACAGGATGACGGACAGCGAAACGCACTGGTAGGGGAAACGTATAACGACTTCAAAATCCTCATGCTGTTGTGTGCAACATTGTGAAACTGTGTGCTTTCCTTCTAGAATTACCAATTTTCCCAGGAAGAGCTGCGTGTGCTGCGGGAATGTAATCGCGAATCTTTTTTCCAACGATCGCTTCCACTGGGGACGGTGATGGGATTCGGAGCATGGTACGCGGTGCATAATAAATACCTGAAGGTAAGCATGATTCTGTGAACAAAGTGTCCCACTGTATGCCACCTACATATCATTCAACACGCTTCATTGCAGGCAAGTGTTCGATTTGGTCCTGCTCCTAAGATATTGGTAGGTGTTACGCTCGGGTACTTCATCGGAAAGATAAGCTATCAGGGCAAATGTGCCGAGAAGATCATGCAGCTTCCCAACTCGCGGTTGGCGGACCTGATGCGCCAACGTCGTCAAGGTACAACGGGAATGGCCGACAAATTGTAAGTTAATCTGTAGCCTACCGCAAACATCACAAACTAACCCGCGGTTGATCATCCATTGCAGTCTTCCTGATCAAGGTTTCGGTGCATCTAGTATGCTGACGCCGTTTGAGTCCACTCCGGCGCGAGAACGGCAAGCCGATGAATCATTCCTTAGCAATGGCAGTTCGTTGAACTTGTACTACGATGGTCCGCAGTACTCGGGGCTTGATGACAGCGGTCGTCCAACGGTAGACTGTAAGCGAAGAAAAGGCAAATGCTAAGCATATGAAAAAACTGGTCAAAATAAACAATTACCTTTCTTTCCAGCTACCACCAACTTTGAGGAAGATCTACAGCTGCCTCTAGCGCCGAAGGCATCCAAGAGCTACGAGGAACTGCGGCGACAGAATCGGGAAGAGTATCTGAAACGTCAGCAGCAACCGTACCGACCAGCGACTGTTTCCGAGGACAGTCCACCGATTCGACGCGAGGCGATGGATCGCCGGGCAAGCACGCCCCCGGAGGAATTTTCATCGCCCCCGAGTCCACCTTCGGTTAAGAACAAGTATGGTGATGCTTGGTCACAGTAAACACTCTGTCGACACTTCATGCTAGACTTAGTAGAGATAGAAAAAGATTCATAAATACACACACACATACACCGCTATACAAATGTTAACTAAAACAAAGTGCCGAATTTTTTATTTGCTTCTTCAACAAGCTCGGTGATTGGAAGGGCAGTTGAGAGTACGATTGCCCATTGCCGAGAAGAAAGGTAGACGAGGGAGTGATGGGTCGCGTAGTAAAGTGATGCACCGTTTTGATTGAGCCGTCTGGATGGCCAGCATCGGTCCGAGATCAGTTATCGCCCCCGATGAGAGACACCTCGTACAGATACGCACCGAGCAGTTTGGTCTAAATTCAAAAACAGATACTGTAAGAGTATGTCGTCACGAAATCCACACACATTCCAAAAACTTACCCCCTCAATGTAGTTGCGCACATCGATCTTCTCGTTCTGAGAGTGTGCTCCATCATCCGAGGCACCCATCGGAAGCAGCAACACATTTTTACCCGTCGTCTGCTGGAGCGTAAGCGTAACCGGAATAGAACCACCTTCACGCGTCATATCCGGATCCACGTTGTACACGTGCTTCGTAGCTGTTCGAGCTGCCACATAGTGCGGATGGTTTGGATCCTCCGTCCATGGTTTACCACCGTGAGCCATGCGCACCGCAAACTGGTTCGGTGAACCACGTTCAGCCCACTTGGCCGTCAGATACTCGCTCACGTAACGCTCCGTCAGTTCTGGCGTTTGGTTTGGCACGATGCGGATCGAAAACTTACCAATCACCTTCTTCGGAATGACCGTCTTCTGGCCCGGCTCATAAAATGCTCCCTCCACACCGTGAATCGACAGGCTCGGCTGACGCCACCGGTGCATCAGGATCTTCGTTTTGTCCTCCTTGTGCATCAACTTGCGAGCTCCGAGCTCCGCACGGTAGCTGTCCACATTGAAATGGATCGCATCGTAGATGGCTTGTTCGTTGGGAAGCAGAGGGGCCACGTCCTGGTAGATCTTCGGGATCAAAATGCGTCCCTCGCTGTCGGCAAGCGTACCGAGCAGGTACACCAGATCGTTCATCGCTTCGTACACGGTCCCGCCGAATACGCCGCTGTGAAGATCCTTGTGGGCACAGCTAACCTCAACCTCAAAATAGCAAATGCCACGCAGTCCGTACGTGATGCACGGTTTATCCGTACCGAGCCAATAGTTGTCGGAAATGCAAACATAGTCCACGTCTGACAGGAAGTCTTTCTGACGTGCGTACAGCAGATCGTCCAGCCCTTCACTACCTGACTCTTCCATGCCTTCGAACACGAACTTTAGATTCACGGGCAGAGCTTCGCCAATGGCCTGGAAACCCTCGATGGCGTGCAACCATCCCAGCACTGGTCCCTTGTCATCGCTGGAGCCACGTCCGAACAGCTTGCCATCCTTCTCGGTCAGCACAAAAGGTTCCGTTGCCCAACCATCTTCCAAAATTGCCGGCTGCACATCCAGATGTCCGTACAGACACACAGTCTTCTTTGTTGGATCCTGGAAAGCAGGAAAAAAAAATTGTTCGGTAAAGCATTGATCAATCGATTACGCTAAGAGTCTGTCGAGTCGAGTATGCAGATAAGATATGAATTTCGATGGCAAAACATCTACTCCGAATCATCGTTCCAATTGCTTGGAGATAATCGATGAAAGCGTACATTCAACGAATCAATCAAACAATGTCCACGGGGAGTCCATTTATTGCCCTATTAGTACCCTGTTCGAACAGTTGATCTGTTGAAACTGTTGTGTGGTTACAACACATTCGACGTCTTCAAGCCTTCAAGTGGACCCTTGGCACCTTTGGAGATGTCCGGCTCACGCATGTTCCCATCATTAACCGCCATTTTCGACCTTCTTGTGGTTTGCTTATCGCAACCGAAAAGCCCCTCTTCATGATAATGCAAAACCCCTCGTTTCCGCTAACCGCCACCCATACGACGATGGTGATGTGTCGGAATGTCTTATCAATGAACACGGCCAGTGCTCAGCTCCACTCAAGAGTGTTTCCCCATTGAAACGCGACACTCGACTCGGCTCGTCTACAATCGGGCATCATATGATGCTGACACATAATAAAATATAACAACGCTGCTCCCTTTCCCGTTGCGTTACACATTGCAATTTGCCATCACTGCATTCGTTGGCGTAGTAAAAGGGAGGCGTACAGTGACTAATCTGACGTCACACATACACACACGCTCTTACGATGCATTTTCCGTGCTAAAGGTCAGGTGCTGCTTTATAGTAAACATACGTGCCGAGCCTCCTCATTGCTTTCCAAAGAAAAGAACCTTTGGCTCACATTGGTATAAAGAGAGGGGGTAGGAAAAGGACTGCAGCGCACAAACAAAGCGTTGTAATGTGCACGAGAGACAAGTTCATTGACTGTTACAGTGCGTTTTGCAAATCGAGAAAAATGGCAAGCTTTGCGCCGTACAACGGGATCAGGCACACGACACAACATGACACACTTACCGTTCCCAGCACGCCGAGGATGACCTTCGGTAGGTCGAGTTCACGGCCATCAGCTAGCTTCTGTTTGCCAACGTCGGCCAGTTCAACGGTGGCGCCGAGCTTTCGCAATCTCTCTGCCACCCAGTCCACCATGCGGAAGATTTCGGGACGCGATTCGGGCCAGGCCGAAACCGACTTTATCGCCACCGCTTCCCTCAGCGCATCGATGTACTTGCTCTTGTTGGCATCGATGTGACTTGAAAAATAAAGTTGAAACAGTGAAGCAACGTGTGAAACTATACGCAAGGGGACAGATCAGCACTTACCTGAACAATTTCTTCAACACTTCGGGAAGATCTGCTTTGGACATATTGATTGCGGGGACAGATGCTGCGGTACGATCACACAACACTCTACACAGACTCTTTCTACTACTTGTGTCTCGAGAGCAGCCAACCTAGCTAACAGTCCAATGGTTGAACCTTTTCTGGAGTTCGGATCCCGAAGTCCGAGGGCTGCGATCGTTGTTGAATGAAAGTGCAATCTTCCCTTCGTTGCCTTCGTCGTCGCTGATATCACGAACCTACACAGATGACGATTCTGCATCCGTTTACATGCGCAAGCTCCATTACTTTAGCTGTGGATGGTTCCTCTACCATGTCAAATAGTGCTATCACTACAAATGAGCGAGGCCTAATCGGAGATTTTCCTTCGCCGTGGTGTGTGTTTTCATCAGTATGCCCTTCAAAGAAAGGTATACGTATACAAGATAGTCACTAACCTGCCTGTCTGATGAATGCAGTTCCCATGCTACAATTCTTCTGGACGATGGGGTCTCCGATTACGGCCGTTGTAAATTTAACGCTGTTTGCAGTTTGATAAACGAGCACTCGGATGCCTGGTTGTTGAATAATTTCGGACTGTAAAACACGAAGAAGTTCATTTTGAACAACACACAGTCTCTTATTGTGGATTTTGCATAACGTGGCAATGAAAGTTTCGTCATTCAGGTTTTAGTTTTATTTTCTTCCGTAACGGTTATTGTAGTTTTGTCATTTCCTGCGCTCGAAAGCCTCCTCCTTCAATATATATATATATATAGTATATGTATATATAATTTGCTGTAACTGTCGTCTATGTTCCATTGTCCGTCGTATCGTTCTTCTCCAGAACTTGCATGTCGTTGTTGTTGGTTAGATTATTCGGCCTTGTTCAAACCAACTCTGTTCCACTATCTCTCTTTAATTGCTCCACTATCCTCATAATTGTGTCAACTTCCCTACCGTTACTACACACAGACACTCAACAACAATGTTTTCCGTTCTTTATCAACGTCCTTTTAAGGTTCGTGTGCTTCAAATGCTTTGGAAATTGGGGAGGAGGGGATGGATAATTGGGTATAAGATTTATGAATGTTATATGTATATAGATATATTCTTTCCTCCTTCTTCACATCTTTGTCCTTATCTTCATATCTCATCCTGGAAAGATTCGTTTTCCATATTTTTCCTGCTCTGCTCCATTAATTGCAGTGGGGCTTGCAGCGGGCATTGGTGCACCGCTTCCTCCACCACACACACAAACATAATTTGCGCAATTAATGTGCTCACACTTAATCGGTTTGTTTTATTTCAAAGCTAAATCAGTGCTATCTAACACCGAATCTTAATGTTGTCGAGGAATGACCCTCCCCTGCACGCTTTTCTTATTATTATCATAATATGCATAACGATCTCACACGCTCAAAATTGAAGTAGTATTTGCAAAAATCGAAATAGTAACACTTAATAAATGAGGAGGAAACATGTTTCTCCCGCACGCTGCTCTAAACTAAATGGTATATAGCACTTGATGCCATATCAACACACCACTATCGCTTGATTTTAGTTATTTTTGTTGTGGCTCCTGTCGCGCCTTCAACGTCTACATTTAATCCGTTGGCTGATTTCGGGACGAGATCATCGTAACCATTTGCAACCAGAAACTTTTAGCTAATTTATGGACGATCTCAAAAGAGTGTGATAATGTTAAGCTGTATGTGGGTTTGTGGATTTATGTGTGTGTATGTTTGTCTATGTGTTATTCTTCAACATTAGTTACGTTGTTTCCACACGTAAGCCCGAGTCACCATCCGATGAAGGGGTGCACGGTATGTAGATAACAGGAAACAGGCGGCGACATCAAGATAAAACATTCGGTAGCTCCTTAAAAGGTTTTGATTTTGTTTTCTCTTCCTTCCGCATTTTTAACTCCTCCTCATCTCCATCTGAGGCATCTTGAAGGAAATATCATCGCTAGGATAAATACACGTACATACACACACACAAATGACCTTCTACTACTGTTTGTTTTTTTTTGCGATTACTTAACGTACAAATATACCCTAATGAAGATACTTTTTTGTCCCACTGCTTGTGTATATGGTGGCCGGTGTCCCTTTTACCGTGTGCAGAGAAAGGAGATGCGCTTTGCGGTTCAGGTTCGAGCGACCAGTTGCCTATTATTGTTACAGCATATTGTTATAGGGATTTTTCATTTGGTTCGGTGCTATTCGCTGCACAAAATGGGAGCTGGGTTGCGTGCGCGGGTATCGTGAGACATGATCAAACTTGTCTTACCGCAGTGGTACATGGTACAACCTTCCACGTAATTCTTACCCATTTTTGCGAGCCGCACAGATTTATTGATGGCGACGGTTAATACGCTCACTTCATACCTAAAAGGATTACCAACGGAAAACGTGTTAAATTTGAGATCGACGGGCAATGTTATCAGGTGGCAAATAGCACACACGTAACTAAACTACTAAACTAACAAATCAATCCATTCATAGTAAGACCAAAGCTCGATTTTGGTATGTGCAAGCAATAAAATAGGAAGATCACAATCCCATAACATACGGAATAATGCATTACACAATATTACGTATTACACATACTAATTTACATTTACTTACATCATCCTGACAGGGAAATCATCGGCATTCTCACCCAATACAGTGGTACATTTTCTACATTTTCTCCAAACTAAAGATATGCAACAACAAGCGCAGCAGCGCAACCGCATTATACAAAACTGCAGTCGATGCACTTGGTGCGCTGTTGCAGCAGTATTTCGAAACTAACGGAAACGTGGGACAACTTCAAAATTGGAGCAAATCTCCTGGCCAGAAATGAATGTAACAAAATAAGAAAATAAAATCCTTAGTTTATGATACAATACGTCAAAAGAATTTTAATGTGACATGTGTTAAAAGTATAATAACGAAAAAGTTGTTTGTTTTGCATGTAGAGCAGGATGCATAGGAACACATAAACACAAACCAAAGGTTGGAGACCAACGACACAAACATAAAACTGCATTCTACGTGCGCATGCAATGCAACACCACCGTGCTGTGCTGCTGGGTCCTTTACCTACTTAACGAAGAGGAAAGATGATCGGTTTACCATATTTTTGTATTATTTTTGTGTAACGTTTGACATAGCAGAAGCTGGTTATCGAATTCCAAATCGAAATGCATTTTAGTGGCCTGTGTTCCCGATCATGAGGAAAGCATGGAATATGAAGGAACAGGAGAAAGAGTCGCATTAATAATGTGCCAATGTACAGCGTGTCTTATTATCCTTCTTTTCCCCCCATGACCCCACATGACAACATGAAAGCGACAACAGAGTAATGTGATAATGAACAGTTTTCAATAACAATACTAACAGCTCACTCATAAACACGACACATATAACAACAGCAATCTGTTCATTAGGTATGGGATGAGTCCACCCAATGGATTCATTCAGTAGAATGTGGTGCATTTTTGGCTGCATATATACCATACACAGCGCAGTTCTCCTTCGCTTACCTGGCGTATAGACCGGTTGATTGCCCGTGTTTAGCCCCGTGCTCTCGGTAGCGGTCCCAGTGAACGGATTCGTCGGATTGGATGACGGCGGTGGCATTGCGTACACGGGCATACCTGCACCCTGCGCCTGTCCGGCCTGCGGTTGTGATGTCACCGGACCACTGCCACCTCCATTGTCTTCCAGATCTGCCAAGTCTTCCTACAAAGAAACACGAATCAAAATGTCACGTAAGTAATGTTATCGAATCTATGTTTTCTCATTTGTCTAATGTAAAACTAGAAAGCGCACTACACGCACAGCACGTACAAAGCGAATTAGCGATGCAGACTAGGGAGTGCTTCGATACGCTTTTCGACTAGGTTCATTAACGGTGTGTGAGGCGTAAGCTGTAGTGGTTCGATTAGTACAATGCGTATTATTTACGCTTGTTAGGTATATGCTTAGATACCACGATAAGCCACACAAATGTATGCCGATAAACCATCACCCAGAAACGCTCTACTTATCTTCAATATCCGTTCATTTACCATATTGTCGAGATTTCGGGACAACTTACAATACTAAAACTACACTCCTGCTATTAATACGTACATTACAACCGAAGAACAATGTGTGTTGACTTACACCAGATGCTGTTATTAGTGGTGAACACATTCATACTCCAAATAAATTAGCTTAACTATCATCCATATACGCACAATCATGCCGAATCTAATACAGACCAAAGATTTATGGGAAAAAGTGAACACGTCATGATGATGAGCCGTTTGCCGTTTTCGTTCTCCATACAACCAAAACACACTTCATCTCGGGCAGTGATTTTGACTAAATTAAGTTATTTCACTTTTTATTGTATTACGTAGACGTCTAGCTAGGTGCAAAACACGACTGTTGTCCTATCTTGTCGTCGAATGTAGCTAACTTTTAGGATGGTGAAATACACAACCATATATCTCTATCAAGAAAAGCCCATTTAATTGTTTCTTGACGCAACCAGTGAACTAATTCCTTTCGTTTACTATAAAATGCCATCCTCTCCAATCACTAACGCAACAACAACGTTTCTCTTCGCTAAGCGGCAATTCAACCCCCAGGTTTTAGTGTATCATTCACATTTCCCATTCTTCCTTGATAAATAAATACATTTCTACGAAATTGTTTCCAACTAAAGTAGGAAAAAGGAAAGAAAAGAGAGAAAAATCAAAAGATAAGTAATGTGGGCGTTGTGATGCAGTTAAATGTATCGCAGCATGAATGAATTCTGAGGTCTTGAAAATCATGTAAAATACTACAGTAAATGTTAAAATGAAGATATTGATAAATGAGTAGTTACAACGGAAGTGGATTGTTAAAACCAAAAAATACATGTTCAATCGTGCAAATGTGGATGGGGGGATGAGGTTGAATGGGAGGTTTACATAAAAATACAAACTATAAACCGAATACATACTCTTCGCGATGGCTGTTCTGTGACGGCCGTTCCTTCCCGCGCGTTGCTACTACTTGCGGCACCATCTCTCTGATGAATGTAGAAAAAAAACATGTAGAAAAAAAACAGGTGATAGAGACAGAGTGTGAATGCTGCTGTAACGTGTAGGTGATGGCAGTTGAGCGTCTCTGTGTTTCCCAGCGCGGGCGCGGAAAGGGCGGTCCTTTTCATGAACGTGGAACAAAGAAGGATACGGCGCGGGCACTAATCTGATCCTGTGTACGTCACACAATATACCAATAACAAAGCGCGCGCGTGTGGATGGAACGGTCATTTATTAATTGGACCGCTACGATTCAACGGGGGTTAAATCGGTGAAGAGTAAACTTATCAAGAGGCACACACAGAAACATAACACACGCGAGCACACAAACCTCCTGCAGGGGTCTATATTCCGAGAAATATCTACTCCAGCACACTAACTAGAGTGGACTTGAAGCATTCATGAGAAAATGTATGCATTCAACGAGGGTATCGTTTTAAGGGCCGTCCCTAGAATGTCTCTCCTATGAGTATGTCGTCTCGTAAAGAATGAGATAGTGAGTGCAGTGCAATGCAAAGAAGAAAACAACATCAAACTATAGTACAAACAAGCCAAACAACAACAAAAAACAATAAAGATGCATTTTTTTTAATGATTTATCTGAAATTTTGTGAAGATGATGCGTTAAACGGAAAGAAACGTATAATATTGTAGCTGGATGAAGTACTTTGAAATTTCAACTAGAAAACAGCGAAGGACAACAGCATTTTTACATCCAATTATTAGTTTCCCAAACATTGTTTAACCTAAACAATAAAACGATGCGGCACACAACTCTCTTTCTCTTTCTTTTAATATTTCGCTACACTTTTTGCGTTCTGCAGGTTTCGATGAGGCGTTTATTCATGCCATGTGCCCTCGGTGTGAACGAGCTTTCTTGCGAGGGAATGACAACACATTTATCCCATTTTTTTTGCGATTTTTGTAGCTACAGTCTAGCAGGATACATGGAATAACTCTTTCGCACACATAAACACACGTAGGAGAAGCACTTTTGAAATTGCTTACTAAAGGAAATTGCAAAATTTGGCAGTTAGCACAAAATGAGCCACCGTTTTCTTCTGGTGCTGTTCAACTAGGACACGAGCTAAATTTTAATGCTGGTGCTAGCATATTTACCATAATTCCTCTTTACTTACGTGTAGATGATGGTAGTCTCCAGCGTTCTCCGGCGGTACTGGTTTGTATTTACCGAAGCAGAAGTTACAGCAGCAGCAACAGCAGCAGCAACAATAACATCCCGAGATAATACCACAAATAATAAACAGTGCCTGTAACGAAGTTTTGGGGCAGCATTAGAATTTGCGTTGACCTCAGCAAAGTAGCTTACAACACCCTTGGCTAAACATACCTTGCACGTAGGCGATGTCACGACGAAGTACGCATTCACGTTCTCTTCACCAAACTGTTCCGCAATGTACAAACCGAGCGAACCGTAGTTGTCGTAGATGTTTCGCTTTGTCAAATCACTCAGAATGGAATGAGCACGATTCACTTCTTTGAACTATAAAAAAAACACAACACAGTGAGATTCAGTTAGGGGAACCAAGGGAGCAATAACTATAGCTAACGAAACCAAATAAACCTTTTCTGCCGCATCTGGATTGTTGGGGTTCTTGTCCGGGTGGTACTTCAGAGCCAGCTTTCGGTATGTCTTCTTAATCTCATCCGCCGTTGCCGTCTTCTGTAGGCCCAATGTTTGGTAGAGCGTGTCCCCGGATGTACTACAAACACACAAAAAAGGAGCTCATTAGCTTGATCTTTGAAGAATTGATTTTTTGTGTCCCCGTGATTAACAACCCATGCACCCATATCTATCCCATGCGTCACACCACAACTTTTTAATGTTTACAACACACTACGAGCTGAGCTAGCTTCTTATCAGCCACAGAGATTGTGAGACCTTAAAAGAGGTCGGTAATGAAAGTAACTTTAACGATACTTTACACTTTACTTCATACTTTACACTCTTCGATGACTTTGCCAACAACTAAGAAATTGTTCAAAGAAATCGTTATCAAGAGCACTTTTTCTACTTTGAAATATTATATCAATCAACCCCTTTGCATTTTCGCTTTACATTCATTCAAAGCCAAGAGTGAAATCATTCAAAGCAAAAGGACACTCTTCTCTCGATGGTGTCCTCTTATTGTTTCATCCTTGCAGATGCTTTGGCGACCAAAAGGGCGGGGAGGCAGGAAAGCGAAACGGATGGGCAACAGCAAGAAAGATAGCGGACGATCCTAACAACGGCTGCCAAAAGGTCTGTCCCTGCAGCTGCTGCTGATGTTTCGTTTGGCTCGCGCGCGCGCCTGTATGTATCGTGTGCTTCTCATCCTTCTTTGGGGTGTATATTATCCTTGAGCGATGTGTCGTCCAAGCAGGCCTCGATTTTTTCATTCCCTATTATGCTACACACAAGATTTAGCAAGCTGTCCTCTTTGGCAACTCATTCCGATACACTCCAGCACCAGGACCTCTCGATAGGGCAGAATGTTTTGCGAATGTTGTTTTCCTTTTGCAATTTCCATTCCATCTGGTAGAGCAGTAACAGCGGCTCCAGCAGCTCCACCTTTCCCACCGAAACACGAGGGAAAAATCGATATTTCTCAGTATTTAATTTCACACCACGATGACGGAAACGGGATTGGTTTTTCTACCTCTCTACGGGGCAGCGGCGAATGGGTGGGAGCGGAAAAGTGGAACATTATTATTACTCACGCACAGTACCCTCCCCAACCCCGTCAGCCATAAAATAATCGTGAATGCAGTGGTCGTGTTTCACACTGTGTTTCGTGTTTCTCCTCGAGTTTGGGTGATAAAACGATTTAAAACCGACTCTTTTTCCACGGCTTTGCTTTGCTTATTTGCTCGGATTAGGAAAAGAAGTAGATGCACCCGAAATAGAGAATACACTTACGATAATTTCCTTTTATCCATTGTGATAAGAGAGGTGTCTTTTACGGGCTCAGATGATCCTTCCTCAAAAACTATCAGATGCTCTTTCTATCCGACTGCTCCTGCTTCACGGTTGCTCCTATCGGCAGGAATATTCTTCTCTTCACACGGTCTGTCTTGGACCGTGTTCAAAATTTCTCCTAAAAAGTTTCACCGACTTTTCACCTCGATTGTACTAGCCGAGTATGCTTCGGTGTAATATGAGCTTCGGAAGTGGGAATTTTATTGACCGCAAACACACACACGCACTTTGGAAGGAAGGTAGGTTGATCCGAGAACTCTTTGCGTTTGTTTCCCTTGTATTAACTATTTTACACTACCATACGATTTCACGCGACACATAGACGACCGTCTCAGCTTTGGCGTTCACGGGGTGTTCAACACACTGCACGGCACGAATATGGAAGGAAATCTAAAGGGCTTCTATTACACGCTTGCAAAAAGTACTCACGCACGCACCCGCGGATCCGCGTACCTTTGCGGAACTTTTCGATAATTCGCTAGAAACGAAAACCAGCGCCTCTTCTGGTCTGATCTGATGTGGTGCTATAGCAAGAAAAAATAACTAAAATTTTGCAGCTCTTGCGCGGCAGGCCAAACCCCGAAAGTCAGTCGCCTCGCATCGTTCATGTTTTTCCACCGTGCCAGTATACCATTTCGCAGCACTTTTGTCTAGCGCTGTGAACAATTTTCTCACATACAACTCTGTGAAAAGTTATACGATAAATTGCGCAGAAGAACTCAAGCGCGCAGTATAGTCGCTGTAGGACGGCCGCTATGCTTCGAAATGTTATGAGTGAAATTATTTATTCACAGTTTCCAATCAATCAATCCTCCCATCCTCTTCATAAAATTTAAAATCAATATTTTTCGGCTTCAATATGTGTACATTCATACTACCATTAAAAATACATGAAGTAAAGAAGAGTTTATAAAGTTTACAAAAATTTTGACCGCTAAGCTTTGAGGCAATCCCACGGTACGTAGCATCCATGGTCGCCACTTGACAATCTACAGTCACACTGTCATTAATTGCTGTCAGATCAGGTAATCGTGAAAAATCGCCCCGAAGGTTTGTAGCAGGCAAAATAAAACATTTTTCACCCGCTTGCTAACTGGTGAACTGTATTCGACAGAAAACGAGCCAAGATGTTCGCCCGCGCCGCTAATGTAACCCGCTCCGGTATGACCAATCTGGTCCGATACTCTCATTCGCACGGAGGAATCCCTGGGGAGGTAAGCTACACTATCTTTACCCCGTTCCGCACGAATCTACAGCAATGGAGCACCATCGTGTGCCTGAGACACCTCTCTACATTACATAATGGAGAATATTGTCAAAGCTTGCCCAGCCAAAATTTAGCAAATCGTGTTCGGTGCGAATCGTGTAATTCGTCTTACTTATGGTTTGTGTTTTCTTTTGTCCCGCCCTCTTCCTCTCTCGCTTTGCAGAACCTGCCCTTCAGCCTGACCAACCGGTACAAGCTGACGGCGATGTTCATCGTGTTCTTCGGTTCCGGACTGGGCGCTCCATTCTTCATCCTCAGACATCAGCTGTTGAAGAAGTAAGAAACGACATCCCAATCTGCTGTGAAGAGAGGTGGCCAAGTCACACCCAATCTGGCCTAGCCTTCATCTGTTAGTGTGTTTGAACCGATACATGTTAATAATTCCGCAAAAGGATGAAGTAACGCAATAAAAATATCATCAAAATCAGGTGCGCTACAAAAAACAATTCGATTCACTTTGTTGTGCCGGACTTATCACTTTCCCCTGCCAATCACGGCCGAAACTCCAGCAGCACTGCCATCTGCAGTGGGGCCGCCAAATGCGCACTCGATGACATAAGAAGCGCCGACGCGCGAGAAACCAATAAATTATCAATCAAAGATAAATCCGTACAAATTGAGCTACATCAGTTTTCATTTTAGCTTATCGCTATGCAAATGTCGGTTAGCTTTTTCGGCAAACTCTCACCCTATCCGACGGAGGGGTGTCAGTGACCGTCGACATCATGAAGGGATAGAGAGTAGCAACGGTTTTCCTGGAAACAGCCTACTTCGTAGGAGGGTGCCAATAAGCTAGATTATCACGGCAAAGCTCAAATAATGCAGCAGAAATGGAAATTTTTAATCGAAACTAACCGTCAACTGGTAGAAATATCATTCTATGAAGCAGTCATACGGTTTTACAATATTTTTAAAACGAAGGTCGCGCTTAAGATAATACGCAATCTCCTAATCCTCCCACTGAAACACAGCACAGCATAAAACAAAAATGTTTTTCGGCCCTAGGTTGTAAAAAGGAAAAACGAAACCGAACGCGCCGTTACTCGTTTTGCATTTTCGGTTCACTATACATTGACCTCCACTCCCAAACACTACGAATGGTGGAATGGATTAGATGCGTATAAGCTGCCTTGCGGCGGTTATTACCATCCATTTTCAGCAACAGGCCACCGTTTTGCAAATGATTCTTGCGGCCGTCATCTACACGTTCTATCGGTTCGGCAGCACTACGAAACTGTCCTTTCCACGATAACCTTCTACATCAGGTGGGAAAAAGGACGAATCAAAATAGAGAGAAAGAGAAAGGACTACCGATCCTTGATGCATGCTGTGTGCAGCCAGTCGGACATACGAACAAATCGAGTAGCCTTGCGCTCTAGGGAAATCAACAGCTCTACGGACGCTGACGCCCGTTTACCGTTGTTGGTGAGTCGCCTTCGCGCCCATCCGGTGGGTGGTCTTTTGGTCTGCCGATGGAGGTTGAAACGAGGAAAGTATAAATGGTTGCCGCTCAATGCGCCACGGGTTCAGTCGGTTTGTAACTATCGTGGTTGGTGTTGACACGAGATGGCGCGGCGTATCGGCTCAAGCGTGGTCGTCCTCTATTTACTCCCGATTTTAACCGTTCTCACACTTGCGACAGTTATCAAAGGGTCCCTCCTGGAAAACGGTACGTACGTACGTTAGTCGGGAGCGTTTTAATTAGTGTACGAAATAAGCCTCCCGGTTTTATTGGTGTCATATAATCGTTATTTTGGGTTCTTTCACTCAAACGGGCATGGTTCGTGTGTGGGACATGGTGTATTAATTGAAGGGATTATATGTGCTTAATTTTTATTTCGCATCTACGCGCTAACCACGCATGGGGACGCCTGGTGGATTTCTGTCTCCCTCTACCTTGGTTTGAATGCAGTAACGGATGCGAAAGCGTGGTTTGGGCGTATGAACGCGGAATTGCATGCACTCAACCGTGAGGCAGCACAGTACGGTTGGGATTTAAGGTATCAGTACCAGTAGTAGTAATAGTAGTGGTGATTCGTTTCGGTACAGCGGTGATGTATTGCTTTCCCTTTTACTGTCAGCACACTACAGCAATCCCGGGTGGAGTTCACGCTTGAGAGCATAGTTCAATTAGCTCAGCGGAAGTCATCCTGGTTGCAGGAAACGTGCGACGAGGGTGCCCTCCATCGCCAGCACGGATGGCCATATGATCGTGCCTATTATTTGCTGTGTCGAGGACCACGCAATACCCCCGAGGAACTAAGGTACGGCAGTACGATGGCATACAAGTTACCGTGCCTTTCGATAACTTACTTCTCCTCTTACAGTGAAATGGCGAAGCTGTTTTCCTATATTCAGCGTATCTACACCGAGTCGGAGGTTTGTATTCCTTCGAACTGTGGAGGGCACCAAGGTGGACCTTCAGTTGATGTGACTGTTCTTTGGGGTAATACCTTCGTCCACTATCCTGGGCTCAGTGTGGGACATTTGGATCTCTCGTCCGTCGCTCCAGTATCGTCTCAGGAATTAGCTTTAGCCATACCGACCAAACTACCTCGGCAAATGGAATGCTTTTCAGGCGAACCCGACCTAGAACGTCTGATGCTATCAGAGGGAATGCAACGTGTGTGCGCCGGCCGTTTGCCCTCCGAAACCGTTCTTCGCTGGGCCTGGGAATCGTGGCGTATGGCCGTAGGACCTCCGATGCGACAGCCATACGGACGATTGATCGAGCTCATGAATGCTGGCTGTCTGCGTGGACCGAACCATCGCGATGTTGGGGAATGTTGGCGTGAAGAGCTGGAGATTCCCGAGCTACGGCTTCTTGTCGACCGTTTGTGGCATGAGGTTAAACCTCTGTACGAGAAACTACACGCTGTGGTTCGTCATTTCGTGCGCGAAAAGTATCCTAAAGAGGCGGCTTCGATCGACGCCGATGGTCTTATACCGGCACATCTGCTTGGCGGCATGTGGAGTCACAGCTGGAAGGGCTACGCCCATGACATTTTTCCACATCCCGTCGATATGGATAAAGCTTTCGCCAAAGCTAACTGGACTTCGAAGGATCTTGTACGACGCGCAGAAGATGTGTACGCCTCACTCGGGCTTGCTCGCATGACGGAGGAGTTTTGGAAGCACAGTCTCATCGGGAAGGGTGCCGGTGATGGCAAGTGTCACGGGACGGCAGCCAACATGTTTGCGGACGGAGCGTCTGATTATCGCATGATCGTGTGTCCACGATCGGATGCTGCAGCACAGGACTTTTACGTTACCGTACACGAAATGGGCCACATCGTGTATTACATGGAAGCATCGAAACAACCGACTATCTTCAGCGATGGCACAACGGCCGCTTTTCAGGAAGCACTAGGCGATGCGATGTATCTCGGGGCCGTAACACCGCAGCATCTTGTTCGACTGGGATTGCTCGATTCTAAGCACATGGTACCGGAGAAGATGACGATTGGTGCGGACTCCACGCTAAACTCATTCGATTATGCGTTCCTACTGCGTATGGCACTCGGCAAACTTCCGACCATTCCCTTCGAGTACCTTATGGACCAGTACCGGTGGGACATGTTCGATGGCAGTGTCGATTACGGGCAAGATGCAAACAGTTACTTTTGGTTTCTGCTAGAACGACAGCAAGGCATTCGTCCACCGTCGTCCGTAAACTCACGACTGCCCCTATTCGACGCCGCAGCGGTTTTCCATCTTTCGGACAATACACCCTTTGTGCGCTACTTTTTGGCCAGCTTCTTGAGCTACCAGATCTATGAGGGACTCTGTCGAAGTGCTCTCTTCGGTACAGTCAGCAACCCGGCCAACGAAATCCCAATGCCTCTGCACCGATGTGACCTCTACGGCTCCAAGAAGGCTGGAAAGCTCCTGCGGAAGACATTGGCACTTGGTGGGTCCGTACACTGGACTGATGTGTTGGAAAAGCTGACCGGAGAGGAGGAGATATCGGCCAAAAGTTTGCTCAAATACTTTCAACCATTGAGCGAGTTTCTTGATCGGTTTATTGTCCGCCATCGACTCGTCGTTGGTTGGGAACGCTAGAAAGCGTAATGGACACTATGAACTGGACACCGAATGGGAACTGGGTTGAAAAATGGGAACCGTTATTTATTATTCTTTTTTCGCGTTTGTGTTCATTCTCCATGGTTTTTTGTACGTCAGTGCGTATAGTACCTTGTTTTAGTTTGGATAACGAAAATATGTTGATTCAAACATGCTTCGTTCCAATTACATTGCCCTGGTGCAAAGTTGTAGTTTATACATTGCTTGTTTTTCTTCATATTCTGAACATAATCGAGTTTCATAAACATTCCTGTTTAGTGCCCCACTTAAGCAGCTGTGCTGTGACTATTTCATCACACGATAGAGTGTAAGCTAAGGTAAAATTATTCATCCACATGTTTTCTTCCAGGTATTAGGCAATTCGTAAATAAAAGCGGTTAATTGTGAGTTCAAGACGTTTTTAAAACTTTCGTTTACGTTCAATAACGGCAGTAGCGGCAGGCATTCAACAATGTCGAGTTAGGAATTTCTACTTCTGCGGGGCTTTTCAATTTTGCTTGCACTAATAAACGGTTAAACGATCTAAAACTAAGCAGTAACAATCAGTAGCGAAAAGTTGGAAAAACTCGAGGACCCTGTACAACCTTGTCCGTTTAGCCAGGGAACATGGGAGACGTAGAACGATTCTAGTTGAACCAACTGACAAACGGAGTGAAGAAGAGGCGCAAATTACATTTACATTTGAAAATGTTTATCCTTATTTTTTGTTGAACGGTTATAGAATGTATTCCTTTTCCTAAAAGCTTGCAAGCGTTAAGCACGTTTTGCTTTCTGCAACATGGAACATAACCTGTGTCGTTCAAATAACAGAAACATTTGTTTGCAAATTTAGTAACAAAAAGTTTATCCATACACAAATCAATTTTGATTAAGGTCTGTTTCATACTTATCGGCAAAAAACGGTTGGTTAAACGTTGTTAGTGTTTTTAAGTTTTTCTTTAGTCTTTCCTTAAAGGAAATTAACGAAGAGAGTAACAAAGAGTAAAGAACAAGAAAAAACAATTACTTCTACGTATTTCAGGAGAATTCCAATTTCAAAGTAAAACACATGTAAAATATACACATTTTTTCATATATTTGGTAATTCAAATCATAAAAGAAAAATAACACACTTACCCTACGCAGGCACAGTGTAAAGCGGCAAAATGGGTTTCAACAACTAAAACGAAAAGCAACTTAATCATGACAAGCATTTTAGTGAACTTTAAACAAAATAAAACAAATTAACCTCAAACAATGCACAAAAACAATGATTTCAACAAACACAAGACAAATACACAATGTGAAACGAAAGAAACCACATAAAAGTATAACACAAGAGAAAAGTATAAAAAAATCCTCACCCAGCACTCTCATTTTCTCTTCTATTAACGATTCGTCTTTTCTTCTCTTTATTAGTAAAGTGGTTTTAATTGTTATTGCAATCCGTCGTACTTTCATCTAATTCTTTTCATCTTCTTATTTTACTGCAGCAACCTTTTCACTTCATTCTGTGATTTTTACATTCGCTTCTCTTCTTTTACTCCTTTTTTTGTATTCGCTTGATAGGAGTGTTTATGTGTGTGTTTTCGTTCATTTTCTTACATTTTTACAGTTAACAATTCTCGATCAATTATTTCCGTGAGAACAAACGTGGGAACACTCTTTCATACGTTGTTTTGTCTCTTAACGTTTACACGACTAGACATCTCGAGTAGAGGTAGTCTTTCTCTCTCTTGTAATATTTCTTCATTTCCTCTCGCTTATCAGACAGGTTTATAATGTACTTAATCACTTGTGTTCGGTATTCGGTTTGCTTTTTTTTTGCTCAATTCGTGTCTGTATATGAGTGACTCATTTCTTATCGATTGTTATAGAGAATTGGTGCCTTCTCGTCGCGAGTGGGTGCGCGTTGCGGTACAGAAGCATATGTTTATTCAGTTATTATGTTCACTTCCTTTGCAAGCACAAGCCACATCTTCCCAAATCCTCTGGAATGATATCAAATCGTTAGGGAAACGGAGGGTCTATATTATTACTCGCCTTCTCTTCTGCTATTCAACAGAATTTTCCAGCAGACAAGGTGTGATTATGTCGTCTATCGTGTAGTGGATTTTAAAACCATGCGTACACAAAAGTCACCTCACGTCATTGTAAAAGGCGGACAGCTTTCAGCTGTATGTATGTGTACCACCATTCAACGTACTGCAGGAAAGCTTCAAAATGGGGTTCAAAATTGATCCATTCGAAGATCAAAACTTTCTTCATGTTTATACAGAATAGCACAATAACATCGTGTGCCTTACTGATAACAGCATCAATCGAGGGGTCTGGAATAAAGATGTACATTCAATATGCAGCAACAAGCCATTAGCAATGCAAGGACCATTCTGTTTCTTTTGACCGCCTTCTCTCTCCTACTAACACTAGCTTTTCTTTGCAATTTGTGTTGTCGTTTATTAAGCAAAACTTTCATCGCAAATACTAAAACTTCATTTTGGATTGATTTATACATGCTGGTCAATTACTACACACAGCTGCTGTCAATTTAGCTAAAATTGTGCAAATCAGTATGTTGTTTTAGCGAATCAAAGTAGTTATGTTTAATCAAAACTGCACCTCAATGCTCTCCTCACACATTCTGCACAATGAATTTGCTCTTCAACGACACCCTTCGTCCATCGTTCGGTTCTGGGCTACAATAAGGTGTTAAACCAACTTCAATAGAAGAAGTATACCAAATAAGGACCTGTTATCTTGCTCGTCACATAGAACGAAAAACCAACAGTCGTACGCCCAAGAAGGAATACTACTACGGGGAGGGTTAAATTCACCGCTTGAATAGTCAGTTATATCTACAGCACAACCGGTTAAAGATAGAGGGAATATCATAACGGATACACGCATATATACGCTAACACCACTCGCCCGCACACACATACACACACAGTTTATGGTCACAATCTATTACGTTCGCTTTGTCCTTTTTCTTATCCCCGTTTTGTTCTCCGAAACAACACGTAGAAAGGATTATTTCTTATCGATTCAGCTTCGGCTGCGATAGTTAGTTTCGGCAATTGAGATTGGGAAAGGCGAGAAAGAAAGAGTATAGTCGGGCTGTGAAAGCGCACTGGAAAGTGTTAAAGTGTGAGTGGGGTAGGTGATAATAGGATTATAAATAACTTTACTCTTGGATAACGGAGATGCTCCTACGAAATTTACAGAGCAGTTTAGCAAATTTGCGTCCTTTGAATAATAATCACTTGGCGTTTTTGGATCATGACATTGCTGTCGTCGACGATCCACCCTTACCATTACTGCCACTTCCCATCGACTTTGCAATATACACGTTTAGTAATCTGTAAGAGAAAAAAGAGTAATGATAACAACTCACATTCGCATCAATATTAACGGCAACTTCCCATCAACATACCTTATCTTACTCGCGTTCAATAAGGAGAATTTTGGTTTCACTTTCTCTTCGCCCATCACAATATAGAGCTTTACGATGCAGAACACAGCTGCCTTCCGTACCATCGATTGACTATCATCTGCGAGCTGTTTTGATAAAACACAATACACATAACTAAAACATTCCATAACGAAACGATATCTCAGGCGTGACAACTTACCCTAGCTACATTTGGCATTATACAATCTAGGTGATTATCGGTCAGATCCTTGCCCTGCTTTTGTGTCAGCTCGGTAAGTATTTTAAGGGCGCACAGATTTGCCGGAAATTCACCAGTCGCTATGACCGGATTTAGTATGTTGACGGAAATGTCCAGCGGCAGCACGCCCGCAATTTTCACCACTATTATATCAATCTCTCGTGACACCTGGGAAAACGTTGTGAAACATGAGATTCATTGTAATATTAACTACATTAACGGGGCTCGTGGGGGCTTACCTCTTTGCTAATTTTATAACAGTCTATTATTTTTAATAGAATCAGCTCCAGAAAGTTGCTCCAGCAAGCTTTCATCTCTGTGCTGCGTACGATACGACCAAGAGTGTGCAGTGATGCAATCAGCACCTCATTATTCTGCGATTCCATCAGATGCAGCAACATTTTCATAATTGCTCTGTACCAAACGCATCGATAATGGCATCAATTAGTACTGATATAAAGTTATTTTACAAAAGAGTTTTACGTACTTGAAATTCTTAATGGGCAGCTCGCAGGATCCGTGCTTGATGCAGATTTGCAGATTCTCTAGCACCTGTTTGGTGGTTTCCGGTGCCGACTGGAGTGTCAGTACAATCGCAGCCTTGATCACATCGTTCTCCTTGACACCTTCTGCAAGATAGATAAAGATTTATTGTGAACGACCCATCATATGACTGCTCGTTACTGCTCATCACTTACTGTCCAGTACTAATTCACCATTTTCGGCAAAGCTGTAACTTTGGTGACGCTGCTGCTGAAGCATCTGTTGCTGTTGTGCTATCGTCTTATGGGCCAGATCCATCCCATCCAAACGAACCGTGTTTTCGGGCGTATTGGATTCTGTCGTTGTGGCAGACTGTGTCTTGGAACCGTTGCATGAATCGTCCTTCTCCAGCCTGTCAAAGACAGATAAAAGAACCGTATAAAAGATATGCTGCTAGCGAACAATTTTATTAAGCCGGTTCTTACCCCGCGATTCCTCCCCCTACATGGCCGTTCATGCCGTTCGAGGCAAGCCCGTACATGCCATGGCTGCCAACACCGTCCAGCACCGTCATCGATTGCAACATGTGCGTTTCGCCCATCTGGCTAATGCCAGAATCCTTGCTGTTTGCATCACGGTCGAGCTTACTCTCGAAGCTGTAGTTTTGTATTTCGGCCGTAGTCTTGCGAAGATTCTTGTACACTTCCTCAGTGTTCATCGATTCCGCCGTTGCTTCCACCGATGCTTGTCGCGATCGTGGACCTGCGGATGTGTAGCAAAAGGGAGAGATATGTTAGTTGCAATAAGGATATGTCTATTCCCGGAAAATGTACATCGTAGTCGGGAAATAGACGCAACGATTCCATCGGATGAAAATAATGAATATGGACTAATCCAATACTACGGATAACTTACTAGCGATGTTCTGTAAACTATATGGCCCCTGCTGAGGACTAAGCAATGGTTTGGGGCTCGAAGACGACAGTGGAGATGATGGGCTATCGTTTCCTATAAAAGCAAAAAAGGGTTACCGAGAATGCCGGGATGATACAGAAATAAAGTAAGATATCAATTTGATCATTTTTGAATCAAAATATAAAGCTTGAACTACGGAGATTAACGGCGATTGTATGATTTTATCGTAAACCGACTAGCTGGGTAGTAAAGCAACATTTGTTTGAAATCGATAAATCTAGTTCATCTACCGTATTACAAACTGGCACAGTTGCTGCACATACCTGAAGTACTTCTTCTCATGTTCTGTTGAATGTAGATTTTCGCCGTGTCTTGGTACTGTTTTGGAAGATTTGCTAAAGTCATAGTCATCTGTAATCAGTACGATAGGATGAAAGTTAATAACCGTAAGCATATAGTTATTGTATCAACCTTTTTTTTACCTGTGATGGGTTACAATTGTAAAGTGCTACAATGCACATGCGCGCTTGCGACTTTAACTCGATACTTTTCTGGTCAAGCGACGTCTGAATGATTTTCTGGATCGCGTGGTTTACCAAGTGCTGATTTTGTGGATGCACCACAAACTGCGACGCCGTGCAGTAGCTTGTGGCCAGCTGGGACAGAAATTTCAGCGTCGCCTGTCGTGTCTTCACGTTCGGCGTTTGCGCATTGTCGACTAATATTCTGTAAAGATTTAATGCAATTTTAGTACCCCTAGTGAATGCCACAGAGAGGCAGCAACAGCATACCGAAAGACACATTGGAGCTGCAAATCTGCAGGGAAGTACTCGTAAATGAGCTGTAGCGTTTTCCATATTTTGCCATGCATCGAGCCGAGCAGGTCGGTGCCGAGCTTGTTGAACAGACGGGTCAACAGTATAAACAGCCAGTCCTGCAGATCGTTCGAATGCGACAGAATCAGCTCGTTGACGGTGTCCAGAAACAGTGCGTACACCTTGATGTGCGGGTCCATAAACATTTTGCGGAACAGGTCCAGCACGCACTGGAGCTGCTGCTGCGTCAGCATCTTGCCTTCGCTGAGGTATTGCGTCAAATTGATAAGCCCATCCTTACGCTCGGACCAGTGTGATGAGGCACAGAACTGGATGATCGTATCGATATCGTCAATCACTTGTCGTGAGCTATCTAAACGCGTTCGCGATCCATTCCAGGAGAAGGACTGTGGGTAAGAGTAAATCAAAACATGAATATCCTCCTATTCTTCTCGCTGGGCTTTCCACCACTTACATCATTGCCTCGTCGATAGCTGTCGTAGCTACGCTCGGAACATACGGACGACGCTTCGCTTTCATCTGATTCATCACGAGAGATCTTTCGGTGTAAAGCTAACCGGGCAAAGTCAGTACAAGGCATATCATGCTCATCGCCGGGTGATAGTGCATCCGCTAGCGCATTCTCCGCTTCGCGACTTTGCTGAAGGATTTTCTGTGCCAAGACAGGCCGGCCTGGGTTGAGGGGTGGTCGCCGTGGACTGCTGGTTCCATATGCCGGACGACGAAGCGATCCAAACTGTGTATGCGATCTGGTCGGGCTAGTTTCTCGCGAATTTGCCAATGAACGCGGAATGCCTGATTGCGGTTTTTTAGGCACCGTGCCCGTTTGTCGGTAAATGGACGTCACGCCGCTGTACATATCGCGCAGCTTGCTTGAAGGTGACGTACTTCGGGATGTTGCTATAAAAGGGCAATTGAAAGAGACAAGCGAAAACAACAATAGATTAGAAACGATGAAACTTAAAGTGGAAGCCGCCGATTGTCAAGCAAGGGGCAGCACTTTTTGTGGAAGAGTGTTGGGTGCTAATTTTCCAGCACGCTCTCCAGTGATGGCGCACATGAAAGTAGGGATGGTTATGGGGGAAAGAGAAGTTGGGTTACAATAGTTTGTGTGAGGTGATAATTACGCTGTGACTGTGACACTCCTGCCCTGGATCGGATCTTGCGCTCCGGTGTCGGAGGTTGCTGTGGCGTGGCCGCGTTGCTGGCGGAGGATAATGTGGCGGATGCTGATGACGGTGTCTTTTTAGCACGTGCTGAAGATATAAACAAACAATGGGAAACAAATAGCACACGTAAGTGTTACGTTCGGGTGGTAGTCGTAAAGTTTGTGAAGGGAACTGGAGGTAAAACAATGTGTGTTTCAAAATGGGCACTAATATTTTGTATTGCGATCATGCTCAGTTGACCTTATCGCCACGAATAAAATGGTATTCTTGGTCTGAAATGTTTGTGAGTATTAGATGTATACAATAAAAATAGATTTATCTGATCTAATACAATGTTTTTCAGTTTTTGTAACCTTATTCAAACCATGCAAAAAGCTCATGCAAATAATTTCAAATGTCAATTTAATGTCGTGCCAATTCAAACGCTCTTTGATGAATGTTAGTAGGGGTCGTAAATGTAAATGAAATCTATTTCTAAATGCCCACTAAACGTCAGTTGCTTACCTTGTTGCGCATAATGTCCTTCTAGTTAATTCAACCATACCGCAATCATATAGCGGCGACCACAGCCAACCGGATTTTCGTTGATATCAGGGATTAGTTTGCACATCAATAAAACACACACACACCGCACAGCAGACATTCGCATGCATTCAGTTGTAAGGACGGTCAGAGAATCGACGATCAATTCAAGTAAAAAGATTTGCAATATATAAATTCGAAGTAAGAAGGTAATGTTAATGGAAGGAAAGTTATGGCCTAAACTCACGAAAAAGAAAACCTGAAAAGCATCTAATGGCATCTAATTGGATACCAAATCTTAATTGTTAATCCTAATTATATATTGGCAAAAACTCGCATTCACTGATCGCACTTACGCAAAGACGCCGTTCCCGAGGTCACTTTCAACCGTGCCAGTGTAGAGTACTGTGCCCTAGCACGGGCCCGCTGGGCAGCGGCAGTATCGACGGCGGACACACTCCTAAAGCCTCCAGCAGCTCCCGCTGTTGATGTTGGATGATGTTATTTCGCACGCGCAGCGGCAGCATACATTAGTAGTGTGAGCGGTGTCGCAGCAACATAGTGCAACGGTACAAGCACACACATACAAAAACGCATACAAATGGCACAGGAAGGTGTATCGCAGGGGTTGGAAGAAAAAAAGATGAGCATAGTATTGAGTGATGAGCTATGATTTTATTAAGTTCGTTCCAAAAACCATGCGGCAGCGCAAGGAACATAGACAACCACACTCAACTACACATATAAATCATAGAGAACATCAGGAAACATAATCACCGGAAAGGAAGCGGATGTTAGTAACCGAAAGGAGACAATAGAAGAAAATTATTATTTACAAAACGCGCAGTAAGATGTAAGAGATCAAACAGTAAGAGATGAACGCATACGACAAAAACAGGACACTTCTTCAATACAACCAATGCGGAAATAAACTAAATAAAAAAAAATGTAACGCAATTTTATGTACAATCGAAACCGAAAGAAAACGTAAGAATTTTGCAAACAAGGCATTTGACTCTGCAGAAATTAAGACCACAAAATAAGGCCACAAACATCAACCATATCGTCACTCGATCGTTTCAACTCGGTACAACCTCGGGCAACCAGTGGCGGCGCCTGCTGCTGCTGCTGAGCCTGTTGATTCGCTGCATTTGCTGCTTCTCGTGAAGCTGTTGCGACTGGTATACCACTCCGATTGCGATTCAACGTTCTGGGCAACGATGGTGCCCGGTGAAGACGGCTCGTGCCAGCCGATGTCGCTGATGTGGAAGTTCCGGGGACCGTGGTGAGGTTTTCCGTGCTGACGCTCGTGGCGCTTACTGTTGTGTCAAAAAGTTGCCAATCGTTTAAGCGGCGGCAACGATTTGTTAAGTTTATTTCGATTTTGATTCGTCGTTGTTGATTCGTTTGTTGCAAATGTTAGAAGTTGAACGGATGGAAAGAAGTTAAGATGAGTTGAATCGAAAACCAGGAAGTGCGCACAAGGAGATAGACAGCGTGAAAGAGAAAAGACAAATGCCATTATGATAAGTTACGACAAATGCCATTACGACAGACTGGCATATGCCGAAGTTACGTGCGTCTCTACATTTTAGAGAGAAAGGGGTCAGATTAACTGTGCAAGCAATAGAGCAATAATAAGTGATGTGACCGCATTTCTTGCAATCGTAAGGATTGCTATTACTATCGTTATGAGCAACCAAGATACTGAACAGAATTTTGAAAGGAACAAGTTTTGTAAAAAGATAATGCAAAATCCATCGGTGCGTGTAGGTATAATAGAGGAGAAATCATAACGGTAAAGTAGCGAGAGACAGAGGAGAAAAGCAGTAAATTATTACTTGATCAAACTAAAGTGAAAAAATGACAACTATACAAAACAAGCAGGCTTTTGGAGCTTTCTAAAAGGGATCTCTTCAATTATCATTGCAGTGCATTTTTGTATGAAATGATCCTCTGCTGATTTACCTGGAGGTTGTGCGGTCGCGGGACTTCGCAGCCCGGACGATTGTCTTCGTTCTTTTTATGGAGTATTTGTGTAAGGAGGGTTCGATTTCATTACATGATTTTATCGCATCGTGATATTTGCCATTTGCGATGAAGAGGTGTGTGTTGCATCGTGGAAGTGTATGAAAGGAAATAAAAACGACAGAGATGAATTGCTGAACTCGATAATCGATATAGATATATCAGGCGGGACTCGGTGGAAGATTGACCCATTCCAGTAAGGAAGAACGAACAGGGGAGGATAAATTTTGACCTGGAGAAAGGAGAGGAAGGATGGTGGATGGTGGATGGTGGACGCAATCCAAACACGCAATAAAATCGTGAAACAAGCTGTGCAATCGGAAGCCGTTTAGAGTAAACGAGTCAGATGAAATTTAACGCGCATATTTGTTACAGATGATACGAAACAGGATGGAGAAGTGAAAAGTCCATGGGGATGGCCGAAACGTTTGAGCCCACGGTGCATGGAGGAAGGATATCAGGGGAAATCGGGACATCGACAAAGGGAGATAGAAATGACATTGAACACATACTTATCACCCCACCAGAGACAGAATTCAAGCTACTGTTGCTGCCACGAAGACTAACACTCATGGAGTTGGTACCGTTTGTTCCGAGATTGTCCCGTTCGCGCTCCAATGCACGCTGCGTCGATATATCCAGGGAACCGTACAGGCTGTCTGCCAGATCGGGAAAGTGTCGACGGAAGGTCCAGAATGCACTGCAAAGGATCGGTGAACATCAAGTTAGTAGACGTACACCAAAAAAAGTAATACGTAATCTCCTTCCTTGACCACTCATTCTTACCATCGGCTGTGTCGCCGTGCATCGTTGTCCGCATCGACCATTCCCTTCCGAAGCGCTTCACGCAACAGACTGCTGTGCTTTTCGAGCGCTTTCGTTGGCCACTCCTCAAACAACAGACCAAGCATCTCGCACAACGTGCTACGGATGTCTTTCGATTTCGAGAGCATGAGATTCTGCGTGAGGATCGGTATGATTTTCGGTGCGTGCGTGTAGCGTATGACGTACTTCAGCGCAATCGTGCCCGCCGACGAGATTACTTTGGCCGAGTTCTGGATCAGATTGATTAACTCCTGCAGTATATAGATGGTGAACTGATCCAGACGATTACGCAACACTTTGCTCATGTACGCTAGCGTAATGCATGCCTCGCGGATCACCTGCGATCGCAGCTCCTTAAGGATGTCGAGAAACGCAATCGAAAGGTCTTTGAGCTGTTGCGGGAAGGCGGGTAGTCCTTGCACATTGATCATTAGCAGTGAGCGGATCTTTTTTAATGCCTCCACCCGCTTTTCCCAATCGACCCGGTTGTCACCGATCAGTGTGTTGATGGACTTCATGTGATCGTCCATATCGCGCTGGGAGAAGATTGTCAGCTGTGGCACATTTTCGAACGATGCTTCGAACACCTCGTGCGACACGGCGCCCGCCGCCAGCAGCAGATCACCCGAACCGGCCGTCTGCGTCTCGAAAAGCGGCTTGCGTGGTGTGGCCGACGGTGTACGCTTCACTAGCCGCGTTGGCCGCTCGACGATCGCGGCCCGGTCCAGCTCATCGTGTCCACCGCCGGCACCGGTCCCAGTCGCTGTCTGCAATGCCGACGGCAGCAGCAGTCCATCGTTCCGCGTCTCGTCAAACTTCTGCTCGAGGATGGCCGCCTTGGTCGGTGGTACCTCGCGTTTCTTCAGATCGACGCGTAGCTTGTCGCCGACGTGCTTGTATATCTCGACCAGCGTCTGAATCGCGGCGTCACGCACCGTAGGCGCCGGATCGCCGAGCAGGCTGACGATCGGTGCGATGTACATCTTCACCGACAGAGACTGTGTGCCGTACTCGTTCAGTGTGCTGACGATCGTCTGTAGGAACTCTTCGCGCACCTTCGCATTCTTGTGCTTAAAGCAGACGCTCAGCTTGTCCAGCAGGGACTGTGGGGCTACGACACGGCACTCCATCAGCTTGTGCAGGAGCAGCTGAGCCTTCTCCCGTACCGTGTCGCGACTGTCACCGAGCCGATCAATCACATGCGGCAAGATAGTTGAAGTGTACGCGTTAAAGTCTTGACCCAGCCGAACAATCAGCTCAGTGAACGCTTCCAGGGCGCGCTGTGCGATCTGCAATAGAGAATGTAGAGGAGATAAGTTACCATCAATCTTGAATTAATGTTGATTGAAATATCGTTTTTTAAGAGGAAGTACAACATAACGAATTTATCACATTAATTTCATTTAGACCATTTCCTAGACCTTTTAATTAATACAAACTTTGTATAGGAGACTTACAAAAAGGTTTACGAAAATGATATACTTCCCTCCTAAGCACAATCCTGCTGCACAGTCCTGAACCTCATTTATCAGCTGCCAGTGTTGTTAATAACGATAAAGATAAATGTACAAATGCCGCAGCTATACTACTTTACGGCTAGTGTCCATGTTGTAGATAACGAAAAACAAGACGATGATGATGCCAGTTAGTTTACCTTCAGTGTGTGATGAGGCACGGGGCAAACATTGGTTGTCTCCAGGCACATCATGTTAACTCTGATAATGATTTTAGATTCCGACCGGATTCCTTATCCATCAACGGGCTATACCGTCGTTTCGCAATCAAACCAGCAAACCGACCGCACGGTACAAAAGGAACTATGAACTAAATGAACGGTTGTGGCAGTGATTAAAACTTTCCCCCATTTTCACTCAAAAATTGACCATTTGCTTCAGCTGTTCAGACAACAATCTCTAGGATGGTCCTATCAAATTTGCGCAAAAAGGTTATTACGAACAATTTAGGATCGCAGCAACGTTCCAACAGTGACACATAGCCATTTTTTAGTTGTCTTCTTGCACTCATTCCAAAATTTCGTACTTTCAGCGAAAGTACCCCATCATCTCGTGCATTTCTATTGCTCATCGTCGTACAGCCATAATGAAAATGGGCGCTTAAACAAGCCACACGCGCACACACGATCTCCGCTATAGAGGGAGGGCTCGCGAGTTTAAAGAAACAACGGATCATTTCCTTCAATTGGACCAATTCGGAGTTGGGCGACCGTAAAACGGAGGAATACACCATGCCATTGCACCACATTGCAACGACGCGGCTCTGGCTGGGAATTCGACCAGCAGGGAGATCTCTAAGCGTAGTTTGATTTAAAAAATACCATCTTTTGCCCGAGCAATGGAATGGTGCAAAATATCATAAAAACACTTCAACGGAATCCATGGAGAGCGGCTGGCGTCGCCGTTTCACCTCTCCTGATTGACGAAGCGCTCGGGATATGTGATCGACGATCCGCGACCATCGCGTTAATGCTGCTACTGTTGCACCATTTTCAATCTTCCTTGCAGCTTTGGGTTGGGCGTCATTCATATGTAACGCAAATGGTTTTTTAGGTTAAGGGTGTGGAACTCCCGCCGGTGGTCTGGCCTTTTTCTTCCTGTGATCGAGTAGCACGACGGCACTCCTCTCCTTCAAGACAACGACAGATCTAGCATAGAGGGCACCCCCCATCATCCATTCTCCTATACATTATTTTGATTTAAATTCAACGCTAAAACAAGAGCAAATGTGGCAAAAAGGTGTACTGGTGATGACCATTAGAATCACTAGACAGCCCCCCAATGTCAATCAAATTGAGCTGAAGTTTGGGAGTGTATTCTCTGCCGGTGAAACGAAATCAAAAACATGTCTAGGCAATATTGATAAATTTCATTCGTTTGCTGACAAATCGATGTAGCGTCCAAAACATAAACAGTTACCGCCCAAAGGTACACCACAATCTTCACCGACCTATCATTTTTCGTCTTACTACTATCGTGCGCAACGCTGGCACGACCCCGTGTGTTGTATTCTTGATAGCTTATCAAGGACGGACATTCATGATGCAGAAGAATTGGAGCTCCCAAAATAGTGCCATATCGTGACAGGTTCCACGGCGGGAAGAGACGTAAACGGCGAGTTTAGGCGGTTTTGCTATCTACTTTCCAAGAATTGTGTACCTTTCCGCGATCGAGTCGTGTTCAGGACAAAAATCAAATGGACCACTTTACCAAGTTAACGTCTGCCCACACACGCGCACCCAAATGGAAGGGGAGAAAGGCAAAACAGTGTTACTTGCTCACTTAAAAAATGATTCGATTATGAAACTTGTCCATCGCTGAAGGCCGTCCTCCCAACAGTGCCCCTTCCTGAAGAGCGATGGATTGTTTTGTGGCCACTTTTATACTCACTTTTAATTTTAAGAAGAACCTATATCGCAAAATTCAAAGCCAAAGTTCAAGTCGGATACGCATTAATCGAGATTGATGGTAGGCAATGCGACACTAACGCGATGCTTCTTTGGGATGGCGACTAGATGGATAGTCACACAAAACAAGTGCTGCCATATGTCACCAGAAGAACATAGTGGTGTGTCAACACAAATCATAGTATCCGTTGCATTCTTCGCCCATTTGTCGTCCATAGCATTTGAGTTTATCATAGCTGTGCAACAAGCTCGTTTTGCGTAGTTTGGCCGTAGATTGTACAGTTCATTAAGAACCTTTTCAATGGGAGGGCAATAAAAAGGCGGTAAAATTAAATATTACCTTCGTCCAATAACCAGTACGAGTAGATCGTTGCGGTGGTTGTAAGGAAACGAAAGAAAATAAGTTTGCTTAAAGTCGCCTGCATTCAAAGACCCAACCAGTAAACAGAGATAATCCGTCCACCTGCCGCTCCTGCTCTCCGTCTTTGTACCCAGATGGGGTTTGGTCATAAAATTCGATACGTCGCAACTGACCTCATCTGGCTTGGTAAGTGATATGTACCAAAGGCTTCATTAGATGTCCCAGCAAACCCGTCGTCTCATTTCAATTCCACTCACATGCACTGAGGTTTATTAATCTTTTTGCTGCAAGTGTACGCGTGAGCGGTCAGGGAGGTTCACCATTGGCGATAAACCTGGACTCTTGGCAGGCGGTTAAAGGTTAAAAGGGCGTAGCCACCGTGAGATGCAGGCGAACTCTACAGCGATCATTCGTCGTGCCAGCTCCATATGGTCCTGGGAATCTAGCAAAACCACAGCCTTCGGAATGAGCTTTAGGCGGTCTTCTTCTGTGGACCATGTTGAACCATCCCTAAGCTGAATCTCTCACTCACCCCGCGTACAATGACAGTCGAAGTCGTCGGGTGACGTGTGGGTTGGCTAAACGCGGAAAGTTGCCCCCGCACGACCTCCACACCCTACTGCCAGAGACAAGGTTCTTACCGCCTGTAGCATTACGTCTTCCAAACACTGCCTCTCTCTTTCTCTCCCTTTCCCTCTCTCACTCTCCTACACGCTCAAAAGCTGAGGAGCTCTCTAATCACTGGCCAGGTACGAAAGAGAGTAGTGGATTCGCGGCTGCAGGGACAGACCGTGTCTCGCCTTTTTTTGGCGTCATCGCCGTGGCCATAATCGTCGCTGGACTAGAGCTCCATTCGCACACAAACACCGCCAGCGCCGTGGCCGTTCGAGCCACGACACGTAAAAGGTGCGCAGTTCATTAAAATGTTTCTCATTTTTCTTTGTCAAAGCGGGTAGATTGCTGTTGCTGAGCCGTAGTGTGCGTGTGTGTGGAGAAAACCTCCACAAAACGATCGGACCGAGTGCACGGATCGAACCCGATTTGGATCGAACGTCGCTCGTTAATTCTCAACCCCCCCAAGGTGTGAGCAGGGGCGCAAGAGCAAGACGTGAACAGGAAGAGACACAGCGTAATAAAACAACCTACCTTATGGTGACTTCCGGTCATCCACGGAATCAGCCCGTCGATGAGCAGCCCGAGGTCGGTGCATTCGATCGAGTTTTCCGAATCGCTCAGATACAGCACCAGATCCTCGGCCAGCTGAGCCTTCACGCGCATGTCCGCCTTCGCCATCTGTGTGACGTATCCGTCGATGTCGATCGGCTTTTGGTACGCCATCCTGTCGCGCGTGCCTGTTGCTTGTTCGTCCTTTCCTTCAAAATCTGCTTTCGAACTCCTTCTTTGAGGTGTGCGTAAGACACCGAACAGGTCGGCCTTCTGCACAAATTCTGTCTTTGATTGATTGGTGCGAGTTATTACCACCGGAACTAACACACCACCCACCCGGACACGTAAACCACCGGTTGACGGGGGCCTCTCGCCCTCTTGCACGAGACTCCCCTTTTCACTATTTCACTTTTATCGTCGATTCAAAACGGATTCGGAATCCGGAGACACTTTTTGTTTTATTCTCCGAAACGATCACTCCGACACTTGGCTTTTTCACTCTTTTCTTCCACTTCGCAGCACAATTGAAAACATCGATTCTTTTGGGTACCTTTCTCGGTTTTGTTCATGAGGGACTTGATGTTTCTTTCCCCCGCAAAACCCGAAGGTTCACGACTACATACACACGGTACAAACAGACAAGTGTTTTCTTCTTCACGGAAATATGCGCACCGTTTAAAAATACGTCGGGGTATTTTTATTACAACCCGTTCCAACAATCCGTGCGCCAGCAGATCTGGATATCGTCATCAACTCTTCAACTCTCACTTTCTCACCTGGCCGTGGCCAAGAGTGTTACTTTTCGTTACGAAAAAAGAATTTTGGAAAAACTTGGTCAGGACACGACATGGATTATGCTGCTTCGTCTGTCACTCAAACATTTCAATAAGATTTATCCAATCATCCAACAAATGTAAGCGAAGGGAAGCCAATTTGTTCACTTGTTTCTTGAAAACGTAGAAAGATAAACAAGCAGCTGCTGTGAAAAGATATAACGAGTTTTTAAGAGTTATTAGATGGTAAAAGAAATTGCAAACCCTGGTTGGCACAAAGGAGTAATACTCTTGGCATACAAATAAATTCAAGAACTATACTCATTATTAGAAGCTAAAATATGCCAAGAAAGTATTTCGGTGCTAAAACTAAGCCTTTTTATCCTTTTATCATATCCTTCATAAGTTTACATTATGTGTTAGCAAAATCCTTGTTATCGAGTATCGAAAATGTCCCTCATTCTTGCCTTGCCATTGATGCAAAGATGCATGACATATGGAACCAGTAACCTAGTTGGGATGGCTTAGATTCGCGGCATAGAGTTTGGCAGAACTCCCAATTCTTAATTCCGTACTATCGCATAATTCTTCGGGATATGTGATGCAATCTTTAGAAGGTTACGTACAAAATTGATTATCTCCTGGAAGATAATACACCCGCATGGAATTTACGTATCAGGAACAATAATCAATTTGTACAAATCTTTTTATATACGCCATGTGAAACGCCATGCTTGTAATGGATATTGCATCATCAATTAAATAGCAATCAAGGTGAGCAAAACGACCGCTGGAAGTCATTAACCTACGACCTAGACCACTGACACATGGGGAACCACGATCTAAACCTGATCGTAAACATAAAACACAAAAAGCTAAACATCCGCAACAGACATTTCCTTCCATTACCACCACCCTTTCGACCCGTTCTGGAGGCCAACGGTGTGCGCAATTGAAGTTGATAATTACGACACCCACGTCGTGTCATCTCACCTTTGCGCTTCCCCAGTCAGCAAACGATTCGGTCATATCTAGTTGTCCAAATTGTTTACAGCCCTCCCAACATTGTTGGCCGCCAATTTGCTCATCAGCTCCTATCAACGGCCGTCTATGAAGTGTACAAAAATCGTGCCAGAGTGGCAAAGCCAAACACACACAACAGGGCACCGAACAGACACGTCGTCGTGACATTGCTTCCGTGCGTGGTGCGCAAAGGAACTATGAGGTTTTTTTGACAATCTTCGGAAATGATCTAATCGTTTGAAATAAATATTTACATTTCGATTACGCATCACGCCGGTGGGGGCCTGCAGCATAAGCAAAGTCACACAACCTTGTCAAATCAGTCGAAGACGCATGTGTGAGTGTGGGTGGGCGTGAAAGTGGATTTGTGTTCCTTTCTTGCATCGAGAGGCTTCTGTGCAATGTTGACAAAGCTGAACTTTACCAAAAGGATATTTTTATGGAGCGTTTCAGTAATTCCTACTTTCCGTGTTTCAAACCGAAACACCGCGCTATTCCGGGATATTACGTAGTCTCTCGACCACAAACCCCCACCCCTGGCAAAACGGCAACAGCCCCTCTTTGTGACCCCTTCGTCATAACGCATTTGCAAGGGCAGGAAAATACTACATAACAACATCGGTTAGGCGGGCCGACCTGTGTGTGAGTGTGGGGCTGCTAAACTCTTCCTTGGGACAACCAACAGCCCACCCTTCCGATCCCCATTCGCGGTTTGTTCGTGCACAATGGCCGTGGAGGCCTCTGGGCCAGGTGCCAGTGTGTTAGTGCAACCGTGCTCCATTTATTGGCCGTTTGGGGTTTGGCCCTGTATGCCTGCTGCTGCCTACTCACGAACATCACTGCTCTTACACGCGCACGCACTGTTTTTACTCTAACCAGCGTGGAATGATTGACACCAAGGAACGAATGCGAGCCAGGGGAGCGGAGCGGCCAATTTGCACACAATGTTGTGTTTTATTTTTTGCCTTATCCCACGTTGCTTTCATTTTGCATTCATTTTCCTCTTCATTTGCTAAATAAAACAAAACACCGGATGGAGACATCATCACCGAGCGAGGATGAGTTGTGTTCTGCCGTGTTCTACTAGAAGGGATTGCCAAGTACTAATGCGCTAGTATGCTACAAACCGACTTCCAACATCTTCAACAAAAATTCTTTTTCGTGTCGAATTTCTTTCGAAATTTTTTTCGTGGTTTTGCACCCGGTTAAGAAGTTGAAAAACGCATGAATGATAGAAAGTTCTTCCAAGACGTCACCACGAACTGACTGCAAAAAGAGAGCAAAAAGTTGGTCATTCAATTCACCGACACCATTCGTCACAACATGTTGTTTGCTGGTTACTTTTTAACCTTCCCAACAGCAAAGGAGGAAAACAACATCGTCAACACAGCAACCTTGGATAGAAAGGCAAGCCACGCCGTATGGCACAGGGTAGAGATCGTCTGCGCTAGCAACGCAAGCTTTCTTCGGGCTGTATCTTCCAGCTCGCTGTATGGACAATAAAAAAAACCCGGGGAATGAGTCGTCGCGTGGTGGGAATTGGACCACCATCTTGATTAGGGCTCCAAAATTTCACTCCACTTCTTCCAATGCTGCATTGTGTAAAAGTGACTCTATTTTTGCACTGTGCTACTGATGTCGTAGCATCACCACCATCAACAACGAATAAACAAGAGATTAAACACCGACATGCTCTTCCCATTCGGCTGCAACTGACGCGAGGGAGTAATTTCTTTTCAGCGTGGTGCGATTCCTATGTTTTCACGATTCCTTCTGCCAGCACATCATCGTCATCATCATCATTATTAACACAGCTCACCACTCCGACAACTTCATCACAGGCGGCCGTCTTTGGACAACGCACCAACGGTGAGTGAAATTTCGCAAATTTAGTAACACTCCGCTCGAACCATCATCATCTTGCCCCAAAATTTGCACTCGCCCTACTGCGACGGGCTGGTTGATGGGGGCATCACCACACCACACCACACCATCTCGGAAACACCGGGCCAACACACAATACACACACGACCCTAAACGCATACAACCTCCCTTACATCCATACACACGTACGCCACGCACGCACACACTAGCAGGCCCGCATTGGAAAAATCACGCAACAAAAATCTTCCCACACCAGGCTCGAAGTAGGCGCTTCACAACCAACAACAGCAACAACTACACAATCCCTGCAACTGTGAACAAAAAAAAAGAGCACCGTTCTTTCACGGAATGTTAGGCCCGAAATGGCCCACCGACGGACGGAATGTGACCGACAGACGTGGGATGGAGCTAGATCCGTTTCACAGCTGCTTCTGCGACCGGAACTGGGTGACGACCGTGCGTGTGATCCAGGAAGCAGGGGTGGTCATGTCGAGCTGTACCGTTTTTCATCTTCTACTTTAGCGACAGGCAATGTGAATGGTAAAAGCTTTAGGAAAACTCCAAAACTAAACATATTCACATACACACACGTACACAAACACACCCTGCGCTCACTCGAAATGAAAGAACTTGTTGGCGTTGGCCGCCGCCGTCGTCGTCGTCACTGCCGCCACACACCACCATACAATTCACTCCGATACAACGGGTGCGACCCTTGTCGAAGGTGCTGCTTCCTCCACCCGTCCGATGCGTCTCTTTATTTTTCTACTGGGGACAGCCCTGGCGCAGCACTTGAAACTTACACTTTTTTCTGTCGCTTAACCGTTCCGGAATCTACCGATTGACAACATTTTGCCAATCACAATCAACCTCTTTTTCACTTCGCAGTTCGCTTGGCAGACACCTCTCGCTGGCAAACACACGGCCGACACACGGGACTATGCGCTAGTTTTCGAGTTTCCGTCGCTTTGCACACTCTATGTACGCAGCATTCCCTTGCGCTGTTCTCCGGTTGTGTGTGTGCGTGTGCTGAACACTCGCAGGTTTAGGGCGATGGTTTGAAATCTAGTATGTTTGACCAGCCTGTTGCCTTCTCTGAGCACATCTGGGCTCGAGAAGTTTGCTGCATTTTCTCCCATTGTTTTGCAAAGAAGTGCTTATTTCGTAACAATTTATTTTTTTCATTATTGTATACGGAAAAGTTACTTTATATTTCTTCCATTCAATGCATTTGCTTACAGTTTAGTTGTCAAATGTTCTGGTAACCCAACACAATTTACATTCTAGAAGATTTATGAACAAGCATCTCCGTCTGTTTAATTTGCCTTTGGACAAACTGTCAAATTAGTGCTGACGGTTTTCGTTTGCTGGGAATAAAGCTCTGACAGTCAAAAAGAAAAACGACGGCCGCCTCTTTCTTCTTTTGCCACAGACGATAATGATAACGAAAAAATCTTGAAACAACTTTCGTGCCGAGAGTATCCGAACGCAACGCACAAAGAACTTAGGTTAAAATTATACTGCGAACGGTGTGAGTGTGTGTTTTTGGTTTGTCGCTTCATCCGGGGTGTTTTCTTAGCCAAGATCACAGAACGGCATACATAAACAAACTGTAGTGCGTTGTGTGCAAGGGATTAGTAGTGTAGGGGAAAGTGAAGGAGGCGGCAACGAAAGGTACAAAGAAGAGAAAAACCATGTATAAGGATCGCCGATTGTACCTTTTGGTGCTGTACGTCTTCGCGATACAGCTTCCCATGTCGATAGGAGGTAATCCACGAGACAGTGCCCAGGTCAGTGCCCGCAATGTAGCGAACAATGGCACCAGCAATAGCGTTAGCAGTACCAGAAATAACAGTAGCACCAACAGTAAGTATCGCCCAAGAAGGAACCCCTCGTGACTAGTGGCAGGTCATATACTCAACTTTTCTTTTGTCTCCCGGCCCAGCAGTTGCCTGTCGAGAGGATGTGCTCGACCAGTGTCCTCCGAATGCATCATGTGATAAGAGTCAATGTGTTTGCCTGTTCGGCTATAAGCTGAATGCCGCCTATCACGGGAAAAACGCTTCCACCGGACCGTCTACCGCGTCAGTTCCGAGCACCAACATTGCCTACACTGCGTACTGTCTGCCGGATGAGCTCGGCGCCAAAGCAACCTCACTGCACGGAGGAACTAGTAGCAATAGCAACAAAGCACCAGGCGAAGTAGCGTCTGCCGCTGGAGACGGTGGCAATGCGGGACAGCTACCCCTGCGAGAACCAGTCGGTGCTCATCACATCCTCGGTGGCGTGCTGATCCCACTTGCCTTCGTGGTGATACTGATTGGTAGTGCTATCCTCGCGAAGCGTATAGATCTCTGGTCCCGACTACGGCAACGGTTCCTTGCCCATCGGAATCGCCATCGACGGCGGCCGGCTTACGAGGATGTGGTGCTAGGTAATGATTCCGATGATCCGCCTTTGATCTAAAACGAAAACAAACCGAACCCAACAACCACCAACCAGCAACTCTTCTCTCTTCTCTTTCTCTCTTCTCTGTCCCTAACTTTCCCCCTCTCGCTCCACTAATCCTCTTGCACCCCACCCAAACCCATCTTATTAGTCACCCCGTCGGTAGAGCACCACGGTTGAGGTCGTTGTGTCGGTGCAAGCATGTCGTTCTCGAGAGTACGTTTAGCAGCTGATCGATTGGTATTTAACGTAGATTCCTTCTTCCCAAATACCTCACTCTGGGATATCTCTAAAACCAAGCCTTCAATAGACGATTCATTAACACATCATGCGTAACCGAAATCTCTCTCTTTTCTTTCTTTCTTTCTCTCTCTCTCTCTCTCCCTCTCTCTTTCTCTCCCTCCCTCTCTTTTTTACTCTCTCTTCACTGTTTCCCAACATATCATCCCTTTTTCTTACCACTAACGATCCCCTAACCAACTAATACAACGACCGACAACAACGACGAACTTGCAGTAGGCTTTGAGCCTCAGGCGGGCAGGCTTTGAGAACACCAAAGAGATCATTACCATGCGGAAGAAGAAGGGTGTGCATTTTGAGTAGAATGTGCGCGAACTTGTTTGATATCGGCGCCGACCCTTTTGAACGCGAACTTCCTTCAACCTACGTTCCTTAACGAGAAGAGCGCGATCCTTGCACGAGCCGGATTGTTGGTGTACGAATAAATAAGTGTTTTAGTCCTTAAGTCATTGTGTAAGAGCCAAGAAAGATACCTAAAGATTGTAGAGCAAGAGAGAGAG
>KB671498.1:24988-243384 GCA_000349105.1 Anopheles epiroticus | reverse complement strand
TTGCCAAAAATACCCATTATCTTATTTGAATTGAGCTAGAAATTAAGGTAAAATTTAATAATCTGGGAAGGTATGGGTTGGAAAAGCACAAAAACAAATGTTTTTTGCGAAATTAGATAGCGTAGTGAGGTTGAGAGGCATACGTTCACCAAAAAATGGAACTGCGTAAAGCGAGTAAGGTAAAAACACTTGTAAGAATTTAGATGGAAGAGTGCGTTAGAGGATAGATTTAACAAACTACCAAGACTCCGGACGCTAATTTGGGGCCGACCCGAGTCGGACCTAAACCATCAGCTCAGGAGGTTCGTTTTGCATCGGAGATTTTTCGTCCTACCAAAAGGGCATTAAACAATATTAACACACAATAATTTAGTGCATATGAGAGCAGGAACAAAAACAAAAGGGATCTTTCCAAAAAGAGAGATATTTCGTATAATAGATATCTTTTTTGGTAGCGCGTCACATGCATATATCAACATTTCAACGGAAAGGAGTAGTGTACAGCCACAGTATCAGTAACACAGAAACAGATAACACGATCTACTACCAAATGCTTTTCGGAAACAGGCCATATCATTGGTACCCACGGGGGAAAGGATTCGAACGAACGGGTGTTATGATTGCATATGGAATTGTATTAAGAAGAGCCCGCTTACATAGGTTTCTTACGCCCCCCACGTGTATTTTCCATATCATTAGCTATATCTTTTTTGTTCTTCGTATTATGTTTTACTTTGGTTTTGTGTCTTCATCTTCTTATTAATTACATTTAAGAGCCATAATTTTCGTCATACCAAAAATATGTATTCTGTGATAAATTTCAATAAATGTCTATATTGTTAAGAAGGTAACCGTTTCGGACCGTGCCTACAGCGCGATGAAAGTTACCGATTGTAGCGATTTGTTCGACCGTTTATTTGCCTATTCGATTTGCTTCGTGCTCTCCGCTGCTCTCGTTAGTACCCTACGCCGTTCGAGGTTCTTGTCAGGTAAATGCACCTCGAATGATTTGAAGTGATCGAGTATGTTTTTGACTAGCGCTTCCTTCATGTTGTAATACTCGGCGATCTTTGCCGCGGTCCACTGCGATGGGTCGGTTTGATGGTTGCCGATAAATTGCACCGCTTGCCGTAGGGTGCAACGACCCTTCGTGACTGTACGCGGTTCCAAATGACCGAACTCGTATTCTTCTACGGAGGTGCGGTTGATTGGAAGAGGCTTATCGGGGTCCTGCTTTTGAGCCGCCTTTGGATCGATCTAAAAAGCACAAAAAACGAAACACACACGTGTTTCAGAAGAGAACATTGTCGAAGGAACGACCGCAAATTTCATCCTTACCATTACATCCTTTGAAGTAACGTACACTTGGCGTAAGTTTTCATCCAGCATTACATTCTTACGACTCTGTTCTGCGACAATCTCGGGATGTTCTGTAGAGAAGGAATGCTCGATCTAAATAAGCACTGGGACAGCATAGAAGGTGGTCACACACGCAAGAAGGTTGTTCCTTACCCTTCAGCACCCGCTCGAGGTCTCGCAGGTTGGATTCAAACTTTGGGGCCGGTTTGGGTTTCGCTTGCGATATCACTTTCTGTGCGCGGTTTTCAACATTAAAACGTTGCGCCTGCCGTCCTACGACGGACATAACTTTACCCATCTTGAGCACAGATTACCGCACATCCAAAGTTTATTCTGTTCGATATCAGCAGATTGCGTAAATATACCCGCCTTGACAAATGCTTTGACAGGGAAAATCGGGTTTGACGTTTTCAACCGGCACCGCAGTTTGTTTATGTTAATGGTTTGAAGATATGTTTCGTTGCTGTGCTACAGGTTTTTACAATAATTGTGGAATAAGTTGGTACTTTCCATATCACATTACTTTTTTTTTAAATAAATTGGTGCAGTTTTCTGTGAATAAACAAGACATTTTGCTGGAAAGTGATACACCTCTCCCTATTTGGTGTAGCATTTTCAGCTGTCACAACAATAACAAAGGGAAAAACACGATCAAAGCCGGCGCAAAACATCATGGTGAGCTCAATTTAGTTCCGTATTTTACCGTCTATTCCACAATGAAACCTATTTTTGTTCCTTTTGTAGTATTCTCTACTGTATAAAGAAGAGGCAGCACACGAGGAAAGCATTTGGTCCTGTGCCTGGGGCCGTATAAAAGTGCGCCCCGAAGGTGCGGAAGATGAAAACGATGACAACTCGCGAGATTCCCCCGTCAGCAAAAAGGACGCCCAGTTCGAGTACAGAGATTTCATTGTTACTGGTGGTGTCGACGATACGGTTAAAATTTGGGACGTGTTGCCCGATCGGAGCAAGTTTAAGCTTCGGAACACCTTCACCGGCCATTCGCTTGGTGTGGTTTCAGTAGACGTCAGCACTGACGGCGAAGGTAAGGCTCGAGTTGGAACGTGATGCGGGACCGCGAAAGATATTGTAATGGTTAACAACTTTTTGTTCGACAGTGATTGCAAGTAGTTCCCTCGATTCAAGCCTATGCATATGGAAGGCGGAAACGGGACAGCTGATGAATCAAATTTCGGTCGGACCGGTCGATCTGTGGACGGTGGCCTTTTCACCATGCAATAAGTACATCATATCGGGCTCCCATGAAGGAAAAATATCACTGTATAGTGTAGAAACTGGCAAAGCGGAACAGGTGTTGGACCCGCAGAACGGTAAATTTACGCTCAGCATTGCATATGTATGTTTCTTGAGAGGAAAATCGTAACAAAAAGACGTTAGATCAGCAAATGTTTAATGGGTTTCCTGTCTATCGATTTTAGAGCCCTGATGGAAAGTACATTGCAAGTGGTGCCATCGATGGCATTATCAACATTTTTGACGTCGCAGCTGGCAAGGTGGCTCAAACGCTGGAAGGTCACGCCATGTCCGTCCGTAGTTTGTGTTTCTCGCCCGATTCGCAAATGCTACTGACCGCATCGGACGATGGTCACATGAAGCTGTACGATGTTGCACATTCCGACGTGGTGGGCACACTGTCTGGCCATGCGTCCTGGGTGCTATCGGTGTCGTTCTCTGGAGATGGTAAAAATTTTGTCTCCTCGTCGAGCGATAAGACGGTTAAAATCTGGAACGTGGCCGAACGCCAGTGCCTGCACACGTTCTCGGAGCATGCCGATCAGGTGTGGGGCGTTCGGTACAGCCCCGACAGTGCGAATGTCATCTCAGTGTCGGAAGATAAGTGCATCAACATGTACGATTGTCCGCCGAATGTTGTATAAGTTTAATAAAAATCTTTTCATTTCCATCAAGAATCGGAAGTATGTGCTATGTGTTTATAAATGATAAATGTTGTTAATTTCGCCTTATTAAAACAATGCATAAAGTATTCCGATGCAGGAAATGGTCTAAAATGACAAAATACATAAATATCCTAAATGCTGTATCGTTTTAGAACTTGTTCACTACTTCAAATCACCAAACAGATGATGTTTATGGTGACCTACAAGGAAACCCTTGTGAATTGGTTTGCAAGTGGCTATATTTGTTACGAGTATTCAATATTAAAGACTACATTAGGACGGATACTCATACATAAATCAATCTTGCTCGCACTTCATTAATATCTTCGTCAATCCTCCAATGGATCTGGGCCAAAACGAAAGTGATCCTTTCCCTCTTCGCCCGCTTCCAACACACATACGGCTTACCACTCGCCTTCGAAAATGGCTATTTTCTGTCCATTCGAGAAATACACACACACGCTCCCTGATGGGTCGAATTTTCTCATGCATTTCTGTGATTCTCCGGAAGAGCGAAAACATACCAACAGCTGGACATTAACATCGCCTTCCTCATCCTTTCCATTCAATACAAGGGTGGGAAAAGGTTCGAAAGATATCGTCCAACTAAAAGTTCTCGCCCCAAAACCCCGAGGGTTGATACCGACGGAGGGATCCGTATGCCACATCGAAACGGTGGCGTGTAATGTTTGTCCCCGCAATGGAATTACACTTCATAGGCCACTGATTTCATCCTTCGAGACCATTTCACATTTGAACCCTCTTTGCCATCGGTGTCTTCTTTCGTCCCTGCTAGCCGTATAAAAGTTCAGTGACACTCGTTTTCGGGCACCCAAAAACCCCAAGACGCGAGGAAACGGTCATCCCGTGAAAAAATAAATAAAAACGGGAAGGTCAGCAAGTATGTGCTAATATTATGCAGCTCGTTTCCGGTGCCGGTCCGGTCAACGAGGAGGTATACGTGGGGGAGGTCGAGTAATGATGTAAACTTGTGCAGAAGGTCGTGGAAAGTACGAAAAGGCAAGAACACCACTGCTACCGGGGGAGCCAGAACGGATATAGTTAAGCCGAAGTATGATACGCCGCTCGGTATGGATAACGACCGCGTGGAGAAGTGGACGGAATTAACGGATGGATGAAAAACGATAAAGTTTCACGTAGTACACGCATAATCACATCATGTGGTTGCATTTTTCTAGGGAATGGATGTTCATTTTTATTAAATTTAAACTAAATTTTGTTTAAAATTTTACATTATTCCCAACATTACATCGCCTCATACGCATTACATCGTGCGTGTCTGCAAAACGAACCAAACATGTATGCTTCTTTCTCTCTCACGCAACCGTAGAGAGCAAACATCTTGCTGTCCGTGTACGGTATACGGCTTACAAGCCCGTACATTGAACGCACACTACGTTGCCATGGCAGCCACAACTAAATGCATTCCATGTGCTGCACTTATAGCCCGTTTGTTTTTGTTTACAGTTGCGCATGCAGCTTTAGCGCTAACCCGACCTGCCCAACACATTGACACACAATCTAATTCCCTAGATCAAGACCAAGCCCACACGCTCTAGACGCAGGCAGGAACGGTGCACCGAACCGCAATTCAAAGCTGCAACGGTTAATTGCGTCGTGCGTAGTGTTGTATGCGTTTCGATGGGCCGTAGAGGCCCGCTTCCGAAAACGGGCCTCGAGTCTAGCATTAAGCTCACTTGGAAGGAGTTTCTTTGTGTTCTGCCTTTGTTGTCAAACGTCCAACATGATGCTCTCAATTTAATCTCAATCAATGGTGAAGGCTGATGCTCGCTCATAAATATTCTAAGCCAAATCGAGCCCACACAATAAAACATGCGCGCACCAATCCGAATTGCAAAAGAGCACTGCATGGAAGTCCTTCGGGACATGTTCAATGTCCACTTGAGATAATTGCGAGCCAGAAAAAGATTCGATTTGAATGAAAACGATTGCATATGCGAGGTGAGGACGAGGCGAGCACGTGCTTGTGTTTGTGTGAGCGTGTTGTGATCGATGCGTAATGTGTGGTGCATCGATAAGCCTATAGGCTTTTGTTTTGTAGGAAAATGAGAGTTGTAATTGCATCTCATCGATTGAGTTGGAATTCATTAATTTTTCCATGCCTCCAATTCATGTCGTTTTAGCACGTATCGAAATTCTGAGACCGAATTATTCCGTTTTTTATAAAAAAAAAACTGTTGAACGAGCCTAGTTTTGTTAAGCTGTCAATAAGCAAACGCAATATAACACGGTGCTCAGACTTTCTTCCATCTATTTCTTCTATTTTAGTAATTTGTTGTGGCTTTTTAGCTGACAAACATTCCAGTCGACATAAAACCCGTTTATGTCGACATTGAGCCAACGTTGTTTATGTTGCCATTGGCGATGGTGTGTGTGTGTGAACCAGCGCATTGGTGTGCACGAGAGTAGGCTCTCTCTTTCGCAAGCCATTTCTTTCTCTCGTATGTAGCGCGCGGGCTTGGTTCGTTCCATTTATGCCGCGCAGTACTATTTCTCTCACTCAAACACGCTCTTGCTTACCGATCGTATAGGGGTGGTTTATGCTCTCTCTCTCTCTGTTGCTCGCGCTTCGTGGAATGCTGAGGCGCAGTACACACTGCTGTGTGAAGCATCAATTTGAGGTTGAATTTCGTACATTTAATGAAAATTAAATGAGTTTTTCTTGCCGAAAATACCTTGAATGAAAAGACTATGCATTTAAAATGTGTAACAACATTTTCAACCCGCTAGATGTAGCGGAACACATCGTTTTACTTGAGGTATTACTCCTCAAAGAGGGGCACAAAAAACGATCGCTTGTGTGTACCGGTCCATAGCCGGGTTCGTGGAGCTTAACGAAAGCTTTTATGCTCCAACATAGACACGACGGGGTGGGGGTGGTGTGGTGTAGTGTACCGATAGAGGTGGCGGAACGGAGAAACGCCACGGCAAGCACAGCGCGCCCGTCCCGAGAGCGAACGCTTCCTTGGCGCTTACCAACAGTCGTTGTTTCGCGTTTTCTCATGCTCGTTGGACCCGTCCTGGCTGTCTCTCGTACTGTCGTCGTCGTCGTCATCGTAGCAGTTGGCGTTTGGGTCGGTGCAGTTGCAGGGCTCGCGTGTGCTTTGCGAACGAAATCATTCGCGGTTGTGTCTGTGTGGTGTTCGGTGCTCGGTTAGGAGACTTCAACCGAGCAAGCAGAAGCAGTTGAAGCAACAGCAGCAGAAGAAGCCGCATCCTTCAGCAGACACCGCGAGAAGCCGTTCAGCGTAGTTCGAATTCGAAAAGGGTAATGGCCGTTTCCGGTGCAAGCATTCCTTCCTTTCAAGTGCTGTTGTCTCCCTTGCCCCATTGCGTCAGAGTTTGTGTTTGAATGATCGAGATCTCGAGCGTGCTTTGTGGTCGAATTAAGCCGCAAAGAACATTGCTCCCTCCCTAGATCGGGAGGGGCAGAATCATCATCACCATCATCGAGTGGCGTGTGTTTTGTGTGTGAACCTGTCTGAGTGAGTGGTGGGTAGTGTATTTTGTGCTGGAACTGATCGGCGTCAGTTTTCCAGTTCCAATGTTGTTTGGGGCGTCGCGGTAATGTGATAGCATAAAGCGAAGAGCAACCAAATGTAGGATCAAGTGGAACTAACTCCGTTGAAGCTGCTTCTACGGACGTATTTATGAAGTCAACTGGCGATCGCTGATGAACTTCAACCTTTTTCTTTCTTTGCTGGTGGATGGTAAGAATCCGCCAACAAAATAAAAAAGGCGTGTGAAATGTCTCCTTTTACTAAGTATGTCTAATGCAAGAGAGATCTCATCGCTAAGCCGGTGCGTTTAGTTCCATTTGCGGACTGTCAGTTTGGAGGCAAAAGATCGTAATCCAATAAAAGTCATAAAGGAACCACCCAGCCCCTTTCAACGGCTTTCGACCAATGTCCCAAAAAAGCGATGGTGTGCGTATGTGGGATCAACTTAAAATTGTGTCTTCAAGCTCCCTAAGAGCGAGCCGATCGATGGGACACGGTACATTTGGCTGGACAGTGGACTTTGGTCGCTTCAGCTTCAGATTCATCTTGCCATTGCCATCTAAACCCATCACCAATACTGTTTGCTGGTTTGTTCTCTTGTGTTTGCAAAAAACACGACACTTAAAAAGCAGCCTCATTGCGGTAGAACGGAACCGTACGAGAGTTGAGGCGCGATTGCATAAATTAATGCCCGCCGCCGGACTGTACGATGAATAAACATGACCGTTGATCGTTGTCATTAGGCGGTTGTGCCAATGCGGAAAGCATGGTGGGGAGATCCGATGCACAACGTCACCCACTCCAATCGTTTCACTCCAGGCCGGTTGATTGCGAACGATCGATCGATCGACACTCGACTGCCTTCCTTCCGCGCGTGACGTTTTGGCGTGAGTAATAAGATCGGCATGTGAAAATGATGCTAAATTGCACGGTTTCAGCAGCTTCATGACACAATCCTAGGGCTTTTCGCAGACATTGCAGGTGCGCCCACTCATACACGATTGGCAAATCATGTTGCCCGATCGTCATCAATTCCCACCCCCTTCGGTCTCTTCGGTCGGTGCGAGGTCAAATTTGTGTTACTCAGAAGAAAAAAAAAAAGCATCCCTCAGTTCCTCTACGCACATCCAGACATAGAGAAAAAAGAAAACACAGCAAAACACTGCCCTGGTCGCAGCAGCAGCGAAAGGCCAACAACATGCGAACCGCCACCGCCACAAATTAAAAAGGTCGAAAAATTGGATCATTTTTTATTTTTGATTGCGTTCCGATTGCGCGACTTTCGTCTTGAAGCAAAGGAGGAAAAAGAGATGGATCGTGTTTGAGAATTGGGAAGCTAAAGCCGGATCAGGGCGGTGTCGTTTTGGAGGAGTAGGAAACATGCCGCCATCGACGTCAGGGCTCCAAAGACACCATGGTGCGTACAACGACGCGCCAGGCCAGCTTGTTCGTAGTTGTTGTCGTCGTCGTCGTCGTCGCCGTCGTCGTGATGGTGGTGTGTTGGATGCGGAACAAAAATAGAAATTTATGCCATGTGCTATCCACAAACTTGTGCCGATCTTCGTCGACTCCCGAGCTCCAACGATCACGGTGTCACTGCTCGGTCGCTCCACAAACATCCAGCTGAAGATGTGGTACCGAAACCCGGAAGATGCCACCGCTAGTGATATTCCTATCACCGGTTCTAATGTCTGCAGACACCCTTCGGCGGCCATTAGCCGGTCGCGCGTGAGATGACGTGCGTTGTCACAAATCGAAATGGAGACCCTTAAGAATCTGTGGAGTTATAAATGCACCGTTGCAGACGACTTCACAAACTGGGGTTATTGCTTCGTTCATGACGCGACTACTAGCGAGCCTCTTTTTCGCAGAGTTACTGTGATCTCTGCCTGTCGGAGGAACACGAACGTACGTCGTTTCCTTTGCAGATCGTTGGGATTAATTTTCCACGCGTTCTTGGATGTGATGTTCGCCCCGACAAGCGTGTGTTTGTATTTGCCGAGCGTAATGGTGTTGTATGTTTTCGCTTCGTTCGAGTGGAGAAACTAATCTCAACACCCGCGCATGCAGAAGGGCGTTGTAGGAGATCGGACGGGAGGGATGATTTTGGGGATCATTTCCACGAAACAACAGCGCCGTTCTGCGCTCGCACGAACACGGGTTGTTGTTGTCTGCGTTGCTTTTGAAACACGAACACACAACGGTTTGGAAGAAATGGATGTTTACCCGCAGGTTGCTGTCCGTCACTGCATGTTTTTCCCCGAGCAAACCAACTTTGCTGGCAAGGAAAAGGAAGGTGTCAAATTTGAGGCGACCAACCAACCTCGAAAAACAATACCGTTGTGCCCGGCGATAAAAGCGGGGGTCACAGTTGCATGATAAAAGAACGACCGGCAGGGTAAAAATGATATTTTTGCACATAACCGATATCGCTCGGCTCGGAAACTAACACTAGGAGCACGGTTAATATCGAAAAAAAAAACAACTTTGTAATCGATTTTTCAACACTTGCGGTTAAGCAACGTAGGGAGGACTTTGGTCGTGCGTCCTCCTCACGGCTGGAAAAACACAATCATCGACATCATTTGGGGGCGTTGAAAATAAAAACCGGGATCGTCATCAATTCGTCCAAAGTAGCAAGGAAATATGTGCCTGACAGTCAGCGCGCGTAGGTCGTGTAATTGGATGAAAGGGATTCGGTTACTTGTTGAGCGTGTTAATGGGGAAGGGGAGGGGAGGGGGGGGGGGGGGGGGGTGGGGTGGAATGGTGTTGTGGTGTAATGTAGAAACGTAAGGAACCCGACCAGTGTGGCTATTAAAAACCTTCAAAAAGTGTCTGCCGGGATAGGCTTTTGGACTGACTTTCCCGGTTTGCCTTCTGTGCAACTGCCATGTGAAGCTTGATTGCGCGCGCCTTTGCGGATGTGTAACGCTAGCGCATCGATTTACGCTCGTTACGCTAAATTAGTTGATTAATCTGAAGCCCCTCACGAAGCGTATGATAAAAACAACGCTAGCGTCCCTAGGATTCGATTATTTTTTGTAAGTTGAATACGCATCGGTTGTAGCTTCCCGGGGCAGAACGGAAACCTTCCGACTGGAATTTACCTCTCTAATAAATAATCGATATGATAGAAAACGTCACGGTATGACGCTTCGGGATGTCTGCAATGCTACAAAAATCGCCGTAGATGATTGTTAAATTCAATTACCTCCCGTTTCAATTAACTCAATAGGACGAAAAAACCAGTGTCGTTTATTTCCGAAGCTCACAACCGCTATTTGACGTTGTAATATTCTGGGTACCCATTTTGTCCTCTCTTGTTCAGTGCAGCACTTTGTTTCCTCTTCGTTAATCTGGCCTCTCATCGTCCATCGTTCTCCCCTCGAAAATTATTCGACCAAAAATAATGGCCACCAAATAATCGGCTCCCTCGGTTCACGTTCAATCACCCTGAACAGAGCACCGATGGTCGAATGGGTTTGTGTGGATTTTTTCTCCTTCATCAAAAAAAAAAAAGAAAAGAATACAACATCTTCAGACTGCAGCTGCAACCATTCTCCACCCAAATATTCTCTGGATGCTGTGGGACACGAAAAAAGCCTTTCTTGCACATGATGGAAGAGGTTATTGGCATCACGGCAGGGACAAGGGTAAGACAAAACGTACTCCAAAAGACACGAGACTTGGTGTTTTAAAACTTCGTGTAACTAAAGAAAAGCCGTAACAGAAGAATGAAGAAAGAAAAGTGAGCATGGACAAGAAAAAGAAACTATCGAAAAGAAAAGTAACCACCTGCCTTCCGGTTGCGTACTGGGATTGGTCGATTGATCCCACATTTCCCATCTCACTGTGTGTTAGTGTGCGTGGTTTGGTCTGAAGAAGCGCATACATCCTGCTGCCCACGGGACGTCCGGACGTTCCAGAGCGTACTCCCAGACTTCTTTTCCCGGCCAAGTGTACACCTTTCCACTGACCTCTCTGGGGTAACTAACTTTTTCCATTGGAGATCATACCAGCAGCAGCTCGGTATGACCACCACCAAGAACTTTTTGATCACATCTTCTTGCAGTTTCTGCGCTCTCTAGAAGAGGAATTGTAACACTGCGAGGCTACTGAGGGGAAAGTAGCCAGCCAGGTCAAACAATTACTGGAAACGGTGTTTGTGTCAGGTCGTACGGTGCAGTAGGCTTTGGTTTTGGAGGAAACGCGAAAGAATGATAGCCGCGGCACATACAACTATTTTATGTAGCATACGTGCCTGATTGCCTTCGCGTGTTCTTGCCCAGGGATTTGACACACTGTCGTTCGCGAACGAAGAAGTAAACAAAGAATCGCTAGAGCGAGAGCAGTAAGGCGAAATAGTGACGAATGGCGTGCAGTATGTTTCAGCATTGCGTCTGGCGGTGGTGCTGGTGGTGCTAAAACAGCCTCTCAGAGCCGCCAGATGATTGCCTACGCAGGACCGCGGCGTCCCGTGCAGAATGTGAGAGGACATGGTTTGCGGTTTTTATAGATGATTAACTTTTTTCCCTGTTTTTAATTTCAAGGTAGAATCTGGCCGAATTCATTCCTTGCGTGACGCACCAACACACGGCAAACTTAAAGTGTATATTTCTCGTCTGCAAACGTGTGCACCAGCAAGAATATATTTGAGTCTGTTTGAGGCTGTGCTCGAAATTCGGCGGTGAAATAATACACAATCATGCTCTGGACAACATGAGGGGAAAATATAATACAAAAACGCGGGTGAACGTGCATCGAAATGGAGGGAAGAAAATGGATAAGAGAATGTGGAAACTATGTATTTACGAAGACGCTGTTGTTGGGAAGCAAGCATCACACAGTGGGTTGAAGAAACGAAGAAACGAAAACGAACGTCGATTGCTGGAGCAACCTCCAACGCCGTGAAGTTGAAGGAAGAGCCGCGAAAATAATTCTTTCGGGCCTCTCTCAGCTGCTGCTGTTCAACTGGGAGCATCCTTCTTCCTTCTTGGGTATGAGCGCTCCGTGGGACAGGCGACCTGAGCCACGCTCCTGGTGGAAGGTAGAATAAGCGGTAGCGTGTGTGTGTGTGTGTGTGTGGTGCGCACACTGCTTCTCACTCTTTCTCTCTTCCCTCGGAACCCTGGGACGCACAGACACTGAATGGCTTAGAACCGGTTTATCCAGTTCTTCTGTCGGTTTTCACAACCCTTTTCCCAACCCCCCACTTTCGTTATCTGCCCATGTTTGTACCGAATGCGTGTTTGCTGCGTGAATGCTTCGGGGCATCGCGTTGAAATCACATTTCTCGGGGGTCGAATCCAGACACGAGCGGGTCCATGCGTCCTATTTCTTCACCTACGCGTTCCGTTCTTTCGCTATCGCAAACTTGTGAGTACAGCTGCGCTGGGGACGCGTCTGGATAAGCCAACTCTACATCATAACAGGGTTTCAGCACAGCGCAAAACGTACCACCTTTTTCCAGAACAATTTTTTCCTTAACCACCGAAGGTTTTGCGATGTATGTATGCTACAATTGAAACAGTTGCGTTGTAGCAAACACTCAACATTACCAGAAACTATAGGAGCCAATAGCGGTGGAACAGAAAGTAAACTTCGTATATAAATGAAATCAGTGCAGTGGGTGGCATCAGTGTCTTGTCCTTCTGCTAGAGTGATAACGTGTACGAAATGAGACTAGTGTTAACGTTCGGTATCATCTGCTTACTCCAGGTAAGTTCTAGTAGTTGATGTTTTTAACGAAGATTCACCAAAGCCTTTCGATCCTGTCCACAGGGTCTCTCTGGTGAGCCGAGACCAGAGTTTGGTCTGACTAACACCATTTCAGGAAGCGATCGTATGACGTTGGTGAGGAATGCTGCATCGACCATTCCAATGGAAATCATGGCAATCTCTGCTGGTTCGCTTATCTCAGGATACGGACCATTGAACACCCTAAATGGTTGTGTAGCGTTCTTAACCATACCATTTGGTAACCTATTAAATTTCCTTTTCGATGGTTATGACAAGTTACTCGTAGCCAAAGACGGTAATATAGCAGGGGCCTTTTCAAATTTTGAGACTGCAATAAGCTCAATAATATCATACATATCGGTTGGCGTATCAGGCATTAGAAATCAGCTAAGACTAAATTCTTTTCCGGGCATCGATAGCCAGCTTGAAGATGCGTACGGGCGCATCGCTGCTGGTTTATTGGACTTAAAGTCTAAGAGTACGCTCGTTAGAGAAGCTCTGATTGAGGTCTACAACATTGTTGGTTCAGCGACAGTTAGTGCGGATATTTTGCGCAAACACTTACCCATGAAACTAGTATACGACATGGTGCACTCCTTCAGCAACTTCCGAGCTTTTTTGCCCCTGGTGACGTATATACTGAACTATAAAGTCCAGAACTTGAAGGAAGCGGACAGCTATTTCGTGCGTTTGAGGACTGCTCTCTCTACAGATGTAACAGTGGAAGGCGAGAAACTCACAACTTATATCGAGAAGATTATCTCCCAAATTCAAACAACTGTAGAATCTGAGTTCTCTGGAGACAAAACTAATGCTCAGACAGCTGCGGACATTTCATCGTTGACTAATATTAAGACTGCCACCCAGTATGCCGGTCTTATCGCAGCTGCAAACACGCTGAGTGGTTTATTCGCCGTCGATGCTCTAGCAGCCCAAACGAGTACCATGAAGGCGGCCTTTTCCAAGATCACTTCATCATCGTTAAATCTCATCAATCGGCTACAGCGTTTAGTTATTTTAAATACCAATGTTCTCTTGAGAGAGTTGATCTACACACTGCTCGACAATGTCAAGTATGGTCGTTACTGCTTTAATAAGTACAAAGATTTGGTTCATAATATGTTTGAGCAGAGCTTCAATTCAGCCTGGTTGTGCGTAAATAATGAATACGAGCGCCTCGATTACTTGAAAATCACTCTGGATGGCATCCTAGAGCTGATGGCCTACGATTACGAAGATTTCTTGACACAGGTTAAAGTCTGCGAGTCAATCAATTCATCGCCTACAAACCTGAATTCTTGCGTCACAGCGGTAAGTACACTGAGCAAGCGGTAAAATCAATTACCCAACAGTGGCTTTAGCACGACTGTAACGATTTGTCCTGACATTCTCGTTCACAGCTCGCAAACTTCTACACCGAGGTGTTTAAAATGACGACCGAAAAGATTACCATAGTGTATAAGCTGGCAACGGATGAAGCGGTCGCTAGCGAGAACCGTCTGCTGATGTGCTTCCAGTTAGTGTTCATCGATGGAATCAACGTTCAGCAGCCCAAGATCCAGAGTGCCCTGAGGACTTGCAGTACGGATGGTCCAGCAGGCAGTGATTAGTAAAAATCCAGCACTAAAAAGTATTGCTGCCAGAGAAATAGTTTCATTAAATACAATGCCCTTTCTGCTTGGTTGGTTTTATACCAGCAAGGTGTAATAAACTGTTTTTCGTCATTTCGTTGTCAACTATTTTTCTTATCGTTTATTATACAATGATATTTCGTGAATCTCTACAAAGGAAGCACACGGTGTGCAGTACCTATGGTTTGAAGCTATACAGGTTGTTGGGACGATCGCAGAGCAAAGCCGAATGACAACAGGCGCGGTTAAACATTTATTAGTGAGAAGTGTTCATTTATTTCGTCACTTTAAAAAACGTCTTCTTGCACCGGTTTTCCTTTGCTACTAATCGTATTTACGCTCGTGAGCGTCCTCTTATGGTCTTAACCGCACGCGACCCTATCCTTGACCGTGATCGACCTGTTCCCTGATTTGTCCTTATCAGCGGTAAATTGGTCGTCTTCTTCTACGCTCTCTCTATCCCTTTTCGATGGGGGGGATTAGCGCCATCAATTGGTTGGTAGCAGGGTTTCGCCCGATCTTGTCCTGCGTGCAAATTTATCTAGACAAAAAGGCGGCTCAGCTGTCAAAACAAATACAGGTGGCCTCGTTGTGATCTTGTCAACACAGGTGCAACACCACCTGATACAACAGAGTGTTTTTTCAGAGTATTCTACATATGTTTCATTAGAAGGAGAATTCTTTTCGCAGTATGACGATGAAAAAACTTAAAGAAACCAGGCTGAATTTATATGCTTCTTGCGTAGCATAGAACTGCGCGATTATTCTTCGTCATCTATCATTATAGAGGACTTCCATAGATCCCATAGGCCTCTCGGTACCGGCCTCCCTGATGCCTCTTGGCACTAGATGAATGTCTAGCCTAACTAGACGTAGAAGGATAAAATGGTGGAATGGCCCCTAGTATAAAAATGGCAATTTTTAGTCGCCCTTCAATATATGTACCTACGGGCAACAAAGAAAACGGGGAGATAAAGCTCTTCTTAACCACCACCGCCAGTGCCGGTGAGTAGGGAAGGCTCAATGCGGCACAAATCGAGCGCGCGCTATGCGTTCTCTAAGCATTTCGTTTCGATGGTACAGCTTCGTTTCCGCTTGGCGAAGAAGCTTACAGAATTTATTCGACGAATGATTGCCTCATTCTTTGGTACGTTTCTCAGTTCTCCGTTTCGATCTTTAATCAGCTGAGGCGGGCAAAAGTCAGTGCCCTTAAATGCCTTCTGCCAGCGGATGGTTGCATTATAAGGTGCGCGCACATACATTATGATATAATCGTGACGGGGGATTTGGGAGCACTGCCTGCTCTCACGGCAGTGGGGCCGATATATCGGCAAACGCAACCAAAACGCAAGAGCAAGAAAGGCGAGAAAAAGGGGGACACATCACGGCTTTTGCCCTAAGCTCTCTTTGGCTTCCTAAGTGAAAAGTTCTGTAATCTCGTTATCATCGTTTCGGGAACTTTCCATTTTATTTTTTTGCTTTCATCTGAACCATTTCTTTATGTCAAAATTTCAATGTGCGGATTTTGTGACACGAGCAGACACGGGCGCTGCTTTCTGCACGAGCCCTCAAAGGCCCAGGGGCTCTCGGGGAAGCGTGCTAGGGAACGTGTGGACAGTGTAGTAGCCGTATAAATTGTGCCATAATCGGAATACGGTAACCATGGCAAAGCGGCTTCATCTGTTTGGGCGATAGAACACAGTGGACCACGCGATAGCCCGTTAACCGTTTGTTTTTTTCTTTCTTGCCGTTCTGGTGCAGAAGCGGGCGACCAAACCGGATTAGGAAAAATCGAGCATCAAGGGGTTTCGAAAAAGGAAAACAGGAAACCAGCTCACTGCATCTCCGACTGAAAGGGCTGTCGCCAACGGTCCGCCCTTCACCTTCATCGCACACGTTCCTCAACCTTTCCAACAAGGCGATTACGCGGGCAGCACGCATTGTTGATTAGATACATTTGGCCCTGGCCCTGATGCTCCCTGACGCTCGCATCTCTCGTTAGCTGCTCGACAGACGCTTGCGAGTTCGTTCACACTTGCCCCTTTCGGAAGGCTCCAGCACAAGCCCTTCGACGTCACCACCACCACCACTGATGATGTATTTTCTCGTTTCATTCATTTCACAGCTCCATCTTCGTTACCTCCTTTCGCGCTTGTTTGGACGCTGCAGCCAGAACAGCGTGCCAGTGGATCGACAGCGGTAGATCGGTATAGAGTGTTACATGTTGGCCTCATCGTTTCCGTGGTGAGATTTTTTGGGCTGATTTTAGGGTGTGCGTGGGCTCCACGGCCGTGAGTCGAGCGCATCGTTCTAAACCACAAACCGTCCGCATGCGTGTGTGGGTACGGGTGTAAAGTGTAAGTGAAAAACCGAAAGCGAAGAAGCAAAGTGTGCGTTAGATGCAAGAAGGGTGTTCTCGGCTAGAATCGTTGCACGAATGTGTGTGTGGCAAGTGAAACGGTGGAAAAGTGTAGCCCTAAAGGAGCCCTAAACCCGCAAGCGCTTGGGCTTTCTCGGGTAGTCGAGTGGCCTAAAGTTGTTCCAACTGTGGGTTGGCAGGAGAATTCATCTAACTATCTATCCTACTAGTCGCACCAACAGCACCAACATGCCTTCTCAACCTTACGATCTGGTAAAGGATGATCAAGACATCCGGGTTCCGCTGTACCCTGAGCAGGCATTCTACGGCAATGGACTGACATTTCAGGCAAAGGTAAGTGTGCTTTCATCTAAATCCTGGCCACTCGTTCTCAAGGTGTGTGAGCGGCCTAACCGGAGTGTTAATGCATTCGGTCTGTGTGTCCGGACCACACCTTTTTAAATATTCGATTCTCCAACTTCTACAATCCCCATGAGTATGAGGAACTGATTAAGCGCGACCAATTAAAGCGAGAATTAATTCACGTTCTCGTCTCGCCAACGAGCCTTCAGCACAATTAATGCATGCAAAGCAGTCGATTTGTGTACCACAATATACCCTGTGGTGCGCGGAAAACGGTCTGCAGCATTGCCTAGTTGGACTTGCGATCAGCCTTTCGGGCACTGACTACCAACCGATGAAGTCGAAGAAAGCGTTTATGCACGACTATCATAAAACTGAGATCCATAAACCTGAGCTGAATGCCTTGAGGGTGAACGTGTATACCATCCCGGGTTAGGAACACGCGGGCAAGTGACGCGAGTTAGATATTACCCATTTCTCAAGATCTTACCTTCGTGTGACGCGCTCGGGGTGATGGCGAGAGGTCACCATTAGAAGCAACCTCATATGAGGTATATGGGTGGATAGTTCACTTTCCAGTTATTTTTATCAACGGCTCAAGAGTTTTCATGTGGTGTGGATGTAGTGGCGGTGTTGGTGTCGTTCTTGCATCAGGCCACGGTACAGACGGTTACCCGTTCTTGCAACGTGTCTAAAGCATCCCAAGTCCCTACCATATTAGGTTGCACCGTCGGACGCTTTCTCTCATTAGCATTTGTGGCGAAGGCTTCTCAAGTCGATCGTTTCGATCGATCGATCGCTTCTTCGATTCGTGTTGGAGAGGCTGAACTCAAACCTCGCCTAGTTGAGTCTATAACGCAAAGGGGTTCAAGGACTGATCGACCCGAACCTCGGAACGATTGATCACCGACCGATGATGTATCATGACCCAATCCACTCTCTAATGTATTCCTTTTTTTCATCAACCCGATCTAAACGTCCGTAGGCACACGCTCCTGCGGTGCTAACCTTCCGTGTTCACAAGGGGACTGATCTAATGTGCTCGCAGACACCCAAACGAAATCAATCGCACACGTACACTGCTGGTATGGGTCCCGGAATTCCGTAGAGGTTGGGGCGTAACGTTCGTGTGCACTTTAAAATGCAGATCGTTGTTGCACTGAACCGCTGCACGAAACTGGTTTTGGGCGGGAAGTTGACAGTCGCTGGACGCGGGCACCGGACCACAAACATTAGAAGCTTTCGGGGCCTTCGAACCAAATGCCAAACCACCCTCTGCTAGAACACCTACACGATGAATTTATTTGCAAAACGCCCTTGGCGCCCTTGACAGACCACCCTGTAGAGTTGGCCCATTTCTTCGGCCAGCCCTAGATGGCCCTGGCCTGCCCTCAATCTAGTATCCGGAATCCGGAATAATCATTTTGTCACGCTGTGTCCTGATCTAACCGCTCCGTTCGACGGGGGTAGGTACTCACGGTCGGAATGTTCTAGTTCCTGGTGCGGTTGCTGCTCCTGCTATTGCTATAGGCGAGCCAATCAAATGCGACCGAGACCGATAGAGAGAAAAAGAGAGAGTGGAGTTGCAATCAAGGACTTGATTCGAGATTGTCCTCACTGCGATTGAAGCATCGAACCACAGCAACACCTTTTGTGTACATTATGCATCTATAATTGCTGGTGTATTTATTCGATTCGGGCCATCATATTGCACGTTTTAGGGTGTACACCTCAGTAAGAGAGATACGCGAGGCAGAAGAAGCGGGTTACAAACGCTTCAATAAAATCACAAAAGTCATCCCTCGAAAGGGAGCAGCCAGAACCGGGTAGAACGAGAGATGAAACGATGAGCCAATTAAACGGTAACGAATTGTGTCGGGTATCACAATTCCAGTGCGCACTCCAACTTTAGCCGGTTGCTAATTGACCGTGGAACATCAACAGCACGCTTTGGGACACCCGGTCAATGCTCGGTACAAAGGGGCGCCCAGGGTTCCACAAAATGAAAGCGGCAACGATTTCGGCTTCGTTTGTTTTATATTTCGTGTAAAACGCTTTACATTTTTCACCCTCTACGCTCTTTCGCTCACTCTCACATTTATTTAATCGATTTCCCTTTTCATCCTCTTTGCTTTGTTTTTGTTAAGAATTCAAACTAAAGGCAGATAAATAAAGCACAATGTATCTGCCCTCTCCGGGGCGAAATTGGGAAAACGGCAACTCATGCATCGAAAAACTGAAAAACGAATTATTTTGTCCGGAGTTTTTGAGTTGTGTGTGTGTGTGTGTGTGTGTTTGTGTGTCTTAATTTCCTACGGTACAATGGGTTTCTCTCTCACTCCGGGCGGTTTATTAATTTATGTTCAACTTCAACGTCCGATGGCAGCTTTGCTGGCGTGGGGGATGGGTTGGCACCGTAAATAAATTGTCCACGTGCATGATGTGATGCAGCAAGCGGCAATTTTTGGAAAATGAAGAAAAAAAAGAGGTGAGATGTGACCTCCATCCGGTCCCGTCTGTCCGGGGGTGGTGGGATTGAGAGCTTGGCACTTGGCAACGGCAACAATTTAAACTCTAGCCCGAAACCCGAAATGGTACCCTGTGTTCTGCCAAGCGTTCTGTATCATAATTTCTGTACTATTTTGCTGTCATCAGTTGCATTGGCCTCGGCGAGCGGTGGCGCACTTGTTATGTGACACGCGTGCAACGAACCCGCAGCAAGTAGGCCAATTAAAAGCTGCCTTGCGACAACTACGAGGATGAACACGCGGAGAGGAACCACTTTTTCAATTCATTTGCGCCGATTACGATCGCAGCTGCGATGCCCCGTATCTTAGCATTCCTTCTACCATTTAAGGGCGGTGCAGGTTTGCCTTAATTCTTTTGCTACATAAACTGGACATTTCCGCACTATGCTCGGCCCTTCACATGCACACAGCGTAAGCGAAAACCAAAAACGATCATTTCAATTGATCAAACGCTTGGCGGGAGATGACCGCGAAAATACAACGGAACGAAATAGAACGGTTCCGCACCGAACGAAGACGGCGACGACGACCTGGCGTGACCCCCGGATCGAGGGGCCAGAAAAAGTCAACTCATGGCCCTTAATCATTCCCGATTTGGGTGGGCAATGCGATGTGGATAAGTCGTGGTCGGACATTTCAAAGGCAACGCGCTGCTTTAAGGGGAATGAAAACGAAGCTGAAGAGAGCGAGCTAAAGAAATGGATGAAGAGTTTGACTCATCGGAGACATGTAGGCCGCATGTAGAAGCTGCTCACCACCACAACATACTGGCACCGAACGATGGATAAAGAAATCCATTAAATCTAATGCATCGATAACGATCTCACACGAAGATCGAGACTTTAGCTCGACCCGAATCGTGCTTTATCTGTTTGCACAGTTTTCCTGATAGTTTCGAACAGCCACTAGGAAAAAGCTATCACGGCCCAAAGTACGGGCAGCTTACCGCAATTGATTAGCTGACAGTTGCCAATCACCCATCGGAACTGATGCGAAGGAATGTCATCTGTCAAACGGTCAGCATTTGTTTCGCCACGGAAGAGAGCGAACTTCCTCGTATGCGCACGGCAAACACATCATCACCCATACAATATTCCAGCTGCCGCATAGCCGGAAAGGAATGTGCCGCTGTGGCTATCGTGGAAGGTGCTTTGTTTTGATTTAGATAAAGCGAACGATCCAACGTCTTACCATCACTGCGGTATGCTCCATTCCCGAACACGTGCCATGTGCACGTTCAATGATCGGTAGACATGGATGAGTCCGATGATCGTGCACTATAGTTTGATTAATAACTATCCCGAGTGCCACAAAGCCTCCAATCAGAGATGCATTTTATAGATTGATCATTTCAAAACTCTTCAATCTAACAAAAGCAATGGAACGGCCCGGAACCGAACAACGACTCTGTTGGGCATTAGTAGCCCAACAGTAGGACTTTGTGTTCACTCTGGACAACGTGGTAAAGTACGCAATATAAAAGGACTCCGCTGGCCCATATTGTGGCGATGGGGAACGACTGCATCAGATACTTCTTGTCCCAAGTGCTTTATCTCAGATGCCATGTGTCCCGCTCCTGTTGCAGCTGTCAGTTTGGTGACAATTTTATGCTGCCATCAGTGGCCCCATCCCATTTTACCGTTACCAATGAGCTCCATGGATGGTGGCCATTGCGGTTCATAACGATAATAACAATATGCCTCGTCGCTTGCCTTCCTCTTCCCGGTTCGCAGCCCGCAGACGGCAGCCCAAAACAAAGCGAACGGGACTATGAAAAGAGCATCCTTTTCGCTGCGTATTATCATTCTTGGACATCCCTGTAATATTCGTCTGCTGCTTTCCCTTCCCTTCCCGATGGTGTGCCGCGCGTGGTGCTCCATCAACCTGCCTTGACGTTGATTGGACGGGGATTGTCGTTTTATTGGAAGAAATTTATAACCTATTATTATGAAATGTGCGCGCACTTTCCTCGGTTCCGTCGGTCGGTTGATCGGCCGGGCCTCGATAATGATAAGGCCTCTGGTGCAACCGAACCCGTGTGCGCGCCGCACCGTTTGTTGCTGCTCCACGTGATTAGGTGCTATCTCAACCGAATGGGATTCTTTCTCTCTGATGACTCCGAATATCCGCAGGCCAACAGCGGTGGCCAATTTCGGGTCGTATCGTATTTTCTTCCGCAAACCCTCGCCATATACCACCTCCTTCCTCTGCAGTTGATACTTTCAGTGGACACAAAGCGGGCGCTGTTGTGTTTTATTCCCACTATATAGTAGCTGGAGGAGAGCCCAGTAGTCACGACCATACGACGCTGGTCACGTAATAACGTCAACGTCCATGTCGTATACCAATTCGCCGGATGGGTGAGTGGGTATTGGAAGAAGCTACCGGGAGGAGAATCACTTTTTCTGTTGCCCTCTTCCTCTCTCTCTCTCACGCTACCCGTCGTAGCAGGCGGAAATAGAGGACACAGGCTGGCTGCTCGATAACGGAACCGTTGCGCTTCGGTTCAGCATCATCTGGGTGTAGTTGCTTGGGAGGGCACACAGCCAGAGTAGCCCTCCCGCGTTCCACATTGCGTTCAGGGGATTGTGCTCTTTTGTCCGTCCGAGAAGGAACCAAAACATATCTCGTTGTCACGCTTCGCTTGGTACTTTTTTTACTTCTTCTCTTTCTCTCTCTCTCTCTCTCTCTCTGCCTCTCTTTCTCTCTCTGTCTCTCTTTTACGCTCATCGTACAGTTTACTGTAGTGTACTGCTTCACTCGATCCCGGTTCTGCTGGGGATGAGGATAGGAAACCTGCCGTTTTTGGCCGTGCTCTACGATGAAAAACAGGTTCATCAGTAGAGCACTCTGTGGGCCAATCTCGGGGGATGATTCTTCGGCTGTGTTCGGCTGCACCGCATGTTACACTATTCTGCAAATGGCCCATGGAATCGCGTTGGATGTAACATGCTGTCGCATTAATGAGCAGTTATGAAAAAGAATCGATGCCATAAAAATATCCTCCAGAAGTCCTCTGAATGGCGTTAAGGGAGGGAAAGAGATTCACGGAAACACAAAATTGCGCTTAAAATTAGCTCACTGAAAATTATTGCCTGTGCAGTGGTGTTGTTCTGCATCAGTTACTACTCGGCCGTTTTGCTGCCCACTTTCAGAACAGAACCATTGTAGAACCTACCACTACACACCAACGACGCAGCATAGTGCAGCAAAAATGCGGTGTGGGAATGAGATCCCGTTTTTTTAATGCCTTCAGCATGCCGTTCTGGTTGTCCCCTTCCCTCGCAGCAACTATCAGAACCGTCTGTGCCAGTACAAACGTGGCCGTGAGTTTCGTTCATCGCGTGTCGCGAACGTTTCCTGTCCTGGCTGCCGAGGCACACCGTCGGTTGTGCACATGGGAGCAATGTTAGGGAGTGTAACAGTTGGGTGAGTGTATAAAACAAAACCAGTCCGCACCGGCGAGAGGGTGGTGTGTGAGGGACGTAACTACCGTTTGCCTCAATGTCAAGGCATCTTCGTTAGTCGATGTGAGGCGATGTGAAAATAACTACGGAACTGGGTATCTTATGAGTTTTCTTTTATCCGGTCGCTCGCGTTCGTCTTTGCTGTATTGTGTGTTAGACCCGCGAGCAATAGGGATTTTTCACTGGAAAAAAAGGGAACAAATACTGCTTTGATTTATCAAATCGATTTGCCAAGGGATCAGAAGCGAAGGAATCGCACAATGTAACTGTCTGTTATTTGGGCACATCAGAGAGGATTTGATTTAAACCGTCTCGGCGAAGAACCGTTTTAGCGCACCACTTGAAAGCAAATACCACTTCCAAAGACAATAAAATGTTTGCACAGGTTTTTTTACACCTTAGAAACGACCCCGGCCGTATTGCTTAAGTTTGCACTGGTTTGATGCACAGGCAAACAAGCACCCACGTGGGGTAAGATCATTTTCAAACATGACTCACAATCTTCTGCTTCATGCGTTTTAAACAAATTCTAACAAAAAAAAACTTTTAACAAATTCTTGCCTCTCCCAGCCGGAACATCAAGACGTTAACGACGGAAGTTGAGCTATTTTAACCCCGCCTGGGTTGCCTTTCGGGATAGGTCCACGTTTGATATAGGGCCGTCTGCTACTGCTAGGGCAACAGTGAGGCGTCCACGTGAGTGTCTGTTGTGTGTTATAATAGCTTGCTCGTATCTTTGCACCATAGCGGACGTGGAAGTGGGGGGGGAGAGATTTTTTGGGAGTTTTTTTTTGACAACTCCGTAAGCCGTTCAACACCACCAGCACATATTGAAGTGGGCGAATGCTTTCAAACTCTTCAGGAAGCATGCTGCAGAACGGTTTGTGCCATATCCGTTGGTAGGTTATTGCAAACATTGCAAGTTAAAAATTCATGAGTCACTCCCCTCCCCGAAGTTGCGAGCGCGAGTTGCCAATGCCGAGCGGCAGCATTAGCATCCAGTGGTGGCAACGCATGCTTCTCTTCGCCCGAAGATGGATACTGGGACGGAGGGTCGCAGCAGTGGTGATAGCGAGTGCTGCAAAAGCATAACTCCTAACACACAACTTTTCAACCATTTCACTCAAAAGCTCCAACCAACATAACAACCACGGCAACAGTAAGAAGAGAGATAAAAAAAAAACACGCGCACGGCGGAATCTCGTTGCGACGCCGTACGAAGAGAACCCGGGCTATCGAGGGCCCTGAGATCCTGGGGGCACTTCGTGGAGATGTTTGCTAGGCCCTTTTTAGTGGACGGCGATGAGGAGGGGCGAAGAAAATGGACGAGTTTGAATAGAAGAGTGGAAAATAATTTACCTTTTGCTCCACGTTATTGCCAGCTTTGCACAGCATTTGCGCCGCCACACACAAAGACACGGACCCCTTTGCGTTTGGAGTCTTTCGTTTGGTTGCACCCGCTCTTGTGGTGAGTGGTATAATGGTCTACCGCCTTATAATGGTAGCGAGGAGAATGAAGAGTAAGCTGCGGGTTGGGTGGTGGATGCATGTCTCAGAACTCCAACACACTTACGCACATGCACACGTGGGGGAGGTTAGATAGTTTAGGCAGGCCCCTGTGGCGGCCGTACTTTGGAGTAGACATGTCTAGGGAAAGGGCCGTGTTACAGAGGAGCGCAGGCGGGTAGGCACGGTGAATATCTCTCCTTTTACGCAAAAGCCAAACTATGGCAGTAGGCTCTCTATCTCACGCGCAGCCTTTTCGCTATCCCGACGACTGGATGGATCGTTTTCTTTGTTCCGTTCGTTGGAAGCTGTCACACACTCTTGGGCTTGGGGTGTTGCATACTCGCCTATTGCCATTTTCGCACTAAGCGACATACCCGACTGCCGCCATACCCGACCGCCGGTTTGGGTTCCGGTTTTCATTTCCAAATCGTGCTCACCGTGTCTGGGTCTCCCTTTGGAAAGCTTGCTTCTAAAGAAAGCCATGTTCAATGCTACACCCGAGACCACCTGAGTCCCAGCGTTCACCTTCTAGCTGGGTTCGGCCGGCGGCTTTCACTATTTTCAGCAGATCAAATCACTTTCTTTGATGAATTGGTGGTGACAGTAGGAGAGGAGGGGTTTGAGATCATCAATGTCATAACCAGCAAATCGAACTAACTCATCCTCCTGCCATCACCAAAACCAGAGCACATCACCATGCAGTTCATTGCCGACGCACCGGTGCTCCAAGAATGGATGGCGTGGACTGAAATATCACGGTCGTTCGTCGACGTTCCACCCGAGGCTCCCGAAAATGGATAAATCAGGACCACACGAATGACTTTCGAAAATTGGACAGGTTCCCTTTTTTAATATCCCGCTGCTGTGGCCGAGTGTAGCGCTGCGACAGCTTTCGCTCGCAATCATTGGAGGCTTCTCCCCGGACGGAAAAGATTGGCATTATTGGCAGCGAGATGACCAGCGTCCACTGCCAAATTGGTCGATCGGAGCGCCACCTTTTCTGCTCCAGTAATCTTTTCGTCTTTTGACGGTCAACTCTTATCTATGATTGAATCGCTGAATTTCACCGTCCCAGCTGTATCGGGACGCGGTGGGGGTCAATTTTTGCGCAAATTCTTTTCCAGCGAAAGTCGTCCCCAAAGGACCCCGTCGTGTGTACGTTCACGCTGTGTAGGGGTAGCTTTGTTTTTGTCGCAAGATAGCGAGCAGATATTTACTGGTACTGGCGAGTTATCGTTGGAAATATCAGGACACGGTAGAATGAAAGACCATTTGTTACCGCTCGTGCTGCATATCTTCCGTGAGGCTTGCTGGTAGGAAAGGTTGATAAAGCTTAACTCGTAAAATGGGGCATTTAGAAGTTTGTAGCAATCATTTCAAGCAGGACGATAATTTGTTAACGACATCCCAGAAGACACCGGGTACACCATGCCAGAAGAAGAATCACTTTGCTCAGCAATATGGCTTAGTACAACAAGAGGACTTGTTCGCATTCTTTCTTTTCGGGAGGGGCATGACATATGGCGGTGCTATGTCTAAGAGAATCCAATATCGGATAATATATGGCTCAATGAAAATCGACCTCGATTGTTCTTACTTGAGCCCTGGGTCCCGCTTTGCATCTTTGAAGTTTAGTCGTACTTTATTGTAATCGTACCAGCATTTTCCTTCTCGGTACACAATACGCTTGCGGTAGCAATACCGTCACGTCTACTTGAGTTTGAAATTGGATTACTCACGCAACTTAAATGATTCTGCTCGGCGGGTCGGCCAGCCCGACGGTAATGCATTATCGTTAGGCCCTTAACAACGTCACTAGCACAAAGCGGGAAGCAACCCGGAATGGTCAAAACCACGGGACCACTCCCTTCACTGCGGGAAGTCCATTGAACCGGGGGCATATGTCGCTTGACCGTACCGTTTCGGGTCTGTGCGAATCTAACGATAGACCAATATCGATAGCATGATTGCCCATCGATGGGCCATGAATAATAAAGCCTCCCGGTGGCAGCACAGGCGAAAGCCGAACACGGGAGCACAACACGTACACCGCGAGAACTGTAGAGAAGGACGCAAAAGTACATGAGGTGGGAGGGGGGGAGGGAGGAATGCATAGCCATTTTCGGATTCGGAGGCTATCTCGCCATCATCCAGCCACCAGAAGCGCGAACCGATCAAGCAATAAAAGTAGGAAATTGATTGCAAATGCAGCTGCACTCTTGATGCTGCCGAAGAACAGGCGAGAAACGGGTGGGTTGGGTTTTCACTGTCCCTCCAGTGCACATGGATATGCGACTAATTGTCTTCCAGCTCGACAGGGAAGGGTTTAGAAAAAGGGGAAGAGAGAGAGAGAGCACGCCTGCGGGACAAACTCCGGAAGCCAACACAACACTTACACACCCAACCTTATTCCTGCCCAAGCACGGTGCAAACAATGGCGTATGGCAGCGTTCCATTCCGTATGCAGCTGACGTAGCCAGAGAGCGAGCCTGATGTCGAGAGGGCCGTGGAGAATAGAAAGACTTGCCCATTTTTATTCGATTTCCAATATGCATTTCCTTTCACCGTCCCCTACCTACCTACCTGCCTTCTCCATCGATTTTCCCCGTCCGGCCACGTGCAGACCTGTCAAAGGCATACAGAGGTCTAGAATCGGCTTGTTCGATAGAGCGTACCATTACCACCCCGCCATTGGTGTGCAGGTGAGAATGCAAAAACGACGCAATGGTAACATTTATTTGCCGCGCTTTTTCGTGTTCGTCGGTGTCGTACTAGCGTGCTGTTGCTGTTGCTGTTGCTGCATACAAGTGTGGTTCCCGTGGTGAATAACAAGAGTTAATGCAGGCAGCCCTTTGTTTGCGATTCCATTCCACGTTGAGCGGCGTGGAAACACATTCGGAAATGGTTTTATTCGCTAGAATGCGCGTTAAAAGGCGAAAACAGGGAAAACGCGGCAAAACAGTTGATCTCGGGGTACTTTTTATTTGGAATGCTTTCTACTGCCACTTAAAACTCCCGCCATGGAATACACACGGGTGCTGCTGCAGCATAAAAGGTCATAGAATAATGGATTTGCTTCAGGGATACATACGGGTGGAAAAGAGCGTATGAGAGTGCATTGCGATGGAAGTAGTATGCATCACTTCATCACTCCTCGATGTGAGAGTGCTTCGCAATTTCTCTTTTAGAATTCATTTCAACGAATCAATCAGGAGTTAAGGTGTGTTAAGTGGCGGCGAGGTGTAAATTTTGCAGTTTTGTTGAACTACTCCATGTTTTCCCTTTTCCTTTCCTTTCCAATGCCACATTGGAATGCTGTAGGACAGTGGAAACGAAAAGCGGATTGACTAATTAAGGCAACAATATGCAAAATATCATTTAAAATGTATGAAAACTTCCCCAAACGGCCAACGAACACTATTCTATCATAAGCTAGCTCCAACCATTGCTGATTCCGCACGGACGCAAGAACCAATAAATTTTAATGAGATTCCTCTTCAAACGCATTTGCTGCAGCAGAGCGATAAATCCCATTTCTAATAAGACCTCTAATGAATGCTGCTGAACTGATTTGCGAAGAAAAGTACCATCGCGTTGCGCGTTAATTAATCGTGAAGTATCGCTCATCCAGCGTCGGTGCTGTGCACCGATGCTGCCGAAACTGCATTCCATCTTTTACGCGCTGCACGCGTTGCACGTGTGTATGCAAATAGCACGACGATGACGGCGACGACGACGATGAAGATGACGACGTAGCACATGCGGCCGCCACTCACAGTAACGTCATCGTTTTGGCGTTATGTCAATGGACATCGGTAGTGGGAGGACCAACGCACTTTTGCGTGGCAAGGCAGAGCCGAGTTCGTTTACCTCTACGCAGAGTAAGAGCGAGAGGCGCTGCTGTAAGATCTCCTCGTTCCGTAAAACACTTTAGACCTTTTGCTTCTGGTTAGGATCTGCGCTGAGACTATGTTGGCTGAAGGGCGAGAAAGAAATCTGCATAAAGCTTTCCAGATGTATTACGGAGAGCAGCGAATGGCAACCTCGCACCCGATTTTCGCACATAAATAATTAACATTAACGCTGTACGTCAGGTTGGAAGTTTTGCGACTTTGGAGCACTGCCAACAGAGGGCGCGGAGTGGAGTGGAGTGGTAGTGCAGGAACATTTAAGCACACCATTTAACACCATGTTCGCGTTCGCGGCATTCAACAATCGACTGCAGGAAGCAGAAGACGAGCCGATTGCAGCAAGCTGCATGTGTTGTGCGCCTTGTTGTCCTACTTGTGGCGCTGCTGCTCTTTCCTTTGCCGTGCTCCATGCACGCGAGACAGACGATCGCACAAACATTCGCTAATGGCGATCGCCCTGCAACAAAGATAGCGCTTGCTACGGTTCGTAGATCGCTTTGCAGTGCGCCACTATTTGCGTGGACCAGTCTTGTCTTGAATCGCGCGTAAAACGTTACGGCTGACCTGATTCTTTTGAGCTGGACATTCGACGTACGCGCGGTGGAGCGAAAAAATGCTGACAAGCGCGAGAACCACTCGCCGTTAGCGGGGTTCGCGGATGGTTATTGATGATGGGAATAACCCTTCGAGAAGAAGGACTGAAGTTCTTATACAAAACTGTTTTTATGACAAGGAATACACAGGAGAATGGCTTGAAAATCTTGTACAATCAAGTTCACCGGTGAAGTTGTATCGTTAGGTTCGCTATGCTACTCGTCTTTCCTCTTTAAGGGTTAACGTACCTTATGCTACTACTTTTCTCGCAGATTTCATGATTTACTGCTGAGTCCGGATTCTTTCGTCCATAGCGACAGTTTCCTCCTCTGGTGCCCTTTTCTCGCCCATCTACTTTTTCCGACTATTTCCACTAGCGCATGCAAATAGCGCACACATCAGCATAAACAATGTTTGCTTTGGTTGGTCTGACGTTTATATTGTCTTATCCTGTTTCCTCCCGACCACCGGGCGACACCGGTTGCGACATGGCAATGTTTTCATTGCGGTACGATGGTTGAGCATGTCGATGTCCGTCCAGCAGGTCTAGAGGGTCGTTTGGTGGGAGGGAGGGAGGGAGGGAATTTTCAAAGGCGAGAAGAAAGGTGATTATCTTTTGTTCATTTTTTAGCTGTGACCAACGTCCCAACAACACGGCTACCGGTCGGATGACCATGGTACATGGTAGCTTTACCGGTAATGAATTGATAGAAACGACACAAAACGGGCATTATGTGCTTTATGGAAATATATGGGAGGATGTACTCGTAGCTGCATTTTAAGAGACTGATGTTGCTATTTTTATGCCTCTATTTAAAGTCCTGAACTAGCCAGGAAGCAATTTAAAGGTGTGCATCGTATTCATTTCCTAACTCTGCTTTTGTTTAATTTTCTCTTGCGGCAATCTGTTAGCTTCACTGGAAAGTCAATGCCTCACTCATTTGACTCTGTTTGATGCCAAGTAATTACAGTTGCTTGAGATGAGTCTCTTATTGCCGCTGGCGTTGATTCAACCTTCCAGCAAAGCAAAGTCGTTTGAAGCTGGCTTCATGAAAATGCACGCTGACTCACAATATTCAACTCTTACCTATAGGAGTTATTTATACGCGGTGACAAGCAAACGGCATCGGCATAATTACAGGGTGTGGAATCTATTCATCACCACCAGCGCCTCTAGCTCGGGCGTGCGCTACCTTCCATTGCATCAAATTTCAATATTTTGAACGGTGGATGTCGATTTATGATGTCGAACGAAGAATTGGATTTCTCGTCCATCCTTAGGGCATTAGAATGTGGAACGGCAGAGGTGGTGTGCGGCACGGAGCCATTGAGGTTGGTTATTGCTTGGAGTAGACTCTACTTAAGAGTAGTGCCATGAGCGAGTAATGATCGTCTTTCTCAAAGAATATGGCTCGTAAATCGAGCTCAATAGATGTCAGAGTGTGATGCGGTACGGTACACAGTCACTCGCAACAACATCATCCCTTGAACCGATTCGATTCCAATTGCCTGTCACGCCCGTTTTCCTTTCCAGCGGAAGTCGGAAGTAAGCTCTCGTGCCTCCCTCTCCTCACACGGCCACCAATATCGAGTAAGATGTGTCCGACACGAGGCAGTGCAAATAAATACGTGACCAACTTCCGTTTCGCCTGGTACCGTTCGCTCGCTGCTCCTCACATCAACCGTCTCCAGTTGCACACGCCGTGCAGCTCTTGAAAGCCGATATAGGCGTACCCCCGCCGAGTCGTGCCGCCGTGCCTCATTGCAACAGCTGGAATGCACTTTGCATCTGACAGCAATCACTGAAGGGTCGGACTGTAACACGCACAGTCTCCACGATGCATATGATGTTCGCTGCCCCGTCTCCACCCGTCGGACTCTGCACTTTGTCATTTACCGGTGCACTTTGCATGGTGACATGCAGGTTTTAACGTGCACACAGTGCTTTTTTGCCCTTCGCTCACCATTCTGCTGCTGCTGCTGCTGCTGCTGGTGGCCCACTTCTTTCTGCCACTTTCTTCCTAGGGCGTCATTAACTTGCTTCCGTTTAGCTCTTGCCCGGCCCTTATTGTGGTTGCTTTTGCGTGTGGTTTTCACTACCTTTCCACGCAAACCAAACCACCCCACACACCTCCCTTTAACTGGCCCACTCCTCGTACAAGTGCAAGTGCAATGCATTGTTATACCTACGACCGACGCTCCCAACAATTTCCCGCGACTTGCTCTGGACCGGGAGTCTAAGGTGAATTTAATGATTCTTTTCTTCTACACAATCTGCTCCACCCATCATCCAGCCAAGCCCACGGCTATCGACCCATCGTTTGCATTTCAATTTTTGTACTTGAATTTTTAGTTATGTTTGACCTTGTTTCTCTACTCTACTTGTTTTTTCCCCTCTCGCTTTTTTAGCCCTTCGTGCGTGTCCCTTTTGTTTTTGCTCGCCAGCAAGTTGCGCTATGTTTTATGCTCCGTAGTTGCCGTTAACGCACTCTCCTCTACTCCACTTCCATATCGTCGGTTTCCCCTAGCACGTATGTGTGTTTATATCCGCTTCGTCGCCCCGATTTGCATCATTTGCAGCAGCGTCGACCGCGACAACATGGGGAAGTCACGCAAAGCAGAGCCCATGCAGAGAGAATTGCATCGTGTAAACCCCGCAGTATGAGAAGAATCACCTTTTTCCATAACTAACGTACAAACACTCGTCGAGAATATGGTGGCGAATTCAGTGCGCCCTGGTCTGGACTATTATTTGCTTTGTTTTGTACTGTACACACAATGATTATGTCCATTTCGTCGGAGCCATGTTTACGATATTCAATCGGGTAACTTCCTCTACAGCACCGTGGGTATGAGCTTTACAATCACCCACACCCTGTAGTCTTGTGAGGACGTTTCCTCCGGGGCCGATTACGGTTTATCGTGGGTCATCGGACCGAATCTTTTTTATACAAATCCAATTGCGATTGCACGAGACTGCGGTTAGAAATTTCTTTTTTGGGTTTCCCTCTGTTCTGTTGTTCATCCTCTTGTAGGTGGGGTGTACATGAAAGCATGATTGTTTTACATTACCAAACTGGACATTTTCTTTGGTTTTGTTTGTTTTCTTGGTGCCTTTTCATCCAAATAGTTTATTCCGTGCGTGTCACATGCATGCGCACATCAAGAAGAACACATTTTTCTACCGAGAACGTTGTGTCCCGTATGCATTCCGCAAAAATACTTCATTATCTTACCTGAGGGTTTTTGCATCTTGCCAAGGCGGTTCCATCTTTTGATAATTCTACCTCCCGCCGAGTTTACGTTTTAATAAAAATAAAACTAAGTGCGCTATCAGCATTCCGCACGCTGTTGGCGAAGGCGGTACAAACGCTAAGGTGGAAACCAACAAAACATACACACACAAGTACACCGAGGGCCTCCAAACAGCTGGCTGCGCTTGGTTCGTACACGCATGCCGCGTGTCCAGGGCACATGCGTTTGATACGAACGCGCCGAGAAAGAACAAACGCATGGAATGGCACTCGTAACGCTGCTGCTGCCATTGCGTATGAAGTCTAAATTTAACCATGTTATGAAAACGCTAGTGAAGAAATAAACACGGAAAACGAGCTTGTACGGATTTAAAAACGATGAAGTTGAGAAAAAACGCATTTCACTCCGCACCATTTCACCGTCACCGTGCCAGCGCCACCCTGCCACCCAGTCGCCCAGCAACGTACTGTTGATTACCGTTCTTGGTGAAAGACTGTGTGCCTGCTGGCAACATTGAACTATAAGTCTTAGTGGCCCGATCTGGGCAGCTTGACCCCATGCAGCGCCACGGTGGACAAGAAGAAGGGAAGAAGTGATTATTAATGGAACCGTTTTGGCATTTGGGATTGTTCTCAGGAATAGATGGATCTGATTGGGTTTGATGAGCGTATACTTCATCGTTTCACCAGATTCACCCATGCTTGCCGAGGCCTTCTCCCGCAAAGCCTTGTACGTGCGAACGATTGATCGTTGGTGGGTTTGAGCGGGAATATATGTTTTATCAACGCAGCCATCATCTATTTTATCTGATTCAGTAGATAGATTGATCAGAATCGATTCCCTTCAGAGCGATGGTCCATGGCTAGGCGCCGACTAACGGACCAACGTTCGACGGATCCCCCCTAGAAGCAACAAACGCATCATTCCAACTTCCAACTATACGCGGACAATAATAGTTCCCTGTTTTGAGCCTCTATCTCTCCTCCCCTCTTTCTTCACGGTTTGATTGCTGATGTCGAGCGGAAAGATGCATTCGCTCGAAACCCGCCAACGAAAGCGAGGTGGTCAGACGTCACGCCAACGCCATGCGCCATCACAGCTGCTGGACGTTTGGGCGCGTAGGCGCATTTCGTTGTTCAATCTTCTCACCCGTCGTTCACCTTCCTCACTCGTGTGTTATGGTTCAGTGACGGCCGGCAAACGCGAGAGAGACCCCAACATCGGCCCGGACTTGCCCGGTAAATAGGGAGCAGGAACGGTGGAACAGTTTTCTTACGCTGCTGCTGCTGTTGTTCCTGTTGTGTTGTGGTTGGGAGCAAATTGGGAATGCAATGCTGTCAGCCCGGGAATAGGGTCGTACCGGATAGGAAAACACAGTTTCTTTCTTCTGCAAAAGTTTGATTAAAAAAGGTTTCGCTTATCTCTTTCGTTGTTTTGGGGATATGACGCAGTACAAGCTCTGACCCGATTTCTTAGACTCTTAGCTCAGAGTTTTGCGCCATATTTCTAGTTCAATGGATAAAGTTAAGGTCAAAGGACAGTTGGGAAAGAAAATTTATTCTAGAGGCTCTATCACCTCGCTCCACCCCGTGCCCTTTGCAGCACAAGAGGCAGAAGCAGTTGCAGTTTTTCCTGAACTCTATAAACTAATTCCCCCTTTGGAAAGCTGATTGACAGCTCGACGTAAACATACATTAGCAACAGTCGCGATCCCCTTCAAATACAATAAGGTTACTTAGCACCTGTTTGTTTACGGTGTGAGAGACATTTAGGTTACTACGGACCGGGCGGAGCAGTAGGCGATCGTTTCCCTTAAAAAAACGTTCTTTGCTCCCTCAGCTTGAAGTAAATGAAGAAATAAATGTATTCCCAAAGTCCAATCGATCAACGTAATCCTACCAATGATTCATTGGTGCATGGTGCACTCGGTTAGTCACTGCGATTCTCACACTTGCTGATTCATCAAACAAATATGCAGCACTGTTGCCAGAGCGTGGAATTCACCCCAAACGTTTCGTCCAGCTGGTGGTGGTGCACACTCTTTCTTCTGGATCCCCGTTACGGTATCATAAAGTCCCACACCAGCTGTACGGCTAGGGAATGAGGCAAACATTAAGGACGAAAGTACGGTTGATTGGTCACACACAGCCAGACAGGGTGTAGGTTAATAACCTTCTTCTTGCTTTCCTGTCCTCATTTCGGTGGCCCAAGTGCATCGCTCTTTCATCGATGGTAGTGGTTCGAGGTTTGGAATGTCCGAGAAGATTGTGCTGCTACCCTTCTATGCACAGCTGCATTCGTTGCACGTTGGGTGGGTGTGCTACTGACGATGATGTTGATGTTGATTGGTTCTGCTGCGGTAGGCCTGTTCGAATACATTCGATTGCAATTTGTTTAGATTCTGTTACGTGTGTTGTACTCTGCTCCTGCAGAAAGCCTTTCCCATCGTGCGGTGTACGGGCGAGCAAGTATGATTAATTTTATAATTTTCCCCTTTCCTCTCCTTCCGTTCCAGCTGATTGGATGGCAGGTCGTACCGAGGCCCAGCAATCGAACGGAAATTGTACAAGCCATGCGAAGGATACGGGTACGTACGGGATGTTGCGCCGAGGAAAATTGTTTCGGGAAACGTGCAGCGAATCAAAAGTTTCCTTTATTGGAAGTAGAATTCAATCTAACGCTTCCGCTTTCTCTTCCTCCACCTCTCTCTCTCCCTCTTCTCGCAGTACGAGTGTAAGGTTCAAAATAGCAAGAAAAAGAAGGTCACCGTCAGCATTTCGGTGGAAGGTGTACGCGTGTGTCTGAAGCGGAAAAGACGAAAGGTAAGGCAATGTGGAGAATCAGCAGCTTCGGTAAATGTATAGCGCCGATTGAATTCGGGAGGCGTAAACCAGCGGTGATCAACCGCTTTTCCATCATCGTTCATCAACTTTTCAGCTGGGAGCGTTGAAGGAGGCCTCGGTGGAGTCCTGTCAACGTTTCTTCCCCGTCCCGCTCTTGCCTTTGATGTATTACGTGCAATCTCTGACCATGACCGCTTTCTCTCTGATTGCAGAAAAAGCAACATCAATGGAATGACCCGCTGGAGATAGAACTACTCAGCCATCCCATCTACCGGATATTCTACGTCTCGCACGACAGTAACGATTTGAAGATCTTCAGCTACATTGCTCGAGACGGCAGCAGCGACGTCTTCAAGTGTTGCGTGTTTAAGACCAACAAAAAGGTAGGTCTCACACTGTGTATTTTCACTTTGCCCAAGTACATATGTATGCAGGAACTGGAACACAACATTTTAATTAGAACCAAGGGATTTTATTGTAGTCATCTGTGTGGAGTATCTCCAGAACGATTTCCAACAAACATCACAACGCGTGGCTATCGCGTGTGATGAGCTAGTACTTGAGACTTTCTATCGCGAAGGGTCATTGCACAGTCCACCGACCGGTCATTGACCTTAGTTTCACCTACTTTTGATATGGCGCATGACATTTGGCCGTGCTTCCACCAGAAACATAACCCCACTTTGAGAAAGAACGTTTTATCTCTCTTATCTGTCAAACGGACGGCGCGCGTGTGGCACGCGTGGGAACCATCTTGTGTGCAGTTGGTAACTCACCTTTCTACTAGACGGAATTAAATTGAATCAAATTCAAAACTTAACCCATTGCTTTCACTCTGTGCTAAGATTTACGGACGTCACTGTGCAGAGGGGTAACAAAGTCAGTAGCAAGTTGACCGACAATCGGCTTTAGTTTAATTAATTCCACCACCCAGTCACAGTATATAAATCGCGCTAAATAGCCATCAACCGTAGCGAGGGCGGCTAGGCTAGAGTGTGCTGCAAATCTGTTGTCGGCGGATTGAGAGCTAAAATATTTATTCAACGTTCGCGTTTCCATCCGGCAGTGGTGCGCTCTGGGGCGAAGAAATGTTTACCCACAATGTGGGTAACTACCAATCCCTCCATTCCAGCTGGGACAAAAATGCAACCGAGCCCATTGTCGGTGACCTAATGTTTGACTAAGTGTCGAAAATCTCCTCCGACAATGCGCGTCACCGGATGGTGCTACGGACGGATATGGTGTTGTCAAGCTTGGAGTCATCTGTCGTCACACGGGAGAGCGCGTGTGTCATGCGTGTGTTTCGACGAATTTCTATAGTATCACCGATTGCTCTTCAATAGGACAAGCGGTAAACTTCATTTGCAAAACGATTGTTTGTGACACGGCACTCGGGCCAGAGCATGAACGATGACTCACTTGACACTGACATTAGGCGTGCAGCACCTGTGTGTGCGGGCGCCCTGTGGCATGCGCTGTGGAGATCACTTCAACTTCCGCCCTACGGCTATCTGGTTCCGCTTCAAACCGGTTTGTGCGTTTGACGGAATGGTTTAGGTCAACTGTAACTTCCCCGTGGACGTTGGACCGGCTGTGGATGATATGAACTTGGAATAATTGGTTTCTCTATAATCACCACCGTGCTCTATTCCACTCTACCTGCGCTCTAATCCGTACGGTTGGATGTTGCGTCTAATGAGCGATCTAGGTAATGATACGAACAATAAATGTTTTAATTGATATTGCAGTACAGATTGCAGCTGAGTTCTACGATTTTAGGAGTCGTTTTTATCGCGCTTCTGGGCAGCTCTTGTAAAGTCTAATATCTATTCCTTTCATATGGCATGTCAAATTTGCCCAAATTTGTGGCCTTTCCAACCACACACGAGCCCTAATATTCTTGGCCTTAGGTTACCCTCATTATATCCCACCCTTTTGGCTGATGAGGAAAGTTCAAAACAAACGTCAACGTACGACACAATGCCTTTGGAGCTCACCCTTCTTGTTCCAGGCGACCGATAAACTTTGTGGGCATAAACACACACTCCTGGATATCGCAACCCTCATATTCGTGACTTTTCGGGGAAACCCGAGATCTGATAGTTCCGTCACAAAAACTTTGGGGATGCAAAGGTGAGAGAAAATAGAAACACACAGACACCTAACCATCACCTTCGCATTGCCATCATCGTGCCAAACCCCAAGCAACATCATCGACAGTGTTTGCTTTGCGTATGCAGTCTTCCAACGGTTATTGACGTTGTTGGGCGTTTGGACGGCGGGGACGATGGTTGTCGGTTGTTTTATTTAATTTCTGTTCGGCTTTTGATTCGTCGCGAGAAAGTGTTAATATCTTTACTTCATGGCCTCTGCGGGAAACCTTTCTTGTGGGACTCATTGTTTAATGATAGCGTGCGCCACCACAATGAAAGCGGTTTGGTTGTGGTCTCAAGATCCCAATTTCTTGCTACAGTCTGCAATTAAACAGGCGCAAGTGAGGCTGGATAATTTGTTCTCCTCCAAGGCAATTTGGCTTATCACTTAATCGTGGAGGGAAAGCAAACTGGCAGACGGACTGGGAGACATAGTTTTGAGAATGAAGTTACTCATACTGGGAAGAGGTGCACGAGATTCGAATAGTTGTCGCTACAGGTCCTTTCATTTAAAATTAAAGCGCCAGCAGTTACGGTTATTTGTATTCACTGCACTGAAAAGGAAGACACAGCAAGAAGCAACAAAACACAGACAGGCTGTTGTGGTAAGGGCAAGTTAATTAACTTTTCCCTGCACGCCCCAGCGTTCGACGAGACGGAAATCGACGTAGCCGAAAATGAAGAGTCTGGCGTCTCAAACACTCAATCAAACATCTTCCGGTTATGGAATCTCTACGGCACTCCTCTGCACCACAGCCTGCAACTCCTGTGACATTCACTCGCGCCTTCTACTCGGCATGTACGCTGTTGTCGGAGTCGATTTGTGTCGCTGGAGCAGAAATTGTCAGCGCCATTTAAATGATAATCACGCGCCATGTCACGCACGTTCTGTGTGAGCGTCTGCATTCCTTTCCCTGTTTGCCATACGATGTTATGCTACCAGCCAACCAATTCAATCGAGACTATGGAACAGAGCGGAAGATTAGCATACAAACCGGGTGGCGAACAAATCAAGCAGTCTAGAATTAGACTCTTTCCTGGGGGAGAAGGTAACGTGTGCGCGAATGCGGGCAGCAAACGCTTCCAACTGACAGAGCTAATCTCAGGAACATCGTCAGCTTCAGTGTTGCTGCTGTTTGAAATTAGTCGTCGAAACTCGAAAAGTCTCGTTCGAAGCCTGCGAGTATCTTGCAAAATTTAATCTAGCAAGCGGTGTACGGGTGACACAGGTGGACTGGAATCGACACATGGGCTTGGTTGCACTGTCTTAGGAAGTACCCTTCGTTTCACCGTACGATCCACTCGAAGGGCATCACTTTCGAGCTGGAAACTGGATGATTCGAGATGTCAGTTCTCATAACTTTTTCCCCGTCTCTGTTGTTTTTACATCGAAAGTCAGGATGCAACTTGTCGGAAGACATTCAACACGATGATCGGGCGAAAGCCAATAGTACGAGCTACGAACGGAACACACCGCAAGTGAGAAAGAGATTAATCGAGAGCAAATGATACCGTCCTCACCATGTGACCGACTGCAAGCGGATGGGTGACACGAGATGCGCTAGAGTGACAAAATTGTCGGTGAAATGTTCAGAATTACACCATGACTCAGTGGAACCGGTTTTTATTTTTCGGCGAATGGTGCTGCAAAGCTAACTTCCGTAGAGCATTTCTTTCCCCCACATATTTTTTTGTTTACTTTGTATGCTTTGTGCTCTAAACGACGTGGAAAATGGAAATGTGGGGATTGACTTTTTGTGCTGTTTCTGCTACTACTATTTCCTTTCTCATTTTAATCAGAAATAATCGGTCGCCAATATTCATCTACCTGGTGCTGATGGTCACAAAGGAACGTGGTGAAGCGACGATGATGAAGACCAACGATACTTGTGGCTTTAATTTTATCCACATCGTTAACTTTGGTTCGGCACACCAGAGAATTTCGGTGGAACTGTTTGCCACCACGTTGCAGAGTGTTTTGAACAGATTTTAAAAGTAACAGATACTGCAACGGTCACGGCTAGACGACAAATTTAACGCGTGCGTCGCTACGCAAACAAACACACAGGCAGGGAGGGTGTATCTATGCATCAATGTGTCTGCATAGATTACAACCCCACAGGCAGAATGTTGATGAAGCGGTAACAACACCTGCGTTTCCCTGACCATTTAGTATCTCTGCTTGTTGTGTGTTTGAATTGAAACGTATAGTAAGTTATTTTCCGCCCGTTGACAAAGCGTGAAAGGTGAGGGCAGGGCAGGGCATGGCAAACAAATTTATCAGAGAGGAAGAAGACACCTGAAAAAAACCGTCAACAATCGAATGACAATGTACAGTTTTTGGGAGGAACGAAAAAGAGAGAATACAAAACGCACAACACCAAACAATACCGCTTTGCCTGCCTTCGACTAACGCTGTACGACCATAACGAGCTTCATGATGATGATGATGATGATGATGATGACAGTCGATGACGATGAGCATGATGATCGTGATGAACGAGGTTTAAAATTACCAGACAAGCTAAAGACTAAACACACACGTCCCCAGCCACTTCTCGGCCCAAACAAAACCACATTTACCACTTTGTCGCCTGTTTGCAGGCAATCCGCTCAACACTGAACTGAGAATGGCTTTACAAACCTTTATTTTTACCTGTTAATGTATGCAGTGATAACGAACAAGCCTTATATTGGACATTTTGATTAGCACCTTTTTTGATAAGAAGCTTTTTGAAATAGTTGCTAAAAAAGTGGTCGACCACTTCATTAACTTTAATTGTTTGCATTTCTTGTTAGCAAACCGGGCTGACTCAAACAATGTCCTCAAGGCACAATTAGAATTGAAGTGATCTCAATGGACTGTTAACTGCTCTAAGTATCAATTCACGACTGATTGCAATGAAATTATGTCAGTTGGTACCATTTTATAGTTCACTGAACATTTACAACTACAAAGTAGAACGTTCACGTTCCTGTACAAAGAAATATCCTCCTTTATGTTCCTCTTTCGAGAATTCGCAATAAAATCATGGTGTCCATTCCTGAGCGAACGCATATTGAGGAGTTGGTGTGGGTGGCGAAGGAGAGTATGTAAGGGAAAACGCGCGGTCTTTATTTTGCTATTGATGTTGGAAGCTTAATGTGAGCTAATAAATTTAAGTGGATACCCATTCGCCGAGATGAGCTATGATGGGTCCCACGCGTTAGGTTTTGCGGCAGAGAGCGAAGAACTCGTTGCGCCCGTTGTGTATGTGATCGGAGATGCGAGACTCCCGGTCAACCGGCCGTTCAGCATCGCGTTTACTAAATAAACGAAAGACTGTCCACGATGGGATCGGTCGCATGACAGCAAAAAATCCAGGGCGGAGGAAGGGGAGTCAGGGTTTGTGTCTGCAGGAGGTACCGCTGCAGAAGAACTGACCATACCAAAGACGGAGGAGATCGGGGAGAACACTAGCAAGAGAAAGATATATTTTTGCTTAATTTTGGGAAGGGAGAATCATCAATGTTTCCCTGCCTGGCACTCTTGTCTTGCGTCGTGCGGTCCTTCGACAAGAGGCATCGTTATAACGATGGCAAGAGATTGGATTTATTTTTACCAGTGCTCCATCCAACACTGCGCACGGCAGAAAGAAGAGAAAAAAAACTCCGTCCAACGTGCGAACATATTACGTTGCACAGCTTCCAAGCGAACCGCGGCGATGCTGCACATCACATCATCAACGTCATGTTTTGGTCCGTGATTGATACTGTCATGATGATGAGCATAATGTTGACAAAAAAGAAATAATAATCACAGCTAGAACGGTGAAGATGATGGTTCAAATGTTGAGGTCGTTTGCGATTAAAGCAAGATGGCCTCATGGAATTAAGTATTTCATAGCTCTGCTCACTTTACGAGAATAACTTCGCGGTCTTAGTAAACGCTTTGGTGGTTACTGATGATGTCTCCTCCTGTCAAACAATGTCAATCAGTTTCACTTAACAGCAGGTTTTGTACGGCAAGAAACTGCGACTGGATCGGTTAACTACAAACAAAGTCTGCCTCCATAACCCAGCGCTCGCAGATGATCCCAATTACTAAGTCCATACCGAAATGTAAACATTGAATTAGAAATCGTAAGCACCGTCTCCGGCAACTCGGAGTTCGCTGAGCAAAGAGTTTTCCAACCCCTGCGTGAGAGCTCGCGAGAGCGCGCGAGAGACAGTCGAATGAGAAGATCGGCCAGGTCTGTGTGCGCTCTTCTTGAAGTTGTCTGAATTTCCACGGTGACGCAACCGGTTGGAGAAGCTGAGCAGATCTCTCCATACGGCTGCTTCTCATGTTTACTGGTGCCGTCTCCCTCGCGCGCTCGGTGCACGTTTTGTACAACTCCGGAACGCATGATCGAAGCGATTCGAAGGATGTCGCACGCCGTCTACGTCACAGATGACCGTCATATGATCGTAAAAGCGTGCGGCCGGATCAACGGGAGACCCGAGCAGATTGGAGCAGCTAGAAAAGGAAAGCTAACATTGGCGGGGAAACATTTTCCTATTCGCAAAATGGAACGGCCAGAACGAGAAAGCCCTTGTTTCACCCATCAACACTTCGATCGACGTTCGAACGAAAAAGACCGTGCCGCCTGCGTTGCGCTAGCGCTCTCATTAACGCCTCCACCCGTTGGAAGGAAAACTGACCACCGTTACGGTGTTGTTACCTCACCACCACCGCACTCCGGCGCAGAACCCGTGTGGCAGATTGCGGTAGACGACTGCCCAACGCGGATCCGTGTGCTAGAGTGTCCGTGTGGCGAGCGAGATGGAACAAGATATTTTAAAATTATAACCAAACCGACGGCAGCGCGGCAACGGCGGCGACGACGACGACGTGAGATTGAAGCTCTGAGTGTGTGTTTGAAGCGTTACTATGCTTTTCCACTACCCTACCGTCTCCTTTTTACGATGGGCTTGAGTTGGACGCAGCATCCACCAGCCCTGGGATCCTGCCATCGCTTGGAACACGAGCTGATGAAGAAAAAACGGCCGCACCTTCCTACCACCCGGGGGACCCGATACAACGTCGTCGTTTTCAGGGGCCGTCTCCCCTGTTCAGGACGGCCAACCGTTGTCGTCATCGAGAGTTCGTTCGCTTGCTGGGCGAGAACCTCGATCGACCACGATCGGCGGCAGTTCAGTGCGTATGGTGTATCCCGCCGGACGCGGTTCTGCATCAAGAGTTGGAGCGCCGGTTTGAGATCGTTCGGTTGGTCGGTCGGTTCGGTTGGTTGAACGGTGCGTTTCGAAGGAACTCACCCACACCGCGATTCCAACCAAAGAACAGAACGCGGTTGGTTTTTTTTACACAATTAATCTGTAATGTTCCACGAGGATCGAAATTCGAAAAAAAAAAAACAATCAGGATCTTGAGTTTCGTCTCCACGGGCAGAAAAGATCGTTTGTTTGTTTTGTTCGGTGAGCAAAGGTGACTGTGTTGTCCAGCTGTCAGTTGGTTGACAGCGAGCATTTGACACCAACCGCGGGTGTGACGCATTGGAAATGACGTTTCAATTGATTGATCGATTAGTGGTAGCCGCTTAGTAAATGCTCCTCTCTCCCGATCGTGAACAGCGAGTGTTGAAATGCGATGCTAGAGAAATGCGTTCGTTAGCGAAGGAAAGCGACAATTCATTAACGTGTTTCCTAGCATAACAGTTCCATAACAATAATTAGTGGTGCAAATATTGGTGGTTTTGCTTTTTCAATTAAACAATACATGCATGTGGATATGCCCTGGTCAGGCATCCGGCGAGTTGCAGTGACCATTTGCCCCTACGGTGTGCATCCGCTTCCTGCGTTCACTCGAATTATCATAATCCGGTTATGTAACGGTGTGTAACGGCCGGAAAAATCGTCATCAGTTTCCGTTGAAGAAAAATACCTCTCTTTCTCCGTGTTGCCTTCCCGACGTGAAAGATCATTCGTGTGCATTCGTTGCCTCGGTTGGCCGTGCTTGTGAGTGCCCTGCCCATCGTGGTAAAACGTGGTTCGGAGGATGTTTTGTAATCAGTGCCCGTTGCGTTTTTCACTGGCCAAAGGTTGCAAAGTGCTTGATGCTTGGAGATAGCAGGATCGGAAGGATGTGTGATGCGAACGGTTTGGGGAAGATCGAGCAGTACCGATCGTTGTTTGTGAGACGGTCTGGCAAGAAAATGAGAAAGCAGGAGAGAGAAGAAAGGCGAGGGGTGGCCTTACAAGGTCGGTGGGGCCATTCGCACTTCTGACCACGAATTGATCCTGTCTACTCGCAGTTTGGCACGTTGGCATTTTTTTCCTGTGTGTTTTGTTTTGCAGTGCTGTTTGTTTGTGTGAGTGCGTGTGGTGATTTCGGTGCGCTCTTCTTCGCGGTACGCCCGGTGGCTGGTTTTGTGGAATTCTTTAGTGATAAAAATCAAAAGCCGACGTGCTTTTTAAAAATAGTCGCCGAAAAAATACCAACCAAGCAAAGCACGCCCGATTTTGCGGGCGACAGAAGAAAACACAAAACCGGCGATATACGGCGCCATGGTATGTGCTTCAATGATGAGAAAAAAAAACGAAAGAAGTGTGTGCGGTTTTGTGTTACTTCTATTGCCGTTTTCTGAAGATGCGGTTGGCGGCAAACGATTGCGATTGCAAGAGAAAACGGCGGCAGACGGTGGAGAGTGACGGGCTGCGCTTCCTTACAAGAGTGCAAGCGGATGCGGGACTAGGGTACGCGCGTAGATAAAAGCGTAAAAGTGTCGTACGGGATGAACCTGATGCCTTGGGGCGACAACCGGTGGCACGCGTGAAAATTAAAGCACGAAAGACGAAAAAAAAACGAAGGAAACCGAACGGAAGCTTCACCATCACGTACGATGCGAAAACAGATTATGTCCCTTTCGTCTTTTATCCCTCGCAATCTGGTTCAATAGTAGTAGAGGGAGAGGAGAAGGGAAAGGGAGAGGAAAAACTCATGCACACACACACACTGTGGGACAGTACTATTCATGATAGAAGCAGGAGTAGGAGCAGGAGTAGCAGCAGTAAAAAAAGAAAACTAGAAACGATAAAATCCGCGAAAAAAGCGAACGCTTGTACGCGCGGAGGGAAGGAGGAAAATAAATGAATAAATTTCAAAGTCATCAAGTGGATTGCTTTAGAGAGAGAGAGCGTAGTGCTCGTACATTTTCACACCACCCTGTGTCCGCATGATCCGTGTTTCACCACCGTTCTTCAATGGGTGGCGCGATGTAGCCACATGGTTCCGATCCTTCGTTTCCCTCGTGTGCCGCTCGCTACGACACCGAACAAGTTCAAGTTTTCAAACGGACGGGTGTATAACAGTCTCAAGTCTCAAGTGTGGGCGTAAAAATCACAGAATCGAATAAAACGAATCTGAAGGATGTGCGATCAAGTGCACCTCCAATCCGATGGGGAAGGCGAGGGTGCGAAAGAGAGCGAGAGAAAGGAAGGGAAATTCTTGCCTCTAGGTTCGGATTCTTGTTGAGTACAGTGGTCCGCCTCTTGGAGCAACAACAATGCACCACGCAAAGACAGGCAAATGCGGGCGCAATCGAGGGCTTAAAGCAATAAAAGGACATGTTTCTGTGGGTTTCTTTTCCCCCATCTTGATACCGTTTTCCCTTTCTAAAGCACAGAATTTCCCTTGCGAGAGGAAAGGAACAATTTTTTTGCAAGCCATCATTAGATTTGTCGCACTCTTTGTGCATATGTGCGCACTAAAGTGTCCTTTTATTATGGCTCTTGCAAGTGCAGTGATAAAACGATTTGCGGCAGCAATTTATGACTTTAACCATATTGTGGATGCTGCGCTAAAAGATGTTACCACAGCGTACTGCTGGTCAAAACACAATTTAACAGTGTTATATGCGCATAGTGTGTGATAAAAAGTGTTCTTGTATATTGTAGTTTGCATCGTGTTCCCCAAAAAACCACTCATAATTGCATCCTTTCAGGCGTTCACACTTGCTGCAGTCCATAGGCAAACTCTCGCAAACGTTTGTTCCGGGAGGGTGTCGGCGTGCTTTTCTTCCTTTACTACGCTCGGTACCTTTCATTAGGTGCAGGTGTGCACGTTCAACAACGTGTTCTTCCCACCACCCCCACCTACTTCCCAAATAGGTGCGTGTAGATAGGAATGCGTTGTCCGTGTGCGTGCATGTGACACGGTTAGAACTGGCGACGGGTACCCGACGGCGGCAACGAGATGATTTGCTGTTCGCGGTCGTCCATCCGATTTTGAGAGGGTGAAAATTATTGTTCAAGTGTCTTTGGAGTGCCGCCGAACCAAACTGTCCGAATTTAGACTCACCTCCGACTCCCTCCGGCAACTTATTCACTCCCTATCTGACCACCCAAAACAGCAAGAAGGGAGGGAAAACCGAAACATGGTTCACTTGAGTCGAAGAAACCGAATACACCGGTTCGAGGACCCTCCGTTCTCAGGACGCTCGCTCTCTTTCTCTCACACGGTGCTTCTCTTCCCAGCGGTCTGTAGCGGATTGTACGTTTCGTTGATTGGACATTTTTCTTCATTTCGGCTGTGAGTGAGTCTATGGGTGTGTGGGGCCTGTTTGGCATCCACCTTCACAACCTGCTCCAATGTCAGCGTTTTCGGGGACTACCGCTTTTCTTCCTGCCTTCCCGGGGTGTATCTCTATCTTTTCTCTACCCCGCTATTGTCGCAAGAAACGAGGAAAAACTCCCATCCAATTGACCACTCTCGCGGGAGGAATGATTTATTTTCGCACCGGGGAGACTGTAACGCCCGTCGTCGTCGTCGTCGTCTGCTGTACGCTTCCTTGGGTGACACTCGCGATCACGATCGAGGTATTCTTCCTTTTCGTATCACATTTTCCGCACACACTCGAACCGGGGTGCTGCACATGAGAGCAATATTCTTTTTATTTTCCCCCCACTTCACACCACGATCGTTTCACCCACCATTCGCCCGTATTTCCACGCGTCATCGCGGGGATTGTTTGAGACGCTACGGCGATTGCCGAAACCCGGACAGTTGAAGTTGTCCGACGTAAGCAGCACGGTGTGAAGAAGGAAAAAAAGCAACACTCCTTCCACGCCGTTTGTTGACGCGTATGTTTGTGAGTGTGCGTGAAACGTTGGGCGCTTTCATGTGTGGCTAGTCAAACGCCAAACATGGGGGGGGAGGTGGGAGGAGGGGGGAACGTGCAATGGGGTTCTGATGTACTGGATTTTTCTGTTCAGTGAACTTCGCACAACTGGCGAGGCAAACAAACGTAGGCAAATAAACAAACAAATGATTATCGACTATTCGCATCACCGATGCTTGCTTCTGGTTGTGCGGTGCTGCTTCAGCTTCAGTAAAGCAAGATTTAGTACAGTTCGTTCGAATGGTAAGGGGCCGAAAACTCCCAATTTCATGAAACCATTCGATGCCGCAAGCAGCAACGCCAAACATCAGCTCCCATGCCCGAATTCCGCTGCCATAAGCAAGATCGATTGTTTGATCTTGACCATTGTGTGGCTCGGGCGCGAGCGCCCGCTCCCCAGCTTGTTGTCGCTTTCTTTTAAGTAGCAATAAATCGTGTGCCATTATTGTTTGCCCGGATCACGTCGTAAAGCAGTGCCGCTACGGCGCGTCTTAGAGAAATCCTTGAAGAAATATAGATAGACTTTTTTTTCTTCTGCTACTCTCACACCTTTGTGCGAACCTTTTCCCAACGGCCAAACACACATTAAGCGAATTGGACACCCTCAACCCCGCTCGCTCAGCGGTGTGGAAAAGCACATTATAAACCACCCATCACCACTAGCCATTGTGTCTGTGTGTGTGTGTGTGTGTGTGTGTGTGTGTAGCTCATTGGCCCATCAGCGTTAATGGAAGATCGCCATCCGTTACCCAGTGCCGCGGATCTCCAATGCTCTCCATCATCGTCGGGAAGGGAAACGAGGGTGAAAACCGGCCTAATGCCACCGTTTGCCACCGGCGAGATGGGTTTTGATATGATCATAAATAATTCAGCAACGGCTGTGTTCAGATGTCGCCCCGATTTTATTACCCCGATTACTGTTGGAAAGAAGGGGGAGGAAGGAAGAACGATAGGTGGATAGGTTGGACATGGACGGTCCCGTGGACGGATGGATGGACGGATAGATGGTTTACCGACGCATCATAAACCCGTCCGCGAGGTTGTAGATAATGCCGCAGCCACTTCCATGCACTGAAAGACCAGGCTGCTCCATCGATCGGACGAGTTTTTCGTTTCGGTGAAGATGTTACGGTTTTAAACCTCCCGCGAGTCGATAACAATCATTTCATTTGCTTGTGGCTCGATAGTTTTCGCTCCTCCCCAAAATCAATCAATGTAAACAATTTTAAAACAAAACCGTTTTCGAACACCCTGCAGGGGATTCGCAAACTCTTTTCATTTGATTCAATAATGCAACCGCCCAACGGCGTAACGGCGTGAAGCCTGAAAAAGAAAAGATGGCCAATTACAGTGCCCTCTCCACCGTAAATGGCTCTATTTGGGAGAAACTTTTCTCTTTCGGGTTTTTCGATCGTGGCTGTAGAGCGTAAACTTTTTCCCCGAAATGTGTCTTTTTTGTTTTTTTTTTGTGTGGCCGCGAATAAGATTAGGTTTCTTCGAGCCGGGTGTTATTGTGTGTCGAATCTTCGGTTTTCAGTGCCGGGCGTTGGGTTGGGAAGGAGGGTTTATTTATTAGCTATTTTCGGTTGACCAGCTGCCCGTGTGGTGTGGCGAAAACGCGCCCCTGCACCTGCCCCTTGTAGCACCTCCACCGGGAAATGCGTCAAAGTTGAAACAAGCTGAGAGTGAGTGTGAAACAAAGCAACAAAACAGAACGGATCCGAGTGACGCATCCCCGTCGTCTATAATGACAGGTTTTTGAGCGGATCAGGGAACCGAAAGCTCCCCGTCCCGGGATACGAGATGTAATAACAAAATCGAAAAGTTGGCTGTTTTTGGCCATTTCATCACCGATCGCCAAACCGTGTTAATTCGCCTTTCGGCCTTGGATCGCTCGTGTTCGGTGGAGGTATGTTGCGATAAAGTTTTATTGGATTGTTGTTTCCTTCTTTTTTTTCCCTTCCGAGAAGTTGATTGTTTTGTTTCGGTTTCGGGCCGGATCGCATTCGATTGGGCGCGCGTTCTGCTGCTGTTTCCCTTTCGCACATGTCCAGGGTAAGAAGGGAAAGAAAACAAAGATGAAAAAAGGAGCGGCACGGTGATTAATTGGCATAACACTTCACAACGCTTTCCCCTGGTTTGTACAGCGAGGCTGCTCTGTTCACAGTTTGATGCTAATCGGTCCGTTTTTCCGTTCTTTCTTCGACCATTGGACGGTCGGTCGAAAAGAGAGACAGGGTTATTGTGCTGCGGAACAACAACGCACCATCGATAAAATCACCTTCGTTCGCACTTTTTCGTCGTTTCGCCAAGAATCGCCGAACGCCAAGGAAAAGGAAAACTGTGGGAAAAACTGAATAGGAATTACGTATCGCGATCCTCATCCGCGCCACCACCAATTGACGGATGCCCTGTGATCGATTGAAGTTTTCCTGGTGAGGGCAGAAGAGGAAGAGCGGTCGTTATTCGGCAACAAAAAAGCGACGATTCGTCCCTTGCTCTTGTCCAGTGGAAACTCCACCAACGGCATCCGTAGCATCATCATTGTAGTCGGCGGAAAATTGGCAATTTGGGCTGCTGGGGTCGGGTGGCAGAGGTATGTTGTTGTTGCTGTTGTTGGGTGCCTTTTTTCGCTCAGGCTAGAAGGAGGCTAGAAGAAGGTGGTAAAGGTCACCATTAATCAACCATTTGACGAATGGTTTATTTTCGATTGAACGCTTTTGCGCTTCGCACGTTGTTCCCTTCCTTGCCATAACGCTTTTGGGTACGAATTAGCATTTTCGATTATGATGCATTAGGTGTGAGCAAAAGTAATGTGATTTGGATTATACTAATATCCGTGTTTAGACTGTTTGCATCTACATGTATGGCATGACAGATTTGACGTGCATGTTTCCCGCTTAACCTTATCTGTTTCACAACGTAAGTTGCAAATTTTCCGAACAATGAAATGTGTGATAACAGACATTAGAATGGATAGCAGCGCAAATCGGTGCTTTCGTAACTGGCAGCAGCCGGCAAGCGTCATGCAATTTTACTAGCCAATTGCGAGGCAGTTAACAACTATGCCGGAACTTTAACGACCCTTTTACCGTCCATCTCGTTCAGCTTTTCTTTTACTATCTTTTTACCATAGTTTCCTCCAGCCTTCTGTGTCTGCTCAATGCTAGTGAACCGTCTGCGAATGTTTCTATCATTTAATTTTGTTGCGCTCCAAAAGCCATGCCGGATGGTGTTTTTTATTTGTTTTTGCACGGCCTGCACTGCCCGCATATTCACAGTGCTCCCACAACACAAGTCTTACTACTACTTACTTACTGCTGTCGTAAAATTGGATAAGTTTTACGACTGCTTAATTGCCAATTACTCTCTCTTACCGAAACCAGGCCCTGCTTTTGTTCGCAAATACACTTATCCTTGTCTCTTTCGCTCTCTCTCTCTCTCTCTCTCTCTCTCTCTCTCTCTCTCTCTCTTTCGCGCAATTCGCTTGTTCCACCATTGAATGATTGATATGCCGTACGAAACGTGACAGCGAGTGCAAATGGCAACGATAACAGGCCGGAAGAATAAAAAAAATAAAACACATACATACACAGAAAGAGAAAGAACAAACCTGAAAGTCGTCCTCGCCACCGGCAAAACGGATGCTAAACTTCCCAATCTCGAATTTATGTTTGCGCTAACCCCTTTTTTTGTCTGGGCCGATCTTTTTCCCTTTTTCGCCATCGGGTGGGGTTGGGCTAGGTTGGTTTTGGGTCCTGTAAGTGAAAAATCGTTCCGGTTTTGTTTCACTGTCGCTTTCTCTCCGTCTCGTTCTGCTTGCTCGGTTATTCATAAATCATGTCCCCGACATAGCCAAACTATTAAAATGTCTCTCGCTTTTCCCACAAACCTCCCTGCTCAGTGTGACTGTCTGTGTGTGTGTGTATGTGTGTGTGTGGGTGTTCAGGAACGCACGTGGATGACGTGACGGATCTCCTAAATCACTTCCCCGGACCGGAGGTACGACCCGGGTCCGTTTGAAAAGTTGTGCCGTTTTCCGTCACAAAAAGCCGAGATTCAAAATGCTCCAGGAATGCTCCGGCAGTGGAAACGGATTTGAGGACTTTATAATTTATATGCATTTTTTGTTTTGCTTTTGTTCTCTGCTGGTTACGCCGCTTTGTTAATGTTTGCCCAACCGACCGGTACAGCCGGGTTTGGGTTCCAGGGGCTTTCTGTTGGTTTATTTAACATTGGTAAAGCACGGTAGAGGTAGGTCGAGGACGAGGACCACTAGTCTGCTGCTCCTGTAGTCGTTCGTTTCCTAGGCCTACAGCGCACGGTAACACCTATCGGACTGGCGCACGGCACGATTTACGATGTCAATAAACACGGACCTCTGCTCATCCCGCCTTTCCCCGCACTTCAGGGAATGAATATGCAATATCTCTTGCGAACGCGTAGCCGCAAGCGCATCGATTGCAATGAAATTTCCGCACATCATAAATGTCGGGATGCAATCAAAGATCGGCTTGTTAGATCGGTTACGGAGAGTGGCGAGCTCTTCCTCGCCTGAGTGCAGTGATAAATGGGAGAAGCAACGCGAATGGCTGGGAGGTGGATTTGAGGAAGCATAAAATTCGATTTATGTTTTAAATTCCTTCCACTCTACCTCCTACCACCCAGCGTCGTTTGCATATTCGGCCGACCATTTGAAGCGGTGACGACGGTGGCTCACCATTCCAAACCGGCATTCCAGCGCACTCGACCATGATTACGAGCCTGATCCCCAGTGACTAATGAGTCACTGATTTTGCGAATGCCGAACTTGCGAACGGCCGTGGTCGTGGTGTAGTAATCTCCCTCGGGTGGGGAATTTGAATATTCTGCCGCAGCGGCCCCACATCGTACCATGTTCGGGGGGACAGAAATCGCCACATTTTGCTAAACCACGTGACCCACACGGGGGGATTAATCATGACCGTGCGGTGGATAAAAAACAACAGCAGTTGCCACCGAAAACCCATTCGACCTCAACAAACGAGAGCATTATTAATCGCCCACAAGCTTGCACAATAATGATCATTTGCGTATAGCTGCTCGCAAGGGCCGGGCACGCATCATTCGCGACTCGTTCACTCGGCCGTAAAGTGTGTGCCAAGTGCCAATGAAGGTGTCTCGTCCCATTGGATGTTTTAAGAATGCTCTCCTCCCGATGCTCAATGCTAAAACAAACGTCATCGAGTGACATTATTTTTCGGTTCGCCTGCCTATAGCCTGTAGGAGGGTGCGGGAAGGATATGGATGCATGAGGTCAACGCCTGGAGGGGTGTGCAGTTGAATAATGGGTTGCAGCAGAAGCAGCAGCAGCAGCAGCAGCAGCAGCGTTGCTTCTAAATCTCTCTCACACAACAACAAACTCAAACGAGCGTTGCATCGCCCCACACTTTTGGTCGATTTTTGGTCCGCCGAGTCGGAATGGGGGGCGCACCTGACCTGCGGTACGGTTCGTGAAATATTCGTCACACGGCGAGGCGAGCGAATGTTTTGCGAATGCATTTCTGGTACCGAATGAACCGAATCCACCGTAGTTGTAGTGTGTGTAGTTGTTTCTTTTTTCTACCTTCCTGCCCGAAGTATGTGCGCGCGTTGATTGACACCTATGGCGTCACAGTTATCCTTAGCCTTACGAGCTTGCTGGGGATCGAGCGCTGCACGGACGACCTCGTCTCTGCTCGGGGTTTGGAAGTCGGCATTTCCTGGCAGCTAACAACTAACAGCTAACATCCCACCCTGCCAGCGCTAGACGAAACCGTGTAGATTATGTTCTTTGGCGAGCCGGGTGACGAGGTAAAGATCGTGGAGGAGCATGCAGTACCAAGGACGCAAAGTGTAGAAATCATTAGTTCACATCGGGTGAAATCAAACCCGTGCTAATAGCTGACGTTGGATGGTCTTCTTGATCGGGATGCGTCGGTCCGGTGGGGCATGTTGTAATCGGTGCAACCGTTTCTCGTTGGTGCTGTTTGCCTCAACAGCTCATCATCATCATCATAAGCCCCGCTTCCATCGCGAAACATCATCAAAAAGAATTATTTTATTATTATTTTTAAACGCACGCAGCGGCCCCCTACTTCTTCCATCTATTCGTCAGGTGAACGAAAAAAAGATGAATGCCGCATCAAATCATGCTTTTTGTGGGGAATAGTAATCCCTTTAGCGCAACCGTAGCATTAGTGCTTTATTCTCATCTTACTTCTTCTAGCCCTTGGAAGATGAGATGCAGGAAATGAGGTGCTGCTGGGTCATAAAGTCGTAGAAAGAGACTCGCCTGAACCTTACTGCTCGGGAAAAGGGCGGAAACTGTTGACGCTCTTGGTTTGGTTTTATGATTTGGAAGCTGTCATAGTTGGTGATCCTCCCTACTCCATCGACGGTTTTCTTGCAACCAACCATGCTCCGGTTGTGCTGTTCCGTGGCGATCCAAAATGAGGTGGAAAAGAAAGAATTGTTGTACTCCCAGCGGGGTTCAATTTCGTCCCAGCGACAGGTGCACACGCGGCTTCGGAAGCTTATGACTTCGCAATCACTCACAGAAAAATGGTCGTCTCTGCTAAAGCGAATCTGTCTTCCTTTCCCCTCCTCCTCTTCCCCTTCTGTGTGCTGCTACATGGTGCGAGTGCTTCGTCCTAGCGTCTTCGCATCACAACCTACTCCAAGGTCGCCGTGCGTCTCCCGCCGCCCATTCGAATCACAACACACGTCAGGCGGTAATAAATCTTCTATTTAATAGTTCACTTTTGATTGCACCTAAAATAATTACTACAATAGACGGACCGACAGTGCTGAATGCGGTGGCGTTCCCGCTAGGCTAAGAATAACATCCGCGCCTCTCCCCGAACCTACCCCGCCCTTTCGCACCCATCTTTGCTCGGGAGGGGCGGCGAAAATGTCTGCGCGGACTTGGGCGGTTGCCCTTCCTCGATCAACACTTATTAATTCACGTCCGACTCGATGTCGGCGGATTCTTCGACCTGTCGACGGTTTGAGCCGACGGGTCGCGATTGGAGTGCCCGAGAGGAAGGGGTCCATGTGTGTGTGTGTGTTTGTGTGTGTGTGTATGTCCAAGAGTGTGCTTGTTTGTTTAATATTTAGGAAGCGGTGTAATAATAGCCGGATAGGCTGGCCGACGAAGAAAAATACACATGCACACATTACACCAAAGCGCTCTCCTCCTGCCCTCCTCCTTCAGCCTCCGGCGATCAGGGATACTCCCAGTGTGCTAAAAATATACACAGAAATGTCCCCATCCTGTCCGGTTCTCCTTTGCTTAAGATCACACCACGTCCTCGCCGGACGGCATTTTCACCCGCGATTGGCGTTTGATTTGCGAATTAAAGGCGAATTTGACGTGACCTGCCAGGAGGCAGGGCGGGGAAAAGGTCTGCCAGTTGTATATGTGTTTGTCTGTATCACAAACACGAGAGCAAGGTGTTATGGTGTCATTGCCAGAGTGACGCGGCATCGAACCGGAGGACCGTAAATCACCACGCTTATGCTGACTGAGGCGGAGGATTGTTGGACCGTGGACACCGTAATGGATTTACTGGATGTTTCCTCTCTAGACAAAGTCAATAGAAGCAAGGAAGCGCAAAGATGGCTAATGGAGAATCGTTCACCTCTACAATGCATTAGGCTTTCAGTCCATTAACTTCTCTGCGCTCCGTTGGTGGGCTACATTTCGGTTTGACCGTAGATCAAATGATTACATTCTTTCAAAGTCTCATTTCTTCGTCTTCCTGCACCATGCCTCTAGCCTATACCTCTGTCTCTCTTCTGACACATATCTGAACACACACTCGTGACGCACGCACGGTGTGTTCCGGGGATTCAGCACAGTGTCTTCTTCACTTAGTCGCGGCACGATCATTTATGCACGCACGCGACAAAAATCGCCCCAATTACCGTCGATCGAGGACGATTCATCATCGTGTCACTCACAGTGCGTCAAACGGTGTGCTTCGGGGGCACCCGACCATCTTTTCTCACAAAACTCAAGCCTTCCAAGCCGTCCACTTCGCACGCCACATGCAGCCTTTGATAGTCTGTGGACCGTCCTAACCTTAAAAATAATCCGGTGTAAGCTGCAAGAACGGTTCGTTTGGTTTCATGCAGGGCCGGCGGTGTGACGACAAGAAGGTGCAGCATCTCCACGTGAACAGAGTCATCGGCAAGCAACCAAAAACCCTTCTCGATGGACGCGAATGTCGGTTGCTTTAACAAATTTTCAAAATAGCAATCTATCAACAATAGTTCGCCAACGAGATGAGACTTGGGTAGTTACAACTGTGCCGAGAAGAAAAAGGACGGCTAGCAAAATGCATCCTTCGGACCTTCGGGCAGAAATGCTGGTTAGACTGTGCTTTTCATAGCCTCGTCTCGTGTAGTGCGGAGGAAAAGCAAGTCCACCCAGCGGGAGATGGATGATTATTCATTTTTTCCCCAATTCCATTGCCAACGTCTCCCGCGGCAGTTATTGTTATGACTACGGTGGCAAATACCCCATCCCAATGCCCGTACGACCGCGCACCGCTAAACTGATCCGATCCGGCAGACCTTTCCCGTGTCATTTGTCCCGACTGCACGCACACACACGCTTTCAGCTTGGGATGCATTTTGGGCCCCTCAAGATGGGACTACGGGGTATGGTAAGACAATCCGACGCTAAAGTACGTTGGGCATGAAAGAGGATAGTTTCTCGGTGCGCCATTTTGTCATCGCAAAAGTAATCTGTTCGGCTAGTCGCCATTGCGCGACCAGGCGACAGACAGCGCAGTGTCGTCGTCGAGAGTCTGGCGCTGGGCCGTGTTCGAATGATTCTTCGTCAGTGATTAAGAACAGTAGCATTCAGCAGCCAGTGCATTCAATTCAAATATTTGTGCAAATGATGTGCTATACTCCCTTCCTTGTGCGTGATGCTATCCAGCGGCTGTGACGTTGCCCTGATTTTGGGTCGTCGGATTCAACAGGTGCCTTTTTACAATCTGTCCATTTGTTCGCTGTAGGTTATTAAACAGTGCAGTGTCGTTCATTCTGTTCTCGCTCAGAAGATACACGTTCGTCAAAGTAATGGTTGCGGATGTCATTAAGAAAAAGCAATTCAGATAATTTATGCGTAAAACGAAGCATCGCGAGTGAAGAACAAGCCATACCGATGGCTCATGGTCGAGTGTTTTGCGAATGATTATAGGAAGCTCCATCGACGGGGGCTCATCGCTGCAACGGCACATACCATCATCGCACGAACGATCACAAAATTGTGCAAAAATTAGCTCAAAATTACATACCATCCCTGTACGTCGGTGATCGTTTGTCGTTTGGGCCTGAGCATCGTAGCACTGGGGGTCGCAGTGACGGTGGCAGCAACAACTGGAGCAGCAGTTAAAATGATAAGACAAAAGTCTGAAGACTGGGATGGCCCCGGGCCTAGTGGTAATGGTGGTCGAGGTGGAGGTGGAGGTGCAGGTGGTGGTGGTGGTGGTGGCGGCGGGGGTGATGACGGGCTCACCTCACCAGGAACGAAGCGCAAGAATGAGTCTACCTTTCGCCAGCTCCAGAACGACGTGATGGGGAAGGCTCGTTCCACATTAAGCACCTTGGGCGACGTGTGGAAGACGAGCAAAAACACACTGTCCGGTAGTGGAGGAGCGGCGACCAGCGGAGGTGGCCAAATGGGCGAACAGTATCACGATGCCGGCGGTGGAGACGGTGGCTATGATGGTGGCGGTGGTGGTGACATGCAAGGCGGTTTGGAAGCTCAATTCTCGACGCCTCCTCGCAGTCCAAAAACGGCAAAAGACAAAAGTTCGCTAGACTTCTTCCTGTGGCCGAAAGGCAAAAGCAAAGATGGCTCTTCTAAGAGCAGTCAAAAGAAGGATAAGTCGTCGAAAGGTCTCCAGCCGCCCTCGGGCTACGGCGGGGAGTACGAATCGTCAAGCAACTCTAAATCTCGAGGTGCAAAAGAATCGTCGGGGACGGGTGCGATCCGTAAGCCTGGACCGGGGCCAGGTCCAGGTACACGGGGAGGACCACCGAATCATCATCAGCAACAGCAGCAACCCGTCACTTCCAACACCAGCCAACATTACCAACACTCGTCCAGGGCGATGAAATATCGCTACGACTATCCCGAAAGCCCCGACCAAGACTTTCGACAGCGATCGCTGGACGAAACGAGCGAGTACAGCCGATCGATGGAGGACAACATGACGTATGTGGGTCGTGACGAACAGGGCGGTTCCGATCGGTACGGTGATTATTACTCCGATAGCAAAGGACGACCAAAGTCTTACAACGAGAAGTACTCCTCGCAGTACTACGACTACTCGCCGGGATACGATCATCATCATCAATCCTCCTCACGATCACATCCACGATCTCATCAGCGGAACGCGTTCGCGTACGATGACCAAGAGGAGCAAGATGATCTCGATATGCCACCAAGTTCTGGACAAGGAGCTAGCGGCAGCTCTACCACTGCTAGTCAATCGAACTTGCGCAAATCCGCCGGTGCGGGTGGCTCTTCCAACACACCCTCCAATGCAGCCGCTTCACCACCCGGCCAAAAGCACATCCTGTTCAACGAAGAAAACGATATTCTTTACTTTAAAGAGAATCAGCGGCCATCGAAGACAAAGTCCCTCAACGATCACCAAAGCCGTGCGGATAAGCAGCAACAACAGCACCAACATTCGGGAGCACGAGGACCAGCCAAATCTGCGTCCTACCCCAAGGATGGTCATCACCATCATCACCAGAGTCAGCAGCAGCAACAATCGCAACAATTGTCACCATCGCAGCCCCTCCAACAAGCACCCTCTGCCTTGCGAAAAGTGTCCCGTGACGAACGACAACAACAACAACAGCAGCAGCAGCAGCAACAAGCTCCCCAACAACGTTCCGCTCCCTCGACTCCCTCCTCGAACAACGAACCGAACATTATACGAGCAACGTTAAAGCTGGAAAAGTTGTCCAGCACTGGTGCACCGCTCGGCAGCGGCGACCAGCAACAGCAGCAGGCGGAGTCACCAAAGCCAAAGGGCATTCAGAAGCAGTTCAGTACGATTGTTAGCTTTCCTCGGGGTATGAGCAGCACGTTACCACGAGGTGGCAGTGGTGGTGGTAGTAGTGCCCTCGAGTACGGCTCCAAGCCGGACAATCGCACCGGTACAATCCCGGAAGAGCCTTCGACGGTTGGCGACGGTGAGAAGCGCACGACTGGGCGGAAGATTTGCTTCCAGGATGAACCGCTAACTGCCAGCGAACGCGTCAAGTGCCAAACATTGCCGCGCAGTGCGGCCCGCAGCTCTGTACGGTCGTCGACGATAAAGTCCACCACAGAACCGAACATCGATCCCAGCGTGAACGAGTACTTGGACACGGATATGACTTTACCGCGTAGCGGGAGTCTTGATTCGGACCTAGAGGTAACTTGTGTGCTTCTTGTTGTGTTCCACTGTTTCATGTAGACTACTTGGTGCATATGTGAGGTCTTGAGAATTACTCGTTCATATGTAACTTTTCCTCTTTCTTTTTTGTCTCCACAGTCACAAGCCATGCGGATTGTTCGAACCGTTGGCCAAGCATTCGAAGTGTGCCACAAGCTGACCATACAGGACAGCGGAGACAACCTCGCCGATGATCACTCGGAGCTGTGCGATGTCTCCGAACAGGATCGGTGCTCGGATCGTATCAGTGAGGACGACGAAATTAAGAAAGGTAAGTGGCTTACTCAAAACGATATAAACCTATCGGGAATCTCCTGTTCCTGGAAATTATCCAAGACCAGAGATTTCCAAAAGCCCCTTTCCTTGAGCTCTAAATTCAATATTTATCTATCGTTCTTTGGGGAAGTCGAAACCAGATTGTACCAATATCCAGCCGGCTATTCAAACCGGGACGTATTCTCCTTGTGGCCTAGGGCGCTTCGTGTCTCTCTGACTTTCCCTTTGCCGCGATGATACAGATACATTTCAATTTTTCCCGGACGCTGTGGGAAACCTGCAGCGCTTCATAATGGGCGTCGGTGGTTACCATTTCCGCCAGCCGCAGCAGCACGATTATACTAATCGAAAGCGGGCGGACGACCTACCCGAGCTCGCTTCAAGGTTCGCGTTCCGGAACAAACCGATCCACCGCACACACAAATCGTTATCCTTAGCCGCTGGTGGCACTGACTTGACTAGAAGCTTTAATTAAATTTGCACACCCTCTTGCACACGCTCGCACCGGAGACTCCCTGAAATCACTGAGCACCCGCGTTAGGCGCATTCTGGACACAGGTTCCGCAACCGTAGCAGGGAAGCGAGTTGAGGAATTCTTGATATTACTTCAGTCGCATTTGTCAGATGGCGAGAACCCAAACGAGCACACAGAAAAACAACCTTTCCGCATTGCTTTGCTTCCAGAAGCCCGATTCCTTCCAGATTCCTAATGTGGCCGGGCGAAGGGAGGAAGGAAAAAAGGAATGGTTTTAACGCTCCGTTCGGTTCCCGCTCACCCATGAACATTGGTAGTAGGCGAGCCATCATCAAAGAACAAAACGGGTCCACAGTAAAGACTGACACTTCAAATGATTTCATCAAAACAGTAGCGAGAAAGCACCGTCCCGTGCCGTCTGGCAGTGAATTGATTAGAATTCTTTCATAATATTACGCGACATAATTTAGTCTCCGTGGGTTTTTACGTTTGCATAAGAGCAGGGCGGCCTGGCGGTCCTACAGGCCGTCGGTGAATAAACGGCAAACCATTCGTTTTGCGCCATTCCTTCGCTCAGAGGTTCGCATTCCAACATCTAACAACCACTGGGAAGAAAGTTTCTTTCTTTTGCCCAGAACCACCCCCGAAAGCATCATATTTGAATAAAGAAAGTGGAAGTATCTGTGCCCAAGAGTTCCACAAAAGCATCAGCTACTGTATTTGGTCGTTGGGCCATAGATTTGTGTGTTGCTGTTTTCGCATTCTTATGGATCGGTTGAACACGGAGACAGTGATGCTGGTGGACTAGGCGCTTATCTCACCGTCCAATTTCGCGTCCTCACTTTACGGTTCATTTAACACGCCCGAACGCTCCCCACACTCACGCTACCGAAGCTTTCCCATTTTTTCACTTTTATGTGTCCTCAACGCGTTTTGTTTTGCACACTCCGACGGCCTTTGTGTGCCACCATCGGTATCGAACATCGGGAAAATAAATCTCGACAAGTCATCGCTTCAAATTAAACTTTATCCCTCGCGCACGTTTGGGTTGCCGTTTTTCGCCACCTAGTTGCTACGTGTTCGTGTCACCTTCTGTTCTGCTTCTCTTTCAACGTTAAGAACTCCGACACTAGCGGTTCCGAGGAGCGGTGGATGTTCGAGAGAAGGTTGGATGCGCTTAGTACTTTTCTGATTGCGATGGCGTCGGTTGTTTTCCCTTACTTTATTTATTTACTTTTTTTCCGTGTTCCCGTTCGTTAGCCAGTTTGCGCTTAGTTTGACTGACGGAGCCGAGTCCGCGTCGCTGTGAGTGCCTTTTTTCGCCACAACTTTGCCAAAAACGAAAGCACGCACCCTATTGCCCGGATATGAGAAGGATGCGGTTTGGTAGCATGGTGTACTTCGAAGTACGTGGGGAACTTCCCACACTCGCTACCGAAGACGCACATCAATATCCGGTACACCGGAAGGTAACGATGTAAGACGATGCTGCCTACTGCGATGCAATGATGTACGAAGTACTGCCGGTTGGAGTGATTGCGATTTACGTGTTCCAATTGGCGTAGGAAGAGAGACGGGAGTTGAAATCTACACTCTGACAAGGAACTCGCACAAACTCACATAATTATGTTGTGCACCTGAAACGATAAAGCAGTGGAAATCCTTGGTGGGCAATGGGTGGGGAGCGGAAAAGAAACGGAAACTCCGTCGACAGACGGGCAGGACTGTTTCATTTGCTTTTAAAATATTCTCGCATCGTCATGCGGCACGTGGACGACGTGGCATGTGAGCGTGAGCGAATTATCGCACCGTCCTGAATGTTTGGCAAGCAGCAGAAGGCGGGGGCTGTGGAGAGAAAGGAAAAGAATCCTTGCTCCACTGAACCAGAACAGTACCGCAGCCTAAGCCATTCTTGGAGAAGCCCCACACTACCTTGGAAGCTGCTGACGTACAATGAAAGATCTTGTTTCTCCCGAGAGTGGGGCAAACGGGACGGGGAGCCGTAGAATAGGGAGGTGTGCGGGCCAGAACGGAAATGGCTTCTTTCGGGGTGTGATTGAAACGAGAGTCTCGTTTCCTACCTCGTTGTTTGTTGAATAAATAAACCGTCACGTACACTGTGCACCCGGAGTAGCAAGACCGGCAGCATAGAAGCTGTAGCAGTAGAAGTAGTAGTAGCAGTGGTAGAAGCAGCAGTAATGCTACGAACACAAAAAAAAACTTCCACCACCAGTAATATCTTACCATTAAGCTAACTTCCAAGCGCCATATACTATCTCTCATTCGCTCTGTTTTTCAACGGCTCTTCCTTGTCGGTCTCCGATCACTGTCTTCACCAACGCCAAGCGTCCCGGGACCGGTTGCGGAAAAGCCATTGAAAGTAAAAGAAAACCCCCTCCCGCACTAGTGAGTGAGCGAAACAGATTGTGTTTATTTTCTTACCGATCTTCAATCTGTCCTTCACCTTCCAGCACCTGCTCTCCCTTGCTGGACACGTGTGCGCTTGCTTGCCAGATGTGCGATTGGCCGGAACACTGAGCCAATTTTCGTACACCATACGACTTCATCCTCTCCCCTCAAGGGTCGTGTGATGTGGGATACGATCGAATGATCTGATTTACAATATCAAAATAAAATTCACACACAAAAAGAAAACCGAATTATTATTGTTTACGCTACTGATTAATTGCCGGTTCGATCGGTTACGCTGGCCAAATAAATCACTTCTTCCGATCCCATTCCCGCTCTCTTTTTCTCGCGTGATAATCCATCTCCTTTGCCTCTCTATTTCCAGCGAGCGCGCGCACACGCGTTTGTTATTCTGCGTGGCACACGCAAAAGCGGAAATAGCAACCCGTTTGGGGAAAAGCGGGGAGCTTGCAAACGAGAGGGACGTGAAAATTGTGTGAAAAATCAAACGTTCCGTACCAACGTTCCGCGTCAACCGAAGCGTATGATTTTGGGGGAACGAGACAAGAGTAGGGGCAGGGGCAAAAGAGATGACCACGAGACTGTTGGTCACAATGTTCACGCCGGACGCGCCAAAGTCGATGAGGCGTTAATGGTTGATTGATTAAACGGTGGACAGCGGCTTCCCTCCTTCTTGCAGCTTGAGCCGAGAAAGCAGTTGACTCGCGGGCCAAAAACCACTCAATCACCTCGAGGGGGAGCGATTACTAATAGATCCCTTGCTGCTTTTAATCCGTTAATCCGCGCCCTTTCGGTGTGACGCGATCCGTCGATCGTGTGCTGCTGCTGCTGCTCGTCAGAGCATGTGCGTCGTGTCGTGGTGTGGTATAGCGTTTTTGCTTTCCATCTTTCTTCGATCTTTCCATCGGCGTCCAACTTGGCAGTTCGGTTCGTTTCACGCCTCTAAAAAAAGTGGCGGGGGGGGGGGAGTGGGTATGTTAGAGGGAGGAGTGGAAGAAATTGTCGCGAGACCCGAATTTTATCTGTCAAATGAACGTCACATTGCACGGATCGGTACGATTACTGTGTCCTCGGTGGCGTGTTTCATCAGCACCTTCCCACCATCGCTCTATGATTTTCCCTCTTTCCGTCCGGTCCGTGCTTCAAGGTGGACAATGACGTCAGAGACTGAATGAGCCGGGACTGCCGCAACGTGTAGTGCTACCTCGCCTACACACATGCACGCTCATGCTTCCTCTTCACTCGCTTCTGGCTGTCGGATTCAATCGGGGACACGCAAAAGTGAAACATGCTGGCCACATGCAGCGAACGAAACGCGAGCTTACCCGCCAGCAGAGGAGAAGATAGTAGAAACAGTCTGTCAACATGGCGTCACGCAATGCGAAACCAGGGCCACGTGGCGGACTGCCACCACCGCGTGGTGATTGAGTGCAGCGGCGGGTTTTGCGTTCACGCGATCACTCCTGCTCGTGATCGGTTCGGGTTTCGGGCAGAAGTGAGTGATATTTTTTATTCTGTTTGCTTATCGATAATATTTTCCCGAATTTCCCACCCACGGTGTGGTCTGTTGAGAGGGCGGTTTGGTTTTGCTTGTTCTTTTTCGCACACTGCCCACCTGTGTCCGTTGAACCGTTTAAATGCGTTTGGTGTTTTTGGTTCAAAACGTGACTTTGATTGGCCATGAATTATGTCCATCGCTATGTCCGGCTTTTTGGCCTGCTTACCCTCCCCCATTACCTCCCCCCCTCCCCTCTTCCTCTACAGGTCGGTCGGCCAACATCAATCGATGCGATTGATGCGGTAAAGAACCGAACCCAGAGGCGTGCAACTTTGAAGCCAAAATGTATAAACAACATGTCATTTGAGAGCAAATTGAATCGTTTTGCTCCTACCGTGCACCCTCTGCTGGTGTGCGACGGGTTGTCGGTGTATCCATCAGTCGCGGCCAGTTATTCCGTGGCCACCGGCTTTCTGCTGTGTTGTTTTTAATTAGTGTATCTTTTCACAATTTTTGTTCCCCATTCCCTACGCCACTTCGACAAATCCAAAAAAAACCCAACAACTTCATACATGCATGCATGCGTGCGCGAGAAAGGCTTTTCCGAAAACACCACGGGAAACAGCGACGTTTCAATCTGATCTGTGTGCCGGCGGTGTTTCTGATGATTACGTTTTCATTTGCGACTCTAACGCGTGCGCGCCCTCCACCCGTCGGTGGTGGAAATTAAATTGATGTTACCGGTAAACGACAGACAGCATGGAGCAGCGGGAAGTCAAGCAAAAAACACCTAATTTTCCATCAGCAGCTTCCTTCGCCCTCGTTGCCTGGTGGGGAAAACTGAAACGGGTGGTGCGTCAAAACAGTCTGAGCAGAGCGGTAAAGGCACAGTCGTGATACGATTAATGTGCGAATGGACGAGACAAAGCGATCACACGCGCTTCGATGATGGTGGTCATAAAAAATTTTCAATATTGGTACTTGCGATATGATGGTTTGATGAGACATGGCACATAAAGCATCCTATAGCTGCACCTCTAAACTAGACAAAACACAAATTTGCTTCGCATGTCGTGCTGTCGAAGGCAGATTTTTCTCTGGTAGTGCACTCTGCCGGATTTGCAGTGCGCATCGGCGAGTTTTCGGTGCCAGAAGATCGGCCATTCTTTGCCATCTTTGATCAATCGGCTGTCAGCAAAATTGTTGCACACCGTTCTGCCGTGCCGTGTCCATCTCGGTTAGAAGCGAGACTGAGGGAGATAGAGAGGGCTGGTTCTCGCCCTTTCCGTACACACTGTTGGACACCTGCTGGGAGTCAGAGGGATGCGAGCGAATTAGGACGCTTCGATGCCTTCCCTGTCGCGTTACCCAGCTCTTGCACTAATCCCGCTCCCCAACGGTTTGACCATGACAGCCGGTGACGTTTGTGGTCGCAGGAGGACGATCTTGTCCGTCTGCTTCACCTCGACCGTCCCCATCCAGTTGGAGGGACATGGTCAGGCGACTGTACCAGCTGTCCAAACTCGTTCGACACTGTAATCTATCTCCCAGCAGGGCTTAGGGCCACGATACACCGCAGAAGAAGGGACTCGATGATCCAAGAGGGGACGCGAGATGCTGTTGGTGGATTGATGTCGATCTAAATATAGCATTCGTTTCTTGTTGTTGTCTCCCGCGTGCTTCCGCCTCGTCCATAGCGCACCAGGGCCATTGCGGGATAGTGAATTTTCTAACTGTAGTCTCCTCCATTGAACAACACCGTGTACCGGACGTGGCGCACCTTTGATTTTTATCAAAAACAGGTATTTCCCTTTCGAGCGGCGTCATCGCTGTCATCGGGATTCATCGGAAGAGCTACCTCCAACGTCTGACCCTGAGAAACTGATTGCGCTCCAAGGATGCACAGTTCAAAGAGATCTGCTCCAAATCTAATCGGCAAATGCGAATTCTTGCTTTGATTTCCACCTCTCGACCTTCCGGAGAGTGCAATCCCTGGAATTGGCTATTTCCTCCTCGCTTCAAATCTCTCACCACCATCGCCCTCACACAGGAATGCAATCATCTTCGATGGTCGGTTTTGAGCCGTTCCCCCGACGAAGATGTGAACGATTTCTATAATCCTCCTTCCTCTCAATTATTTCAATAAATGCCGGAGCTGGTGAAGGTGAAATGGTTTCTCGGTCTAATAAATTATCGATTAATTTCAGATCCGGCGATAGCGGCTCACCACAGCGATTCGCCCCGTTTGACTCGACCGGACCATTTGGATCTGGCACTGTTGGGACCGGTACCGTCATCTCCAGCCGCCACTAGCAGTACCAGTCTGCAGAGATCGTCCACCACACAGGTAAGTTCGGGTTCGACTGGGAAGCACTAAACATCGCCCCACAGACGAAGGATGACTTTGATTGTTTTAACTTTGAACGACAATCCACAGAGGATCGAATTGTTGTAATTGAAAGAACATGTGACACACGGGAACGAGCGAAATTTCAATATTTAACTAATGTCTACCGAGAACTATACTTAAGTTGGGGCTGTGTTCTGGGAGCTTTTATAATTGGCCATAGTTTGGATTGTTTCCATCCCATTGTCCCTTTGGTGAACTTTGCTCAAAGTTTAATCCTTCATAGACAGCAAAACTTTTACAGGATTAAATCATCGCCCTTCATTTAACGATACGCCGGAGCACAGCGGAGATATTTAATTTTATTTCCATTAAATCTACCCGTTTAAAGATAATGTAACATTGTGATCCATCATTTCTCTCCTCGAAAGTAAAAGCTTAATTAAAGCCAAGCCCGAAAGTCTATAGACCGTTTCGAATTTAACTGATTGAAATGGAATGCAAACATCATTAATCGTTTCATGGAAAACGCGTGATTGATGAAACCGACCCCTCGTGCTGTCTCGCTCTACCACCCTATGGGATCTGCGCCATCTGCTGATAGCCGAACCATTCCGGGTGGTCCTCCGAAGCGGAAGCTGGCAATGGGGGCGGTATGCCGATCATCACTTCCGCCGACCGGATCGATTTGTTTGCTGCTGCCATCCCTACCGGCCCATCCGTAACTGCCGATATTAGCAGATTAAGAGAACCCGGTACATACCGGCACAGTTACCATGAAAAGCGGGCAAAGCGCAAACAGAACGGCTAGAAAAACCTGCCAGAAAACAAAACAACCATCCACCGCCCGCTGAACGTCTTTTTTGTTGCGTGTTGTTGGTGTAAAATTTGCTCGTAATACAATTTCACGCACCGATGATGCACACGATGTTTAGCGCACTGTTTGGCTGGCGCGTTTGGTTCGGTGTGATACCATCGTCCGGCAAAAGTTTTAAAAAAGGTTCCTCCGGTCGTCTCGTCTAGGTGGTTCTTCTTCCTCCTGGGACGCTGGAAGAACTTTTGCCTTCTAGCTCAAAATAACAAAGAGATAGAGAGCGAACGAGAGAGCAGCATCCCGTCGTCACTCAGCGTGAGAAAGAATAGCCAATTTCACAAAATATAATTTTGCAGTCCACCTCACACTCACTCACTCACATACAAAATCGTCCTCACGCAGGCATGTACAAACATGGCCCTGTCCGTTCGTGCGTTCTAGCCCCACAAACCCCCATCGAGAGGAAAACTGGGAGGAAAATTTCCTTCCGTAAACGTCAAAACCTCATGTCTCGTGCTGTCCCCATGTTCTCGCCTCAAAAGCGGATACACTTATGCACGATATGCTTATGTATTTACATTTGCCCGCTCGTCGGAAGATAATTAGATTTCCCACTGCTAATGCGCGCGCTCCCATCTCCAAACACTCCCTCACCCCACCCGCAACTCGTCTCCGTTCCTCCCTTAACAGGACAGTTTGGCACCGACAAAAGTTTGGAGTGTTCGGTCTTTCTTTCTTTTTTTTTTCCTCATTCTCTTTGCCATTGCTCTCCCAGGGTGTCCCGTAATAAAATTTAGCTTAGAAAGGACGCCTTTTACGGTTCCATAAAAGGGGGGCCATGGGTAACTTGCCAGCCCTAGCTTCAGGCAGCGTCAGGTGGGGGGAGGGGGGAGGGGGCAGGTGAAATCGTGGGCGTTGGGAGAATTTTAATTGCTTATGGGAGCGTATAGCTCCCACTCCGTGCGCGAGGACACGCGATAATATTTGGAGATTGGGGATGCTTTTCTAACGCACCGCACAAGACGTGAAAGTGTGAGAGAGTGAGCAGTAAGGTGTCCCCCTCAAAACCGGAACGAGGAGCAAAGTGATGGCACCTTGTATTTAATCTTAAACAAGCGTCAAGAATGTGGAACGGGTAGCGAAACATGGAGACGGTTGCGAGCGCCATAAATAAAACCTTTTCTACCAACCACTGGGCGAAGCATGGAGCCGAATGGGTGGAGGTTCTGCGGCCGTGGCGTTGAAGAGGGTGATGTTTTGTGCAGAACTTTTGGAACAAAAGGACACTTTGGGGGGATCGATGATGTGCAACGGGGAAATATAAACGAATTTTCAAACCATCCGCTCTGCTTCCATCAGACCTCAAGCCCGGGAAGGTTCTGATCTTTTCCAACTGTTCTGTCCCTTCAACAACCACTCAAACTGGGGGGAAACTGTGTACAGGGTTTTGCTTCTTCTTTTATTTGCGAGGTGTTCAGTTCTTATCTTCATCCGCATGCTGTATGACGATAATGATGTTGTAAACCATTACATTTACTTAACCGTCTGCATTGATGCTAGAAGAGTTTTTACGATCAAGCTGTCATGTTAAGATGCTTGAGAAAGTGTCTGCTAGAATGAATATCATTTTGATTGTTTGATAAGTATTTAAGTTGATTGTAGCGGGCTTTATACCATCTAATTCCCAATTTGTATCAAAAGAGACCAAATTAAGGAATTATTCACGACTAAAACCCCTGCACCCTGTGCTCTGTAGCGGAACCGATGATTCCCAAATGTCTCTCCATGGCAACACACCATTTCCAGGCATGCTACTAACGTGCCACAACACCAAAGACGGCACTCAATTTAAATCGAATCTTTGATTAGATTATTGGTTTCTCGCAAAACGGGGCCACTCTGCAAAGCAGCAGGCGCGTGTGCCGCCACTTCTTTCACCAAAAGTACCAACAGCCTGGTTGCCAGTTAATGCGAAATCAGTGCCGGAACTGTACCGCCGCACCGCTTCATCCATTTAACCTTTCATTTCCACAATAATGATACCACCATCCAGTGGAAGCGCTTCGTTTTGACACGTTCCACCACGCCTGGGCATCACGTCTTCGGGGCAAAGATTCTGGAGAGTGTTTTCCCTTGGCGCGATAAAACTAATGCACACCCATGTCACTCTATCCCTTCTCTTTCCATCCCATTGCAGGAAAAGGAACCACCCGAAGTGGGCTCATCGTCGTTGGCCAAATCATCCCCGCTGTCAGCATCGCGCGAAATGACGAACCTGCGGGACCAGCTCGACCAGCAGCAGCAGCAAACGCGCCAAGTGCTGGCCCAGCTGATGCTCGTTCGTGAGCAGCTTATCTCGGAAACGAACGCCCGCATGGAGGCACAGGTAGGACGTCGATGACGGACACGCCAGAGGGTCGAAGCAAATTACGATAATTTGTGCCCCAGCGCTCAAGATCGTCCATCGCACACACGAACGCTCCCTTCTAACGATCCGATTTGTTTCTCTTCTTCTTCTTCTTCTTCTTCTTCTTCTTCTTCTTCTTCTTCTTCTTTTCCCACTCACCAGGCACGTATCCAGCAGCTGCTGCAGCAGAATCGTGAGCTATTAGAGCACATTGCATCCCTCGGTGGCTATCACGAACCGGACCGACCGGGACTGTCTGCTACCGCCATCGGTATCGCCCCACAGGTAAGAGAAGGCTATCCGTTTATCCGCACTCACCCACTGGATCCCGGTCCGTCCGCTAAGTCGCCCAGTGGGTGTGGAAAAGTTTCTCTTCTGTTCTCGGTTTCCGCCTGTTTGTTGCGCCTTTTCCGTGTGTTTGTGTGTTTACGTTGTTGCCTTCTAATTTACCAAACGCTCCCCCCTCCAACACTTGCTACCGCCAACGCCGCCGGCATGTTTTTATCCGTTTTTGTCCAGTTTTACAGCCCGTCGGTTTGAGCGATTGAGTCACGCAAAACCATTCATCTCGCTCGAAAACAGACTTGCAGTGCGGGTGAGAGGGACAGCGCCGCAAAAAAAATCCAATCCAGAAGCGTTAATCCCTATCTCCGTGAAAAGCGCCTAAAGTTATGCAATCTTTCAGCAAGCGACTAACCGAACGAACGGCTTGCTTATCTTTAGGTTTGCTGAATGAGAAAATCGTTTGTTTTGTGTGTGTGTATGTGTGTTTGTGTATGCATAACTGGATATTGATCAATGTTGTTTAAATAGCCTGCAAGCTAACACGATTCCAAAACGCTGACCACTCGCCTTCCGTCTGAAAGTAGCCCGGAAGAGGCCAAGGTAAGTTTCAAGCGATGATGAAACGTGACATTGTCCCTGTCTTGTTACCTATTTTGTCGCCTTGCACTAACATGTTCCTTTCTCGTCTTTTCCATCAGTTTTCCTTCCTGCAACAACAGCAGCAACAGCAGCAGCAACAACAGCAACAGCAACAGCAACAGCAACAACACCAGCAACAGCTGACCGAACTGCTCAATCTTGGTGCAGCGGGACTGAACTTTACGCCCGCCCTGCAACAACTGCACAAGCTGCAATCGCTTGCCGGTTTGGTACCACCCACCGCACCCAACAACCCGCTGGCCGCCCAGCAAGAGCTCTACAAGCTCAATCAAACGCTGCTGACGCAACTGTCGGGTGGCACATACCCGGGCGCCTTCTACCCCAATGCTATTCCCACCAGCATCGCAGCAACAGGCGTTACCCCGGGTGGTGTGGCCACAGGCGTGCCAAACTTCATGTTCACTAACCCGAGTGCTGCAGGCTACGGGGCTGGCCTAGCCGGTGGTACCTCGAGCAAACCACCGTCCGCTGACAGTTCGAGCAAGAACTCACCAACAGCAACGTCTTCCGGGTCGGGTCGGCTTATCGGGGGCAGTGGTGGTGGATTCCTACCAGATACAGGGCAGCGTTCGAACCGGCCGTCCTACGCCTCGTCCACGTCCACCCTGTTCGATGAGCTCCGGTTAGCCCGCAGCCTGGAGAAGGGCATGGAATCGCTCCGCATGGATGATGACGGCTCGAGCAGTCCGTTCATCAAACCACTGTCGCAAGTCGGCACACTGACCACAATCGACCCGGACGGTAAGGTGAAGGTGGTGGTGCCGATTAATCCCAACGAACAGACGGGATCACCCACCAGTCAGACACATCAGCAACAGCAGCAGCACCACCAGCACCAACAGCAACAGTTAGACATTCCGGCGGTCGGTCCAAGCCGGAAGTCAGCGTCCTTCTCCGAACTGCCGACCGGCACTAGCGGGAGCTCGGGCACCAGCGGCACGGCCAGCCAGGAGGGCAGCACCCGGAACGTTTCGATACTGAAGGATAGCACACGCAGCAAGACATCCATTCCCAGTCTGGTCACGCTGAAGGTAACGGACGAAAGCGGCACCACCGTCATGCGGAAACTACCGGCGACGCCCAGCTTCATCACGCGCAGCACCAGCGAGAAGGTGCCGAACCGCAGCCAGATCATGAGCCAGGTCCAGCGTACGCAGTGGGCCCGGCACACCACCAAGTAGACGATGACAACCAGTAGGGCACGCAAACGATGCAGAAGGACCACAATTTCTCGTTACAATATCCTCCTTCCCCCCTATACCTCACTCCCTACACCCCCTCTCACTCTAGTCGGTTTTCTAATCTAATAGCGCGTAATTATGTAGAAAGACACACCAACCGAAACCGTCATCGTCAAGACGTTTAAGGTTCGAAGAGATACGGATGTCTGTAACGGAGCAAACGTAACGAGAAGTTTCCGGCAAATGAAGCGAAATGAAAAAAGTACTGTAAATATTAGCAACAATTTCAAATTGAACGCTCACCGTGACACTCACATAATAATGGTGTGATGGTAATGATGATTAGCAAATAAAGGTTCAAAGATAAGTTAACAAAAAAAACCCAAGCGGCCAATGGTGATGTTGTTTGCCGTTGTTGGGTGGCATTTCTTTTCTATCGTTTCACCTTATCTTTCGGGGTGCTTCGGATGGCAATCGATAGCAGAGAAAATTGAAAACCATTCATTACGGGGCGGCATCTGTTTTCTGTGATTTCATTACACCGTCCCACTCCCAGGACACCGGAAAAAGGCGCAATTTTACCAATACGACGTGATAAATCTGTGTTGCTTTAATGAGTTGATTTCTTCTTATGTCTTCTCTTCGCAGCTTTCGTCCACGGCTAAGGTGGCTCGCTGGTTCCACACGCTCCAGTGGACCAACCAGGCACAGTCCCTGTCCCGTCCCGAGTCGGGCTTCGTGTCGGGTGATTCTCGCTCAGAGCGCAACCAAAAGTCGGACGTCGATATGGTGGACCTGCTGGCGAAGGAGCAGGGCGTGGACCTGTGCGACGAGTATCTACTGGTCGAGGGCACCAGCAACCTGTGGAGCAAGCTGAGCGTGAAGAAGCGCAAGAAGCTGCTCGGCCTCAAGCTCGGCAAGGTAACCACCTTCTAGCCCAGGCGCCGCTGGCCACCGCTGGCGGCGGGCGGTGGCCAACGATGGTGGGGTGTCGGCAGTGGCGGTGGCAGTGAGCAACCACCGGTACGGCTGACAACGACCGCCGCCTCACCCTCGGCTAGCGACGCCAGCGATGTGGACGACTAGATACTAGAATGTGACACCCCGACACCGTTCCTTCCGGCCTTAGACTGCGTATGCTAAACCCGCGGAGGAACCACAGCCACATCCCGATGAAACCCCACGCCATGATGAATGCGAGATTTTACCAAGCAGCGGAACAAAAACTCGAATCACACTAACCCATACACATACACGCAAACAATTTGGCATACGAGCCGGGATTAGGAGAAACGGAACCGTTCTGCTGTGATGCACGAACGCTGCTCTGCATTTTCTCCTGCCCGAGAGTGAAAAAGGACAAGATGGTCGCCAAAATATCAACATTCCTCTCCTTCCGGTGACACTACATATATAGATAGCACACATGACTAGGAGGAGTGGTGTAGAGTAGGAATAGCAGTAGTAGAGTTCTATGGTAGCAACCCGAAGGTTGCCGGCTGGAAGGAACTACTTCCATTTCCATTACCGTAAGCAGAAAGACAACCACCAAAACGCGTAATCCTTGTTATTAGTTGCTCGGAGAGGTAGAGGGTGGCAGAACGACCCAGCTGGGCCAAACGACAACCACCTCCACCCCTCGAGATATCTGTGTTTGTGCGAAAGGCGCCAAACTCGACATGTGTTTAGAGTGTATAATGTAGAGGAAAGAAGCAGCTTAGTGTTGTTAAGGCCATCCGCCTATATCATCATATCTGTTTCTGTATTGCGTGCCGCGTGGCCAACTACGACGAACAAATAATTCGCTAATTATAGCAGCTCCACCATTCACGCTTTCGCGCTGCTGTGCGTATTGCTGTGCGTACGCTTCTTCATCGCGCATTAGGATTACGAACGTGCTCATGATGTTCATTCACTCGCCAGCCCATTTTCCTTTTCCTTTAAGAATACTTCGTGCGTAATGTAACTTTAAATTAAAACGTATTTAACGTCACTCCCCAAGACTGAGCTGGCCGAACAAAATTATTACTTGCATATGCCACTGGACAGTGCCGAACCTGCACCATCCGACGATGAATGGGACAACGAGTGGTACAAGCGAGTCGTTTATTTTTTATATTTTTTTTCACATTTCGTCATGAGAATAGTGTGCTCTTTTCATACACTTTCCACAAACCCGTCATACGTTTTAGCTCATAAGTAGTTTAATTTTGCATCCATAACTCCAAACGTTCCATCCCATCCCCCATGCTCCCTGTTCGCTTATAAGCTTCCCTTGGAAAATTTATGGAAACAAGAGATAGTAGTGAATAAAAATTATAATATTACACATTTTCCCTGTGAAGACAAAAGCAAAACCAAACCGGGCGGGTCCTTATTGCAGCACAAAAGGTGAATTAGCACGTTCCCTTTCATTGCGATTCGTTCCATGGTGTAGTGAATATATCACACCAGGGCTCGCATTATCGTAGGATTTTTGCTATATTTTAATGAGCCTCACTAATGGCTTCGGTCGGGCCCCATTATGATAAGCATGCACCGTTTCTTCTCCACTTTCTGCAGCGCAAAAGGTAGAAAGCGTGCTGCAAATATTATCATGCTGGGCGACCTAGCATTCGCCGGTGCCTCTTCAAGAGACCATCAAGAGTCCAATGTGTCTCTCCGTGACATGATTGATGGCCAACATCTTTCCATCGGCGTTAGGGACTAAAGGGAAATCATCTGCTTCTTTTTCTCCTGTTGTTGTTTCATGTTTGCTTGTCTCGCTTTCGACCATTACTGCATCTGTTGTTCTACATAACGCTTCGAAAACCTATTTCACATAGCCTTCCCCCCGTAAGCGGAGCAAAAATTGCGATGAATGATGACTTTTGGGGTGCACACAACAACAGTAAAAAAGAGTATGTATCAAGCCACTTCTCCACCTATCGCCGGCACACGATTTGCTTCCGCCATTATTTATAGGTAAGCCTTGCGATGGAACAACCAGCCACCAAGCCCGAGAGCAGACTTGGCGTTTGAGTTGTTTCTCCCCCGGCCATATTTATCACTCTTAAGGATTATATCGAAGCAGCCTGTTCGTGTGCTGCAGTCCATTTTACCTTTCCACAGCTTGTTAGTTCGAAAGGGAGAGAAAAGCGAGAGAAAGTTAAATCCAATCTATTGTTCACTTTTCTCCCCCATTTTTTGTACGTCCCGCACAATTGATTTCGTAATACGTTAAATGAACAGCACAAGTCCCGTTTTTTTTCTTTCTTAGTACTGTGTTCCGTCCATCCGTGACACCTCAATCAATTCATTGTAATCCAATCAGTGCTGAAAATAAAAATGGAAACTCGCGCGCAAGGAAATTTTGGCATGCAATCACACATCATAAATTTAGCCAGCAGCGAGCGCTTTCCCTGATCCTGATGAAATGTGACGCAAAAATTGCACGACAAGCGAGAAGAGGACACGCTTGAGCGATGAACTCACCCGCGTAGACGGGATGGATGGATGGTTAGCACAACCACCGGCGGTTCATAACTTTGCCACTCGGAAACGGTGTGTGCCACAAGAGGGTAATCTATCAATGTCCTGCAAAACGACTTGATTGGCTGGGATGGCCCCGTGCCATGAACGAAATTAACCGGTCGCTCACCACGGGGAAGAGCTTGCCTTTTATCGTGTCTTGCAGGAGTGGAAAAAGTTGCAAATCCACTCCTTACATCGCCACGGGATACTTTGCCACCAACCTTGATGGAGACGCCCAGTCATCCTATCCTAACCCAGTCGGTGTGCGATGCGGAAGGTATAATTTCAGGCGAAACTAAAAGCACACAGCCACACACACACACACACACACACACACACACCTTTTCGAAACCGGTACAAAGACCTACGGTGCCGTCTCGGTTGTCAGCTGTCCCCTGGGAGGGTCCAATTTGTAGTCGCTTTGGATTTCGAGTTTGAAGCCATTTCATTTGACAGCTCGTCAACTCGTCAGCAGCTCCGACTCCTTCCGTTCCCTCGCTGCTCAGCCACGCATGCAATTACTCTGCTGGGTCACATAGTCACCTTCGAAGCAACCGGTGGCGTTGACAACCCGCATCCCGCGCCCCAGGGGAGAGTGAGCGCTGAGAGTGGTGCTTGTAGCAAACTACCGATTGGGACCGAGTCTTGGGCACGAGGTGTGGTTTTGCGTGGATGACGATGTCCCTTTCCTCGCCCCGTGCCGGCCAACCTCGGTTGCGGGTTAAAGACACGCGCGCGTGCTCGCATTCTCGCTCACACAGGTGCCACCCAGGTCTGATTCAGAGACATGAATTGTAAATATTTATTGTATCAACCCCAGCGTAGTGTTGAAGCGCGGGTGATGGTCGCCACTTTTTTGCATACGTGTATTTGTGCCTGAAACACCTGTATCCGGGGGAACCCAGCAGTTGGTACCGAGTCGGTGGCATCACTCCGGTTCGAAACGTGTGACTGTGCGGTGTGGTTTATCGTGCTGCAAACAAGTAGTGTTTTGCGAACGCAATTTTTCTTTGGGCTTCGATTTTAGTGCGTGCCTGTGACGTCCCCGATGGGTGATACTAGCGTATCGAAGCGTATCCGTAAAAAGCCTTCGGGCATACTGAAGCTGGACAGTGTGCGGCGTCGTGAATCGTCCGGCAGTTCGTTGCTACAGCTCGGCGATGAGGTAGCGTGTTAACCGTGATGGAGACGCCTGGTCGCTCACTCCATGCAAACTGGCTGCGTACTTTCCCGGAAACGGTCCAAACAAAACGAATAATTATTACACAGAATTTAGAATCTATCACAATAAACCAATGGGTGATATAGGGTTAGGTCTCTTTAAGCACGGTGGTCGCTTCTTCTGATTTGTAATGGAAGGGCAGAAGGATTATCGCCTATAGCGTGACCGTGAACCATTGCAAGTAAACCTTATATTAGCCGTTTACCTTTTGCCACTGTCAACGAAGGCGCCAAAAGCTGTTGTACACCACCGGCACACTTTCAACAAAAGTTAAAAGGCTCGAAGAAAGCTTGCGGGCATTGTTCACTAAACTCGGCTTCATACTTTCATCGCCTTGGAATGTCCGCTTTTGAATGCCTTTTTGCTGCCGCTCCCCGTTCATTGACCGTTTTTCTTGTGAAAAAAGGAGCTGTGAGAAAACCGGGAGACAAGCGGGACGCCCTCCCTGTCCCATCCCACCCACTCGCTCGTGGTAAATTAATTTAGTAGTGTAGTAAGCAATAAAAGCACCCCGCACTCACCCGGGGGTTTACCACATCAATAACGGACGGTGCAAAAAGAGATGCCACCATCACCACCTTCGATTACTATCAGCCACGCGGCAATTTCCACGAAACTCTACACACACACATACACACAAAAAGTGTACGGTAGCAGCAGCAGCAGCAGGTGGTACATCCTTAAATGAATGGCGGCCGACACCCACTCTACCGGTGGAGGGGCATAGAAAACGAAAGCAAAAAAACGACTCCCGCACGACCTCGAGTGTGCTTAAGAAACGGAGGAACGCAGGAATAATAAAAACACATACCTACGTCACGGTTGGGAAGAGTGGTGAGGAGCAGGACAGCCAAGGCAGCCAAGCTTTAGAGTGCGGTTTCTTATTGTATTTGCCGAGCCCGCGTACACCACGTGCTGGCTGCAAACGGTCCCTTTTTCTACGGCGGACGGGCATCTCGCGCGATCCAGTTGCGATTAATCCTTTGGACAGAACGGGCGGTTCTTCCCATTCGGCCCAGTTTCATAGAGGGCGGATAAGGAAAAATCACGCGAACGCGCCTTTCTGTGTGCCCTTGCTGTGTTCGTTCTTTGCCGTTTGGTACTAAGTTGTAAGTGAGTTTGTGCTCCCGTTGAAGCAGCTGTGCTGAATAGTGTTTGCTAAATAGAGTTTAAGTGCTAATTTGCATTTGAAGTGCGGCTTTGGGAAAGTTTGAAAGTGATAGAGCCGTTTAATAGAAGGCTGTTTTTTTCTTTGGTTAAAAGAAACTTTGCCCGTCTGGTCAGTTAATTGAAGGCTAATAAGCGCAAAGTTAAGAGCTTTAACTTTGCTGCAGAAGTTGGTTGGTTTCGTTTCGATTCAGAGTTTCAGATTCGTTTCAACAGTTTACAATAGTTTATGTTTCGGAGAAGAAAGGCAATACAATGAACTGAAACATAGTGTTTTATTGTCTGCTTTTGCTCTCCTTAAAGCATCCCATTATTGTCGTCGATTTGAGCTCTAAAATAGACACTTAAGGTTTAAATTATTGAAAACATAACCGTATTTTGGGCGCTCTAATCAGAAGTGAGGCATGCGAACTGTTTCGCCGTAAATTCCAACCCATTACAGTCAAACAGTTGACGTTACAACATTCCCTGCCGGGAAAAGGACAAGCATGTTCATGGCTGAAAAGCAGATTGCTATATTGCCCAAAACCAACAGTCCCCAAAAAGTGAAAAAGCAAAACGTGCCCAAACCCATCTACCCTGACTGAATTCTGCCGTTTTTATGGCCTTGTAACCGTTACACGCCTTTACACACCCTCCCCGATGAAAGACACACACACACACACACATTCACTCGCACATAAAAAGCTGGGAAATTCCTGTTCCGTGTTTTCTTGCTGCATGAATGGAAATGGCCTTCACTCCCACGGCCCACCACCACGACCAAAAAAGGACCGAAAAGACTCGCTAATGACATTCGTACGGGCGTCATCGGGCGCGGGCATCCTTTGTTCTTCGTTTCGATTCCATTTTTGGCCATCCCGGTACCGTTGAGCAGACAAATGAGCAAGCTGTTGTGACACGCGAATCGCCCCAACGTTATCACTACGGAGCGCCATGGTAGGGCTGGTCGGGAATATTCCTACCTTTCGCTCCCCTGCTACACCTGCGGCACCTGGGAAAGGGTTGGTCGTGGGGCTGGGTGACTAATTGATGGAACCTTTCCCTACGCAACGAAGAATCTAGGATCCATTCCACATTGTAGACACGTCCTCGATGCGTCACGGCTGGGTGAAACAAGTCGCACACAAAATTCCAACCCATTGCTTGTATCCCGAGCGCCTTTATCTGAGAACTGGCGTCGACTCACACACACACACACACACACACACACACACACACTGCTGACGACACTGGCCTTCTTTTATTCATTTCGTTTTACCAGAGTACGCATGAACGACTCGAAACTTGGTTAGACACGGTCCCGGCCGTCGTGCTGTAAGCGTAATGAGAACGATTATTAATGGTGCCAGCCATAATCAATTATCGTTCGATGTAACATGCTGCTGCTCTCCGTTCTTACCACCAGCGTTGCATCCTGTTACGTACCCCTTGGTCCCACTTCACCCCCACCCACACACACACACACACACCAGCAGCGTCTCGTCTTCTTTTGTTTGAGCTTTCACACGTTCGGGATGTCCACGTGTCCGTTGGGATGGGATAAAGTGGTACTTTAAAATCGACTGTGGGTGCAACATGGGCGTGGAATGACGTAGATGTCGTCTCGACGGACGGACATCGATAATCGCACCCACAGTTCGATTCAAGTGCACATTTCTGCTTCGATCGATGCAAGTGCAAATTGGTGCTCCACTAGTTGCTGCACGTCGGGAAACGTCAAATCAAGTGTGGTGTGTTGCGTTGTTGCACTCGCTCGCCCCGTGTTGTCGTTCTATTTATACCGAAGGCGCAAAGCACCGCTAGGTGAACTTAATTGAGGTTATTTTTGGTGCGCATTTTCCGTTTAATCGTAACGACCAAGTGTGTTTATTGTTGCTGTTGCCGTTCCGAAACAGGCGTCGCTTTGCGAAAGCATCAATAGTTTCTTTTCTTCCTTCGAATTTCACTGCCAGCTCTCACCGCCTTCGTCCGTTTCGCCGCAACTCTCGGTCACGTGGGCCTTTCCACCCGTGGGCCATTCGCCCGCGGACGCAGATGCCAGTGATTTGAGCACGGAAGTCATTAGTGTTGCGCCGTCACACGATGGCCCGGGAACCGGAAGTAATCCACCGACGAGGGTGCCCGCTGCTGAGCTGCCACGTACCAGGCGCACGACAGTGAACGCACTTGCTACCACCGGGACCACCGGAAGCGTTATGAATTCACCGGACGTCGCCGGCGGCACGTTCTTTGGCGGGTTGGTTGATAACGTCACAACTTCGGTGCTAACTGACATATCTTAATCGTTCATCTTTCTACCCGTGCTGCTTTATTGGTTATTTCCCAACTACTTTCCAAAGCGACACAGGTTCTGGAACTCGTGGTGTGTCGGACGACGATGAGGACTATTCCGCCAGTATTAATGCGATCATTCAGCGCAAAGCAAGTGTTAAGAAAAAGCGCGGAGGCTACAAAGGCGCACACCATCGACGAACATCTAGCCCGGCGAGCCAGATGATGGGACTCGGATCGGAACCGCTGGCCGATGGCCGCCGTCGCTCGAGCGTCTACACTACCAGCTCGGGCGAAACGGGAATCACACTGCCCGGGGACGATCACTCGACGGGACGCGATGAAGCGACCGGACGCCAGGACAAGTTGTTCGATACGATCAGGCTGCACAAGGAGGTGCTTCAGACGGTCAAGCTGCAGCCAATTAGTATGAAACGAAAGCTACGTCTCGTACAGCAAGCCAAGAGCTACATCACAAAACACGAAGGGGCCTTGCAGGAGCACTTTACCTCACGTACGGCACGCAGTCTGCTGGCACAGTTTAACATTTTTCTCACCACGGTAAGTTCTAGAGCCAAGCTAAACTCTCGTCAACGGAATCATCATTGTATCGAAACCATAAATAAGTAATCCGTCCCTACAGAAATGGCAACAATTACTCCGAGAGCTTGCCAACCTAGCTACCTATCTGATACCGTGGGAGTCGCGCATCAAGGAAATAGAGTCCCACTTCGGATCGGTCGTCGCGTCCTACTTTACCTTCCTTCGTTGGCTGTTTTGGGTGAACATCGTCATCTCGGTGCTGCTGGTCGTGTTTATTATGGTGCCAGAGGAAATCTATGTCGATCCGGAAAAGGCCAAGTGCGACATACGGAAGACCATGTCCAAACAGGAGCTGTCCCTAACGCGAAATTTCAGCACAATTTGGGAGTTTGAAGGACATCTCAAGTACTCGCCACTGTTTTACGGGTAAGCGTGTGGAAAAAGCGTGAGTGAAAATGCGCTTGCTCTCTCTCTCTTTCTCTCACTCTCGCAGCATGAAGTTCATTTCCATTCACGAAAAAGAGACTTCAATGCTTCCTTAAGAAAGGAACCCATAAATGAGAGATTGTTTAACTCGTTTACAGGTACTACTCTACCTTTTCTGGTGCGATTGCGTGGGGTTATAACCTTCCTTTGGCGTACTTCTTCACGGGATTGGTTGTTTACATCTACAGCTTTGTGGCAACGTTAAAAAAGTGCGTATAGTTTTTTGTTAGCTTTTGCTTAAAATATTATACGATACCCGCCTTATCTTCATTGCAGAATGGCTGAAAACTCACGCATGTCAAAGTTATCCTCCAAGGACGATGAGTACGTGTTTTCTTGGAAACTTTTCACCGGCTGGGACTACATGATCGGTCATATGGAAACGGCACAGAACCGGATGGCTTCCATCATACTTGGCTTCAAGGAGGCTCTTCTCGAGGAAGCCGAAAAGAAAAAGGACACACGAAAGTAAGCTTCACGTGGAATGAACTTCTCTTACGCTATTCCATAACGCACGTTTCCCTATTGCCTGTTTCCAGCTGGAAGATCATTCTACTTAGAATACTGGTTAACTTTCTCATACTCGGTCTACTAGTGATCTCCGCGTACGAAGTCATCCTGGTTGTGAAACGTTCGATGGACATTAAAGATTCCGATTCTTGGTGGAGACGTAACGAAATCACCGTCGTCATGTCGCTCATTTCTTTCTTTTTCCCGATGATATTCGAGGCGCTCGGCATCATCGAATACTACCATCCGAGGAAGCAGCTACGCATCCAGCTCGCTCGCATCATGGTGCTTAACATGCTGAACCTGTACTCGCTTATCTTTGCTCTGTTTGATAAGATTGCCCACATGACGGGAGAGTTACGCAGAATGAAACCAACCAATTTTACCTCTTCCGCAGCGTCCTGCTTTCTGCCGGAAGCGGGTGCCCGTTGGAATGTGAGTGAGCAGATACAGTCTGAGCGATCCTTTCTGTTGGAAATGTTGGCGGACTTTAATCATAGCGGAGTTGGACCGGCTACAGTGTTGGCTAATGGAAGTAGCTGTTTTCGAGTTCCATTAAACTGTACGGAAGCCAGCAGTACGACCACACTGTTAACTGCACTGCTGCTAACAAGCTTGTCCCCAACCACGATGCCGGAACAGTTCAGTCCTTCCACGTTACCAACAACGAGGGATTTTACGGTCACCAGCTTTAATCCGACCACACTGGGAGATTATCGGTCGCCTTACGACGCGTACGACTACGATGAGGAAGATTATTTGGAGTACCGTGCTCGACTGCTGCCCAATGACAAACTCGAAGGTGTTCCCATCAACAAACGAGAGGCAGTGTACGATTTCCAAAGGCACAACGATAACGATTCCCAAACGGAAAATGATAACACGTTCATGAATAATGTTACTACTGCTCCCAGCACTCCAGAACCAACTGTAAGTACGGAAGATTTCCAAACCATGACGTACACCGAGCTCTACAGCTACATCACGGGGAGATTTGATGACTTTTTGGCAAAATACGACTACTCTGGTGATTATTTTGGATCGGAGCAGACTGATAGTGACGAAGAGGAAGAGGAGTATCGTATAAATCAGTTCATTACATCGGAAGAAATAAGTGCCTTTCAGACGCCTTCAACTATTGAACCGTCAAGCGATGAGCAGACAACGATCACAACCACATCGTCTAGCGTGGACTTCACCACGCGGATGGAATTGTCGTCTGAGAGACAATTCAGAACACAACATGAACAGATTTTGACAACAACGTATCAAGATAGTTCATACTCTTCCAGTGATGCAAGTACAATACTTCATGGAGTTGACGAAGGTATTATTGGGACTTACACGACGATAGAATCGATTGATGAGAAGGAACCATCACAAGCGGAGAGTACCAGTGAGGGAGACTTTCAGTCCACTTCTGAAAGCCCAAGCACCTGTCACCGTTGGGTGTGCATTTCAGGGAATTTGCACACTTTCGATGGGCAGGAAAGCAAGTACCGAAATGCGGACATTCGTTCGCTGTGCTGGGAGACGATGTTTGGGCAGGAGCTGGCGAAGCTTACCGTTATGGATTTGGTGAGTAAGTTTTCAATAAAAGTATAATTCTTACTGACAGATCTTCTCCTTTTCTCATTAGCTTGTGACGATTTTGTCTACATTGATATTGGACTTTCTGAGGGCGCTTTTCGTGCGTTACATGAACAATTGCTGGTGCTGGGATTTAGAGAAAAAGTTCCCCAAGGTTCGGATCGTTCATCAAACTGTTGGTTAAGATTGAAATTTAAACTGATTCTGTAATCTATATTTGCAGTACGGGGATTTCAAGATTGCGGAAAATATACTCCACCTCGTAAACAACCAGGGAATGGTATGGATGGGCATGTTCTTCTCTCCCGGATTGGCCGTGCTCAACATAGCGAAGCTGGTGATCATATTGTATCTTCGCTCTTGGACCGTTCTTACCTGTAATGTTCCACACGAGGTCGTGTTTCGTGCCTCTCGTTCGAACAACTTCTACTTTGCACTATTGCTTACCATGCTGTTCCTTTGTGTGCTTCCCGTGAGCTACGCCATCGTGTTCCTGGAACCATCTTGGCACTGTGGTCCATTCTCAAACTCGAACCGCATCTATCACCTGCTCACGAACGCAACCGAGCAGATTATACCGGAAATGATTACCAAGTACATCGTATCGCCGGCTGCCATCATTCCGCTACTTGTTCTACTCATTCTGATCATCTATTATCTGATCTCCCTTACCGGGTCACTTCGAGAAGCGAACCAGGATCTAAAGCTGCAACTGCGCAAAGAACGTACTGAGGAACGTCGGAAAATGTTCAAAATAGCTTCCAGCACTCAACAACAGACTACGGGTACGGCAATGACCGGCATCAATGGGCTTTCCAGTTCCTGGCACAGAGTTCTCGACTCTACTCAATTGCGTCTACAATCGACGACGGACAATGCTACCGACTCTGAAAACTCCGCCACGAAACACAAAGAGCTACTGCAACGCATGATGAAGAAAACGCTGCAAAAGAAAAGCTCTTCCACAGCCGAGCAGGAAACTAATGGCACAGGACAACAAGGCTTAACCGCCGAGTGCCCCCTACCCATATCACCACCCGTCATTGGAACGTTAAATGAAAAGACACGACCATCCGTACAAGTGAAACCGAAGCCCAAAGAGCCCAGCGATGCGGAAGTGTTTCGTTTCGATCAAAGTGCCGTGGAAAACGTGCACCGTCAAACGGGGGAAACAGAAACGGCAAATGGAAACGAGTGTGAAAGTGGAAGGAAAAAGTTTGAACGAATTCGTCCATCAACGGCGGAACGGTTTCGAATGGCGGCACAGGCCGAACGACGTCGAACGCAAGGCAAGCTGGCGTCGGTAGATAAGATGGCAGACAAAACGGCCGATTGGATCGAAAAGATACCGGTCATTACGATCAGTAAAACGTCGAGCGATGAATGCATCATCGATTCTGATACGGAGGATCCATACGACCCACCCGGTGGAACGAGGCCGATCGAGTTGAACGATCGTGCGACATTAAAACCAAAACCATCGTCTTAAAGGGGATTGTACGTGTTGGATATTGATATACCTATAGCTGCATAAACCGTACGCCGTGTGTATGTGAAGCAAAACCAACATTCGTGTGATCATTAGTCATTGTGCACTACTTTTTGATGTGTATTTATAATTACTGTTCTTATTAGGTACTCGAGAGATTTAGATGTCGTTAGGCAATTTTCAGAATTTTCTTAAATTATAATGGATGTTGGACGTTTTTAACCAGTTTACGATGAAACAATGTATGCAAATTTTTCCTATTTTCCTCTTCAATCCGAAAGAAAACCCTTGTAGAACTTTAATTTGACTGTTCCATACGCTTTTCAAGCAGAAAGTTGATCTGTCAAACTCCCAGAGCAAAATTGTTACTTGGGAATTCATAGGCTCCTCATTCCGCTGTTGGCTGTGCTTCCGCAACCAATAATAATTTCTAAAACCTTTACAGACAGCATCAAGGAACAAATGTTCTTTTTATTCCTTATTTCGTTAACGGCGTAACAATATTTCACTATTAGCGCAATTTAAATGCACGAAAGCGATGACCACAGATAGCAAAACAAAACACACCAACACAAATCAAAGTTTAACTGAAGACATATGACTCTAGCTAGTCGAAGTCTTAAATAGAGGAAGTAAGCCTCTGAATATGTAGATTTGGTTAGGAGACCAAATAAACATAGGAGGATACAATCTTTCTCGCCGAAAGAAGAAGAAGAAGAAAGTTTAACTGTCACGATCAAGTGCGAGGTGTAAAGCCAGCTTAAGTTCGAAGATCTACTCTTCTATCTCTCTCATTCCCTCGGTATCGGCATCCGTACGTGGGTGTATGTGTGCGCGCGTGAATCTAAGCAGATGCAGCATCTTGAGGTGTGTGTTTTTTGGACTGGCTAGCATTAGCAATCTAACAGAGGCGCATAAAACATTGCCTCGCTCTCTCGCCGTGCCGAGCAACTATCATCTCCAGATGTCGTGTCTGACATCAGCGGGATCGTGAATGTAGGTTCTTGTGGTGAAAAGAACGTTTGTAGAGTGTGTGCAAAGATTTTGTGTTTTATTTTCCGTGATTCTGCCGCCGGGTTTAGTGAATTTGTTGAAAACATCTTACCCCGTACGGAGCAAGGGGGTTGCGCGCAGCATAAGCAGCATGTGTTGAAAGCAGTTTCCCCTACATGCGTATGAACGTTCCTGGCTGTGGGTGCGCGCATGTGTGTGTGTGTGTTTGTGTTAGACAGTGGACGTTTTTTACTTCTTTCTGTGTCGTCTCCCTCGCTGCGCCTTTAAATGCAGTGTATGCATTTTTGATGTTTTCGTTAAAGGTTCCCCATTTCACACGCGTTCACCAACCGTACAGCACACCACCGTGCACAGGGTGCAGTGGAATTTCACATCGCCAGCTTCCCTCTTTAGTGGTGCGTCTCTTGCTGCAGTTCCTTTCGCTTCGTTTCGGCCCATCTTTCCTTGTTCGCGGACTGGTTGGCCAGTGAGTGGAGCTTGTAGAACAGGGGCAGCGACAGACCGAACGAGATAAAGTAGAACCGCCAGATCCATTGGTTCTTGATGTAGTGCTTGTACGGGAACTGGACTATCTTCGCGGTGTAGGTGTAGGGATATTTCAGCGTACGTCCAGCGGGTCGTTGTTCCAACATGTTGGCAAAAAGCTCAGCAGTCTCTTGAGGTGGAAAATCCGTTTCGTACTACAGTCGCAAGGTGATGGAATGCCCTGCTAGAACAAAAGTTGTGTGATTTGGACGTTGCACTTCTGCTTCAGTGCCTACTGCGTTGCTTAACGTGTGAATTACTTCTAGCTATCATAGCCTTGTTGTTCGAAAGTGAAAATACTCGGCCGAAGAAGACAGACCAGAACCCTCGCTGTTGCATGCATGCGGTCGGGTTCGGCAGCAATGTTGTTCCGGTATTGTATTTGATTTGTGCGCCGTTTCTATGGTGGCGGTTATCAATGAGCAACAGATAAGCCCTGAAGAGTGTGTGATGTGTGTGTTTACTTTATACAGCTGTGGTGTAATTGTAATGCTACCCGCGTGGGCCTTCCAACAAGGAGATGACCGCAAAGAATGATTGAAGAAAACGTGCTATTCAAGCATTCTAAATCTGGACGCAATTTCCCGCAAGAAGTGTAGGAATGCGTACGTTATCAAGCGGTTGTAGTTGTGTGGCGTCAAACCTCGTCGATGTGTGCGCGAATGATGCGTTCCCTCTTATGCGAGCATAACTCACGGAGACGAACTGTTGGCGCACATTTCTTTGGAAAGCAGCACATTTTGCCCAGTCACATGGGAAGAGAGAAGTGACTGTATGGGAGAAATCTGTGGCAAGGAGAGTCGTCTTAAGGCAGCATAAGTGGAAAACGCGCCCTCAGAGATGCCCACATTACGAATGGACCCACACACACGTGCACACATGCACTTCCATGAGCTGCCCTTTTCGGTGTACGTAGTTAATGCTTCCAGGAAATCCGATTCCTTCAGGTTGAAAAACCACACGAAACCCATATGCAATAGGCGAACCTAGTATGGCCTCTTTTTTCGAACAAAAAGTGAACTTCACGAAAATGCAGCAATATTCGTAGTTCACCAAAAAAAACAGCCACATACCGGTGCTGTGATCATTATTTTTTCAAGCACGATGACGCGATCTGAAAAACAAATATTTAACAGCAAGATAAAGAAAAAAGCACCAACAGCATCAGCGGCCCGAGGTTTCTTGCACCGTGATTGCACACATTGCTCCTTCTCACAAAGTTGCAGCCCCCGTAATGTGTCGTGGTTCGCATAAATCAACATATACCAACGGTCGACTATACTGCGACGTAAGGCAGTGATGTGCGCAGAGTGATGAAGTCATTCTTTATTTTTTCCATACTCACAGCAGATGTAAAACTATTCCGATTTTACTGCCCAAAGCACCGTGCAACCAGCCGCGTACTGTTTACAAATCACTCCCACATCCCTTCCCTTTCGGTGCCCCACACGCACGCGATCGATGATCGTGCCCAGTGATCGGTTTTCGAGCGAAGTACGGATACCGAATACCCTCGCAGGAAAAATCAACATTTGCCGCTGTACGTTGGAAGAACTGTGTGTTTATCTTGACAGCATTTGGCGGGGTGAGAGCATGAGGAAAAAAATGTCCGGAAGATTCCGGTAGAATCAATATAGCAGAATAAGGAACAGTAGCATCACACTTTTTCACACCGATGAAAATCATGGCTCTCCCGATCGGCGGATGGATTTGCTTACTTACATTTTCAGCCTACTTTACTTTCGCCCGTTACCATAGTTCTTTCCGTATGCTCTTTCTCTCTCTCCCTGTTTAAAATCTCTTGTTCTCCCATTCTGCTCTCTAACCTCTGCTCGGTTCGTTCCTATTCCAACGATTCACGTATTCATTGAGCAACATCTGGCTGCCAGTGGTGTATGGGAAGCTGGACCCCATTTTACCATTTGCCGATAAGACGTGCTGGAGTTCGGGCTGAAGGAAACCATGCGCCAGCATCAGCGGTCGAGGTTGCTCGTGGTCGGCTGAGTGAGTTTCGCAACTTCTCGTCCCCGGATGCGGAAGTCGCCTGGAACCGCGTGTGCTCTTGCCGTTTTGCGAAATAAGAAATCTAGACTTCGTAACGTGTAATTCTGAATCCGATTCTTCTTTACAACAGTAGCGGTAGTAGCAGTAGTATTAGTGTGTGAACAGTGCTAAAACGTGGAGAAATACGAGGTACGCCCCGGGGGTGGCGTACGACAAGGTTTTGCCCCGCTAGTTTCCAAGATTACCAAAGTGCCAAAGATGATGCTAAGAGTGCGAGCCCGTAGGACGGCTCTGGCAGCGGCCACAGTGCTGCTGCCACTGCTGCTAGTGTTAACAACGACCAGTGCTAATGAACATACACATTATCTGCCACCGCTGGAATGTGTCGATCCGTACGGCCGGCCACAGGTAAGTCCCATCGCATCCATAAAGGTTTAAATACTTTTAATTCAAAATGTCATGACGTCAACTGTTTGCCCAACGCTATGTGTACCTCAGTCGAATGATAGTGGGAACTAAAGATCGCGCCCCAAAAACTAGGTTAAAGGTCATAGTGATCATGTCAACTAAAGGGAAAGATTTACTAGTCGACCCGTCTGAGTTTGATAATTCGTACGGCTTATCGCCCGTAGCTCAATTCCGACCCCCTTTTGATTCAAAAGGTCTTGGAAATGGAAAACGCAAGCCGAGTTCTCATAATAGAAGATGATCGTGATCGTAGCTTTAGCACGTTTCATGGGCAAGACCATGCATGACATGGCAAGTTCACTACAGATTTTTCTGTCCCATCGCGAGACTTAAATGATGTACATCTTTCAATTAGCAACAATTGTTTCGGTCGCAGCACAATTAGCAACTATCCGACTTAATAAGTACGCGGCGAACGAAAACGGGAAACGGAAGCCATGGGGCCATTCCACGCACAAGCACACACGAAATCATGGATTGAAGAGTTGTGGAGTACAATGTTGATAATGTAGCCCCCGCCCGTCCGTTCCTCAGGATGGTTTCGGGGAAGGGGAGGGAGGTGGTCACCATGGCGCAGGGAACGACCAACCGCGCGGCTATAGAATCACTCCGGAAGCGTCTTTATCAGCTATTTTAAACCGTTCTTCTTCTGCTGGTGCTGTGATAAGACCCGCAATCTCGGACCTCTCAAGGGTTTGCTTGTTGGAAGACGTTGATGGTCGTCGTGATCACATCTGGGACGTGTATTACTACTTTTTTTTTTGTATAATTAGAAACTTAGGAAACTCCGCTTCACCGATGTCTTACCTCGTTCACTTATACTTGCTGTTGCTTTGGTTCTCTCTCCTCGTTGTAGCGCTGTATTCCTGAGTTTGAAAATGCGGCCTACCAGCTGCAGGTGGAAGCGACCAACACGTGCGGCGAAGAATCTGATACGGATTTCTGCGTCCAGACGGGCTACTCCAACCGGAAGAGCTGTGACGTGTGCCACGCGGGCCAGCATTCGCCCCATTTTCTTACAGACTTTCACGATCCGAACAATCCGACCTGGTGGCAGTCGGAAACCATGTTCGAAGGCGTCCAGTACCCGAACCAGGTGAACCTGACCCTTCGGTTAGGCAAATCTTTCGACATCACGTACATACGCATCGTGTTTCACTCGCCGCGGCCAGAATCGTTTGCGATCTACAAACGTGTCACGCCGAACGGACCCTGGATCCCGTACCAGTTCTACAGTGCGACCTGCCGCGATACGTACAGCCTGCCGGACTCGCTGTCCGTCATGAACGGAGAGGATGAGTCGCGGGCGCTCTGCACCAGCGAGTACAGTGACATCTCGCCACTGCGCGATGGCAACATTGCGTTTTCGTCGCTCGAGGGTCGCCCGTCGGCCATCAACTTCGATCACCATCTGGAGCTGCAGCAGTGGGTGACGGCCACCGATATTCGGATTACGCTGGATCGATTGAACACATTCGGTGACGAGGTGTTTGGCGATTCGCAAGTGCTGAAATCCTACTTCTACGCCATCGCGGATATTGCGGTCGGTGCGCGTTGCAAGTGCAATGGACACGCGAGCGAATGTACCACTAGCACCGGACTGGACGGTCAGCGGACGCGAGTGTGCAAGTGTATGCACTTCACTGACGGACCGGACTGTGATCGCTGTCTGCCGTTCTACAACGATGCCCCGTGGGGTCGTGCGACTTCCAAAAATGTGCACGAGTGCAAACGTAAGTACCTGCCTCGTTCGTTCGTTCGTTAACTACCGTTAGGCAAACATCACCGCATGACCGATTGGTCCCGACAGTGAAGGGCCAAAGGCACTGCGATTGATTGGGATTGCCGATTTCTGCCATATCCGATGGCGAAATGCAACCAGTTTCCTTTTATGTTCAGCGCGTACACAACTTACAAGACAGTTCGTCATCAGCTTTTGTCGCTTCCTTCGGGAACTGGTCCATCGTACGTTGGATGTTGAAATTTTCCACATTGCTCTCCTTCTAGGGCTGCACTACTCCGGTCCAGTTACGTCCGAATGCACAGACGCATTCACGTTTTGTGTGGGCAGCCATTTGGTTGTTCCTCAATTTTGATCAATAAATCCCTCCCTGAGCAGTGCTATGAAACGATCCAATGTGTATCTGTTGATTCTGCTGCTCTTGCTACTCTTGCTAGCTAGTGGAACGGAACCATTTGCATTCTACACGTATCGTGATCGGAAAAGCTCATCTCATTCGCGTGCACGCTACGTTGTCGATTGTGAGATGAACCGTTTAACCGCCCTCTACCCAGCTGTTTAACCCACATACTTTCTTCCCCTGGTCTCTTTACAGCCTGTAACTGTAATGGATACTCGACGAAATGTTTCTTCGACCGAAATCTGTACAATCTCACCGGGCACGGTGGCCACTGCATCGACTGTGGAGCGAACCGTGACGGGCCAAACTGTGAGCGTTGCAAGGAAAACTTCTTCATGCGCGAAGATGGCTACTGTATTAACTGTGGCTGCGATCCGGTGGGTTCGCGGTCCCTGCAGTGCAATGCGGAAGGTCGCTGCCAGTGCAAACCAGGAGTTACGGGTGAAAAGTGTGACCGATGTGACAGTAACTACTTCAACTTTGGACCGCACGGTTGCCAGCCGTGTAACTGTGACGAGCGTGGCTCGCTAGATAACACACCATCCTGCGATCCGGTGACGGGCGTGTGCTCGTGCAAAGAGAACGTCGAGGGTCGTCATTGCCGTGAGTGTCGTCTAGGGTACTTCAATCTGGACGCGGATAATAAGTTCGGGTGTACGCCGTGCTTCTGCTACGGCCATACGCTCGAGTGTACGAGCGCTAGCGGTTACTCGATCGTGTCGACGACCTCCAACTTCAACAAGCACAAGGAGAAGTGGACTGCCATTTCCGATACGGGCGTGCCGGTGGACGTGAAGTACAACTCGCACAGCCAATCGATCGGTGTGGGCGCGAATGGCCATCGGACGGTGTACTTCCTGGCGCCCGATCGTTTCCTGGGCGATCAGCGTGCCTCGTACAACCGGCTGTTCAAGTTCCGCCTGCAGCTCGTCGGTCAGCCGCGCGTCGAAGTCAGTCCGTACGATGTGGTGCTACAAGGAGGCAACAGTAGCATATCGCTACCCATCTTCGCTCAGAACCAACGGATGCCGAGCGAGGAATCGCACGAGTTTGCATTCCGGCTGCATGAAAACCCAGAGTACACCTGGCACCCGTCTAACTCGGCCCGTGGTTTCATGTCCATTCTGAGCAATCTGACGGCGGTCAAGATCCGTGCCATCTACGGTGATCATGGTGAGGCCATACTGGACGACGTGGAACTCCAGACCGCACACCGGGGTGCGGCCGGAAGACAGGCTACCTGGATCGAGCAGTGCACCTGTCCGGAGGGCTACCTGGGACAGTTCTGTGAGTCGTGCGCCCCTGGCTACCGACACAATCCGGCCCGAGGTGGACCGTTCATGCCCTGTGTACCGTGCGATTGTAACAAGCATGCGGAGATTTGCGATTCCGAAACGGGACGATGCATCTGCCAGCATAATACGGCCGGTGACACGTGCGATCAGTGCGCGAAGGGATACTACGGAAATGCGCTCGGAGGAACACCATACGACTGTAAACGATGCCCCTGCCCGAACAATGGGGCCTGCATGCAGATGGCGGGCGATACCGTGATTTGTCTTGAGTGCCCAGTTGGTTATTTCGGTAAGCTCACTTAACAGCTAGGCGCTGTATAAAGCACTTGGCACTAACGTCACAATGCACTTTGCCCTTGCAGGACCTCGTTGTGAGCTGTGCTCCGATGGATACTACGGTGATCCGACGGGCGTGTACGGTTCGGTGCGAATGTGCCAACCCTGTGACTGCAATGGTAATGTAGACCCAAACGCTGTCGGCAACTGTAACCGAACTACTGGTGAATGTCTCAAGTGTATTCACAACACTGCCGGACCGCACTGTGACCAGTGTTTGCCAGGTAAGTAGTAAATACGGGCGGGAAATCTAATCGTTTATCGTAAACGCAGTTATCTTACACTGCCGTGGCATTGAAACATTAAATCAATGATCAATGAGCAGTGATAAGATAGAGGTGCGTAATGGACAACTTCACTTGAAAACGGTAGTACGGGGCGTTAGACATGCATGACTGTTCGAAGCGTTGGTTTGTTCTTGTGGTGTTGGCTGTCGTCGGTGTTCTTGCGCAAGAACGCCGATCAACTTGTGACAATGGTTGTACCCTATTGTTTCTTTAAGTATAGCATTCACTTACATATCTGTGTGTGTGTTTTGTTAACTTTCCGTAGGACACTTTGGGGACCCACTGGCCGAGCCGCACGGAAGCTGCGAAGAGTGTAGTTGCTATCCGCGGGGCACCGAGCAAACGGAAAAGGGTATCTCGATCTGTGACGCAATCAACGGCAACTGTCACTGCAAACCGAACGTAATCGGACGTACGTGTAACGAGTGTAAGAACGGTTACTGGAACATCGTGTCTGGCAATGGTTGTGAGAGCTGTAACTGCGACCCGATCGGTAGCTACAATGCGTCTTGCGACACCTACTCCGGCGACTGTTTCTGCAAGCCGGGAGTAGTGGGCAAAAAGTGTGACAAGTGTGCTCCGGCACACTACGGTTTCTCGGAGGACGGATGCCGTGCGTGCGATTGTGATCCGAGCGGTTCCAAGGGCTCGCAATGTAACCAGTACGGTCAGTGCCCGTGTAACGATAATGTCGAGGGACGCCGTTGCGATCGTTGCAAGGAGAACAAGTACGATCGTCACCAGGGATGTCTCGACTGTCCGGCTTGCTACAATCTTGTACAAGATGCAGCAAATGACCACCGCGCCAAGCTGGCGGAGTTGAACCAGATTCTGCTCGACATTCAATCGAAGCCGATTGTCATCGATGACAGCGAGTTTGCCGGCAAGCTGCACGCAGTACAAGAGAAGATCGATATTCTTGTGGAGGATGCAAAGAGTGGTTCGGGCGGTGGCGAAAAAACGTTGAACGAAATCCTCCGTGAGCTCGAGGCCCGACTGCAGGAGGTGCAGAAGCTGCTAGACAATGCCGACCAGTCGCAGGAGGTAACGAACCACAAGATCGGCAAGGGTGGCTACAATGCAACGTTGGCAAATGGGAAAATTCAAGATGCGCGCCGTCAACTCGACAATGCCGTAGAGCTGCTGCAAACGGAGGGCAATACGGCTTTAGCCCGTGCAAAAGACATATCTGGCCATCTGGGCAATCAGACGAACCAGATCAGTGGCATTTCGCGTGAAGCTCGTCAGTACGCTGACCGGTTCAAGGCGGAAGCGGACGCTAACATGAAACAGGCCCAGGAAGCGCACAAGAAGGCATCGGAGGCACTGAAGAAGGCAAACGACGCGTTCAACCAGCAAGCAAACATAACCAAGGAGCTTGACACCAGCATCTCGAGCGAGATAGCGCAGGCACGCGAGAAGCTTAACACGGTTTCGAAGCTTACCGAGCAGGCACTGACCCGTGCACGGGAAGTGAACGACGAAGCACTCACCCTTTTTGCTGCCGTCAATCGTACTGCACCGCCCAACATTGACATTGACAAGATCAAGAAGGAAGCGAATCAGTACAACCGGGAAGCGGACCGCATTGCGGAGGACCTTGCCAACCAGATGCGTGATCATGCTCAGCTGCTCGAAAACGTTGCTTCCAACATAGAATTGGCGGAGACATTACTTGATAGGTAAATACGGAAGAGTTTTACCCAAGCTTAAAGTACAATTGTTGGTTCGTTCTCTTTCAGAGCTTCGATACAGAAGGAAGACGCGGTCGATGCTTTGAAACAGTTAAAGTACGCCAAGGAACAAGCAGAAAAGGCTGTCGCCGAAGGTGACGGCACATTACAGAAGGCAAACTACACCTACCAAACGCTGTCTGGCTTCAAAAATCAGGTCGAGGAGTCTTCCAGGCGTGCCGAGGATGCACTGAATCAAGTGCCAAACATTGAGCGACAAATCGTCAACTCGCGGGATCTTCTCCAGCGTGCAGAAGAGGTATGGTGTGGGAGCTAGATTGGGATACACAAAAGGACCATCGTTTATTTTCTTTTGTGTGTGATTACAGGCACTGTACGCGGCGAGCCGAAATGCAGAAGATGCACGAAAGAACGCACAAACGGCACAGGACAAATATGCGGAGGAAGCATCCAAGGTAAAACGAGCGATATCAACGTTTTTAGACCTTTCGCTAGCTACTAATTGGTTTATCTTTCTCGCTGCTCAGCTTGCAGAAAATATTAAAAAGCGTGCCAATGCAACGAAGAACACCGCACGTGATCTTCACCACGAAGCCGATCAGCTGAACGGACGTCTTGCCAAGACGGACAACCGACTTGAGGAACGCGAAGCACAAATTCGTAAAGATCTGAATCTAACGAACGAGGCTAAGGAAAAGGTTGGCCAGGCGCAACTTAACTCGAATGAAGCCAAATCGCAAGTGGACAAAGCGATGCGAGAAGTCAGCCTGATAATGTCCGAACTGGCCAATCTGCGTGAGATCGATGTTAACAGTTTGGACGACTTGGGTAGGTTTCAGCAAACTGCGGTCTATAAGCTCTTACAGACAGTTGGGTAACGATCATTTCTCTCCTCCACAGAACGTCGTCTGAGTGCGGCCGAAAAGGAACTGGAAGATGCTCAGCTGACGAAACGACTGAGCAGTTTGATTGAAGCTAAAAACATCCAGAACCAGAACATACGCAGCTATCAGAAGGAGCTGGCCGATCTGCGGCTCGAGGTCGCCAACATCGAGCTAATAGCGAATTCACTGCCACCAGGATGCTTTAAGCGTACGCATCTGGAACCGTAAGCAGCAGCACCCTCGGGACAGGCGCACGAGTTTTAGATGCTAAGGATACGCAATCTCCTCGATCTTTACGCGAGAGGGAGTAGCAATTTTGAGCTTACGCATCAACTTTGCGTACATTACAAAATGACAAATGTGCCACAACAAACCAGCAATGAAAAACACCAACTAAACTACTAATCGCCCCCGTGCAAAAGCCCGTCTTCATTACATTTTAATGCGATAGATTGTAAGTGAGTATAATATTTAAAAGCGTTGAATCCATCAATCGACTAACTAAACACCCTCCCAAACAAACTAGCAAACTGCACAAACCCGAAAGTTGCGATGGCACTTCCGACAAGCAATTCAATGATACTGCAACTGGTGCTACTACACAAGATAACCAGTGACTTAAGTAGGGTCTTTTTTCCTCCATTTGTGTAACAGCGTGTGGGTGTGTGTGTGTGTATTCTTTCCCAGGTGCTATCCTACTCGAATTGATCCGCTCTGTCCGTACTTTTCTTCCGTATTTACGTGGCTCCTCCACCACATCCTTTCTACTTTCCACACACCACATGCTACTACTGCCCGTCGGCTTAAGCGTGCCGAGAAGATAGCGATTCAGTAAGCCAAGTTAATAAACGTACTACAAAATATGACCCAACAGATGCGAACGCTGTGTTTCTATACGTGTTGGAGTGGAGAAGGGCTCGCTCCGAAATCCAATGCCGCTATGTGTATGGTCACAGGTGAGTTCACGCCTATCGCCACTCAGCTCAGGTAAGCGCGTATGGTAGTACGTGTATGAGCGCAAGAAGAGTTCCAACTCGTGTGCGTTATCGGAGAGCGTCGTCTTGTACATTACTTTTTAAGTGGCAATTTTCAATTCCATCCCTTGCTCTGTCTCCCCGTATCTAGGAACCAATGCTAGATCTGTTAGGTTGGAGCACCTTATCATCGTCCGGTTATTGATTAGTTTCCGATTGTCGTTCGAAAGCGTTGAACGCTTGCACTTTCTTATGCTGCTGAGCAGCACACGTTGGGGTCGAATATCACTGGGAAAGCAGCAATCATTCCGCCACGCATTCCCATGGGTCGGTGGAAAAAGGTGCCGAACGAAGGATTACATATTTGAACAAAGTGAAGCGTTTGTAGAGCAAATTCAGTTGAAGAAATGTAATAGGGAAGATTAACAAGCAAAATCGTGCAACAACGACGAAGAAGATACATAAAGATTGAGTAGACGGACGTGTGCCTTAGGTCAAGATGATGGGTGAAGTGAATCCGGATGCGAGCGTATACACGCCGGACGACTGTGATATTTGTCGACCGGATAGTAATGCCGACCAGTCTCACGATACCGAAGGTGATTATATCGCACTCAAGAAGTGGGAGCTAGGATTTTTGAGGGTAAGCATTGGTGGATCACGCACGCGGATCGATTGTTACGGATTCGGTTCACACATTTCAGCGCGAGTGTGTTAATCTTGGACTGGAAACGTTTTACCTTAAGTATATGGAGCGGGTTCAGCGAAGCTATCTATCCATATTCGTGGTGCTTCAAACGTTTGTCAGTATTTCGCATGTGATCGTCATCGTGACCGGAAAACCAGTAAGTACACAATAACCTATCTCACCCACAAACACACACCACAATCAGGAATTGGTGGCGCCCTGTCATTCATCCGGACCATTCAGGCGCAATGGCAAAGCCAGCTACCTTGGCCGACTGTGTGTTAGCGATGATCGGCGAAGACTACTGTCAGGTGAAATCAATTCATCTCCCATCAATTATTCGTTAGCTCTAGCATTTTGGGGTCTTTCCCCGACTAGTGGTCAAGGATTCCCCCTTCACGTTTCGAACGGGTTCGAAAATAAGCCCCACAGCCCATTATCAATACCGTTTATGCGAAGATGACAATAATTTTAATTGATGGTGATAACACACCATTGAGGTGCATTGTTGTGTCGCTTCTACTTCGGAAGCGCCCGATATCGCTAGCACGCGGTCGATGATGTTGATGTTGATGTCGGAATCGTATCGCGATAAAGAACAGGGCGCTACCGCAGTTTGCGTTCTCTTCATCATCCGATTTACTGAATCACGCTGTTTATATTTGGCTATCGCAAGCATTTCGTGTCGAGCCCTTCGCCACGGTTAAATTAAAGCCTGCGTTTATGTTTCTACCGTTTTCTCTTTGTAGCACCCGACGGCAGCCATTCATCCCGATCTCATCTGCTACCTGTTCGGTATTCTGATCGTATGGATATCACTGTTTGCCGCTTTCAAGGAAGGTCTGGTAAAGGCTTACCCCTGGGTGCCGTACGTCTCCTCCAGCGTGGCCGTCATCACGATGATCATAACCGATCTGACAATCCCGCTGTACCACGCGGTGGTTACCTTCATAAATCCACCGCTGAGGCCTTCTTACGCCAGCCATACCATCCTGGCGATCTACATATTTCTTCCCCTTAGTGAAAACATTCACGGAATCATACTGGGCAGTGCGACCTCGCTTTGCTATCTGATCGTGATGACGCTGATCACCTACCGCCTGGAGAAATACACTGCGCTGAAGGTGATCACGGAGCTTATCTACTTCATCTGTTTGAATCTGTTCGGGCTGTACTTTCGGTTAATCAATGAAGTGGCCATCAGACGCACGTTTCTCGATCGACGTGAGCTTGTCGAGGGCAATTTGTTGCTCAAGTTTGCCCGCAATCAAGAGGTGTGTGAGTCCTGCGAATGTTTGTTTTATAGAAATAATATAATTTTGTTTACTAATTACAGAAAGAGCTGCTGCTTAGCATCCTGCCAGAGCATACGGCTGAACTGATGGAGAAGGACATTCGGGCAATGATAGAAAAGATGCGCAACGATCAGCACAATGCCAATCAAACGATCAATACCCACAAGTAGGTGTAATAGCTTAACCGTAGAATCGTTTTCTCCTTAAACTAACCTAAGCTTCGTTCTGTTCGTAGCTTCTTCCGGACGGGTACTCAGTGGCGATCGATAAAGTAAGCATTCCGAGTTCAAAATCTTTCTTTGTAACTACATATTGCCTCTCCTGCAGCAAACTGTACGTGCAGAAGCACACCAACGTTACGATACTGTATGCCGACGTGGTTAACTATACGCACATGACAACGCAACTACCCGTACGCACGCTGGTCGACGTGTTGCACGAGCTGTTTGTCAAGTTCGACGAAGCTTCGAAAGAGTTCAACGTGCTGCGTATCAAGTTCCTGGGCGATTGCTACTACTGTGTGTCGGGTGTACCGGTGCGCAATAAGTATCACGCTAAAAGCTGCGTCAATTTGGGCTTGCGCATGATCAAGGATATACGGGATGTGCGAATGTCGCGTGATCTTAACATCGACATGCGTATTGGCATTCACAGTGGCAGCATCATATCCGGAGTAATAGGGGCGTGCAAGTGGCAGTACGATATCTGGTCGAAGGACGTAATCATTGCAAACAAGATGGAATCAACCGGAGAGGCTGGGTAAAGGGAGAAAAGCTTCATCCCCATGATTGCCGTTTGGGTTAATCTGTTTACTTTTGTCGATTGCAGAAAGGTGCACGTTACCATGCAAACGTTGGAGCTGCTTGATGGAGAGTACATCTTCGAGGAAGGGACACCCCAGGCCAAAGAAGATCCCATACTCGTCAAGCATAACATACAGACGTTCTTGATCGTGCCCCAGCCGGGTTACGATGATGGCTCGGTAAGTGTGTATTCCAAGTTGTACAAGATGGCCCATACTCATTTCGGCTTTCGGCTTAGTTTTTTACCGTTCAAGAGCCGGGACCCAGCAGTCGCATGTCAAGTGGCGTGAAGAGGAAAACGATCAAAAAAGAGCGCAGTCTGGTGACGAGAAACTTTATGCAAAACTCGATGGAACAGTTCCGGGAGATCATGAAGCTTACCAACGTTGAAATGGCGTACGAATTGGAGCGAATGCCCATTGGAAGGTTTCAGTAAGTAAATTAGTGCATTTTCATACAAATTTTCGTAACACTAATCTCATAAATCATCTCTCACCAGGTTCAACAAGCTATTCTCGTCTTACAAGACCTATATCCAGGAACCGTCCAACATAAACACCGCAAGATCAATTGAAAATGGACCTCGGTGCAGTGAGGAGGACACAAATCGGCTCGATAACATGTCGCCGTTTTTCATGTGCTTCGAAAACAAACGCTGGGAGCTAACCTACCTGCAGGAGCCCGATCTAATGCTCAAGTACAGCGTGCTGATGAGCTTCATCGTGTTTGTGTGCATCCTGCTAATACAGATCCTCAACGAGGCCTCAGGCATGTACTTTTGGCTGCTGAACGGCTTGTCTGGTGCGCTTCTGCTCGCCTTCATACCCATCACCTGGTTCAAGAAAGTGTGGGACGTCTACACACCGTACTCGATCGACGATCTGCTGCGTGTGCGAAAACCTCAGTCGAAAATAATGCGGATATTCTACGACTTTTCCAACGACATTATGAGTAATTTTGTCATACGAACGGTGATCTATCTCATAACGATCGCGTTACTGGTGATGTGTTCGTTGATGTATCTGATTGAGTGCAATTACGATTTGTTGGAGCAAACGGCTACCAGCAGCGAGATTCCACCCGCAAGTGACAACCAGACGAGCTTGCTGCAAGAAAATCGAACTCCTTCCGATTCAATGGGCAAAAGTTTTTGTACCAATCCTTGGGTAAGTGGCGGTTTTGAATGATCATGGCAAGCGGCTATTGTACTATGCGTCGAATGTTTTACTTTCCCAGTCCGTCACCCAATGTCTTACGCTGGCAATCGGGATGGCTTTTCTGTTTCTGCGCATCCACTTCCTACTGAAGGCCACCGTGGGACTGCTGGTTTTCTTCTTCTACTGTTGGGCGATTTTTGACGAGCTATACTATTACTTTGACAGTAGCGCCAGCATGAATCCCGGCCTGGACCCGAAGGTCTCCCATCTGATGCTGATTCTCTTCATTGTGATCATCTTTCACTGGATTGATCGGCAGTCCGAGTACATCGCAAGGACCGATTATAAGTAAGTAAAGGCTCCAAGAGGCGTCAAGGCATTTATTAAAGCAAAGAATGTATATTTTCCACTAATTCCTGTCAGCTGGAAGCAACAGCTGTTGAAGCAAAAGGAAGAAGCTGAAGTAACAAAACAGACGAACAAGATCCTGGTGGAGAACATCTTACCAACCCACGTGGCTGAGATCTACATTAACCGGCAGCTGAAGAACGAATTCTACAATGAGGAGTACGAAAACGTGGCCGTCATGTTTGCCACTATCACGAACATGGAAGTCAATACGGACATCTCGGTGGAGAACGAAAAGAGTGTGCTGAAGGTGCTGAACGAGATCATATGCGACTTTGATGAGCGTCTACAGTACTTTGATGGGTACCTGAAGGTGGAGAAAATTAAAGTCGCCGGTTGGACGTACATGGCGGCCTGTGGGCTGGATCCGGGCAGGTGTGACTCGTCCTCCTCGCTCAGCGGCTATCGCTCGGTGTCGGGCATGACACGTACCTCTCTCATGACCAACGGTCGACGTAGTCTTAATCCTCGTACCTCGCTGGAAGTCACACACAAGGCTAGCACAAGCACGCGAAGCAACTCCAGTAGTAGTCGGCAGAGCAACAACGTCACGATCGTTATGGCCGAGTTTGCGCTCGAGCTGATGCGTGTTTTGCGAGACTTTAGCAATGAAAACTTCAAACAAACCAGTCCAGGATTGCTGCGGGTCGGCATATCGCACGGGAAGGTAATGGCCGGTGTGGTGGGCTCTAGCAAGCCGCTGTATGACATATGGGGCAATGCCGTCAATATGGCATCGCGAATGGACTCGACCGGACGGCCAGGGCGGATACAGGTCACAAAGGAAAGCGCCGAGGTGTTGCAGAGCTACGGCTACCAGTGTGACTATCGGGGTGAGATCTTTGTCAAGGGACGGGGGAAAATACCGACATACTTTCTAAAGATAGGCAGCGATTTAAAGTTCCTCAAGCGGTCGTGCGTAAGGCAACCTAGCAATGGGAATGTGCCCACCGAGCATATAACGACGAAGCTGTAGATTAAAACGTATTTATCGAAACAAAACCTTACAGATTTACGAATGACAGAAAGAATAATTCAAAATATATGAATGTATGTGCGTGTCACAAAAATTTAACGGTTTGTGTAGCCGAATTTGAATTCCTTCTATTCAATCTGTCTACCGTGAAGCATAAACATGGGCCGTCGCAGTAGGCGAAAATGCCAACAAAGCTGCACAATTGTCAAACTGCACAGATCCGATTTTGTTATCATTTGACTGTGTGTAGCACATATTTAAAAAAACATTCCCTTTTGAAACTACTTTATAAGCAATAGCAATGGCTATGAAGCAAAATGAAAACGAAGAAAAAATCTACGTTCGCGAGCGGCTAACGGATAATGTGCTGGATCTGAGTCTTATGAATATTTCCAGTGTCCCTGTGCAGGAGATTGTGAGTACTGTGAGGTTGTTCCATATTGGACCGGCCTAATCATTTACTGTTTCTGTTTTTCATGCGATGCCTATCAAATTATTCTAGAAACCGCTCCGGCGTGCCACTGTATTGGATCTTTCCAACAATCGTATATCCATCATTGAGGTAAGCCCTTTTCAACACATTAACGGACCCTATCGCACTCACGTCCGCTGTCTTCGTTTCCATTTCAGAGTAATTTTACCGACCTCACCCAGTTAACCCAGATAGACCTCTCGAAGAATCGCATCACATCGATCTGCGACGATTTCGGTCTCCTAACCAATTTACGCCGGTTGGATCTGTACAAGAACCAGCTAACTCGGCTACCGCTAACGTTCGGGCGCCTCAAGAATTTGAAGTATCTCGATCTGAAGGAGAACCCTCTGAATCCCGCGTTCAAAAAGCTCATCGGCACATGCAGCGATACCAACGACTGTCTGGTGGCAGCAACTCGTGCGGTCGAGTTTATGAAGCAAGTCGAACGCCGTGTGATGGATGATCGTGCCAAAGAGCGGAAGGTGCGCGAAGAAAGGCAACGCCAGTTGGATGAAGATCGCCAAAGGCTGCAGAAAGAAAAGGCGACGGAAGAAGAAAAACCAGTTGACGAGCAAAAGGCAGATAAAGCAAAACGCAAACGAAAGCAGGCGGGTGCTCAAGGCGAAACCATAAACTGTGATGATGCAAAAGCGAAGACCACCAGCAAGGCGAAAGCAAAAACCAATCAGGGGGGTACAAAGCAGAATGCAGCAGCAGCATCAGGCTTTAGACACTCTTCAATACTGTGGCTGCTTATGCTGCTGCTGCTGGCCGGAACGTACATGCTGTACACAAAGTACAACGATGTGCTGCAAATGGCCCGTGAGGGCACTGTTCGTGAGACGCGTGAAGCTATTCTCGAAGAGTACATCAAATAAATCCCACCGATGATTTTCTCAATATAGTGCGCCCGGAATAAACTTTATACATACTCAACTCGGAAAAATAAAATTCATTTGTAATGATAACACATTTTACGACATATGGCAATAATCAAAATTCGTCTCGTTGATGGATAGTAGTTATGATGAAAGGACTCTTATTTCTGCTTCGAACAGAATGTCCATTATTTTTTTCCGTGTTGTTGCGTTCTCTAACGGTGGCAGCTTGCCTAGTACATGCGTTACATACGCACCAAATGCGGAGTCCTTTTCCGTTATGTCAGGATACTCTGAAGAAATACTCTGCGGTAACGAACAAGATGCCTCATCTTCAATCAATTCCGGGTGTGCTTTTGTCTCTGGCAGGGGTCGGTGTGTGTGCAATGAGGGCATGAAAAAAAGATTTCTTTCGTCCACGCCATTACGTCTAGAACGTATTGGCTTGAACGATACTTCCGTTTGCTTTTGATCATCTGTAGGTGTGGATGTATTATCATTATCTGTGTGTTCTTCTGTATTTGCTAACTCGTATAGCAGATCATCCAAATGATCTTTAAAAAACATCATCTCTTCTCTTTTTGTTGATTCCTCTGTAGGATTGCTATTAATGAATCGTTTGAAATTCAGCAACCTGTTGTAAAATTTTCTTCTAGCGATGTTTTCTGAAAGGGAAATAAATGTGAAAAAATAGGAAAGAAAAAGAGAAAAGGTATCATGCCGAACGTACTGCTTTTTTTGATAGCAAGGGCCACTTTTGTCCATGAATAATCAAGCTCCTCTTTCGATGCTCTAGCACTTCTATCATACAAACACCGATATTTTCGGATTTCTTCGACTAATTTTGTACTTTTGTACATTTTTATATTTTTTTCTTCGTATTTTCGTTCTTTTAAAAACTGTACTGGCGATGAGCGGGTTATCTCCTTTGTTGCTGCGAGTGAAATGATGCTGCAGCGGTTGCAAAGATTCAAGCAGATTGACAGTTTGTGCAGCAGGGCTGGTTGAACGTCAGTTGGCTCTTCTCACTCGCACAGCAGCTTAGCGAAACGAAAAATGTAATGCCACCAAAATATCCCACCATTTTAAACCCACGCCTAATTTTGGGTACATCGCCACTTTTTTGGTAATTTCATAAATTAAACAAATATAGTTTCCAGCGCATCTAACTTTCGAACAAATGATGTTCGAACACATCTAATCCCTACAACCGCCATAAAGCGTATCTCGGGAGTCGCCTGCAGTCTTTTTTGTTGTTTGGTGCCGACGAACACACATCAGCTCCGCTGGGAACACAGTCGTGATATACTTTTTCGGCATCTAAAGACACGCAGAAACCATGTACCGCATTTTTTGCAAACGATGATCGGTGATTTTTGAAGTGAAGTGTAAAATATTTCTAGCAAACGACCACATCGATGCGGTGAAGAAGTGTGTTGAAACATCTAATAAATTGTAAGCTTCGTATAACGGCAAGCGTATCGTGTTGGGGAGAGAACTGCAAGACGTGCACGATATTCCATCAAAAGGTAAGGACATGCGGAGGAGGATGAACAGTGCAAGCAGAGAAAAAAAAAACTAACAGAAAACCATGCATAATTAAATCTCAAATCGATGGAAACGGTCTTTTGCGGGGATCTCCGGAAGAGTGTGGCCGGTGCGGCTGAGGCTGAGATAAAGAATACGAGTACCGGTTTTCTTTCTTTTCTTTCTGTGTTTTTTTTCTTTCATTGGTACGTGCGTACGAACTGCTTATCCGCCACGTGGTGGCTGGTTGCCTGCCGGCGCCGGTAAAAGAAAAATGAAAAAGAATGTTAGAAAAGGATAAAACACACATTAGAGCGGCAGCCGGCGCGAGAGAGCGAGAGAATTAGTGGATGTGAGAAAATTCTTAAAAGAGAGAAACAAAAGGCGTGAGAGATGTAGCAGCAAAAGCAAAACCGTACGTAAAACGTGCGTGCGCCCGATTGTAACTCTCCCGGTACCTTTCTGCCGGGCCAATTCTGAATGAAATTTGCCGTATTTTCTGGCAAGGCCTTCCGTCCTTCATTATAGAGCATGTGCACGTTTATCTTTGAAGCACCTGAAGTGGACGGGGAAACGCCAAAAATTACTTCATGGCTTACTTATCATTTGCTCACACAGCCTGACGTAATGCCTTCCGCCAGCATACACTAGCGTGTGTACACACCAAGCCAGCACACACCAAGCGCCCGAAATAGTTTCAGGCCCGACTGGATTCCATATCCTCATTCTCTCCCAATTTTCGAAATAGATCTTCCTTTTTTTAGTGTGTTCCACACGGTTGGCGCAAATTTTCTTTCATGCGTGTCTCGTCCACACATCGGTGTGACCAGCAGCTAAGAAACCGGTCGATCAACACATCAAGCAGCTAACGTAAGGCTTCCTCGCATCACATTTGAGCCGCCAGAAACCGCGCGAAAGCGGATCGCGAAAACGCGGCTTCCTTTATGCCCAGTTTTTACCACTCACAGACAAGCAGTTTTCGGTGATGAGTGGAAAAACTCAAATTGTACCACACAAAACGGGTCGATATATACCGAGGGGAAGGGAAGCCGATTGGTACAGTCCGAATGGAGCCTTGGAGTTTTTTTTTTTCGCTTCCGTCCCGGGATTACCACCCATCGAGAAAGAAGAGCCGTGTGTGGGTGGTGAGTTTTCCCCTGGCCATTTCCCTTTTTGTCGTGCACGCAAACACGACGCGGGTAGTATGACGCAATCGGTCAAATGAGGTGCGTAGCAAAGCCCGTTGGTAGGGAAAATGGAAAACAAGGTCAGTGTCCAGCGGAGGTATGCATGGATACATGCTGCCTTAATTTGTTGCCTAATGTCTCAGCTTACCGTCATACACAGACACACACACACACACACACACAAGTGGTGCATATAATTCTTTATTAGTTTATCATTTTAGCAACATGAGAAAGCACGTACAATGTATTGCATACCTCGCGGCACTACATGTTGGCAGCCGTAACCGTTATCACAATGAAAAGGCAAATGGAATGAAGCCAATTTTCACCCACCCGAAAAAACCAGGAATCCGGCGGAACAGTTTGGGAAAAGTAGATAGTCGGCGAGAAGAAGACGAGAGACACACAGCAAGGCATGGAAAACAACCGCTATTTTCGATCGGATCGGATCTTCTCGTTTGCAGCCTATTTCGCGGAACTCATTGCAATCAACAAGCGTGTTTCGTTTTGCGTGTCATGGTTGATGCGGAATGAATTATATTTCCCTCTGCTCTGCCCCTGCAGGCGCTGTAAGTGGCAGAACGACACATACACGAAATGGCAAGTACATTGCTTCAACCCGTCGTTGAGGAAAAGTCATTCCTACGATTGAAGTGAGTCAGAGTGTGCAAGATATGCCAAATTTTCACCAGAAGCTCCCAAAAATGCAAGAAAAAGGGGGGTCGTTTTCACGCGTGTGTTTTTTTGCAGCTGTCGATCTACAATTAGAAAAATCAACCGTCATCCATTTAGCGACATACCTGCCGATAGCGGACTTACGAATTCCGCCGGCACTTGTGTGAAACGCACGTGCGTCGCTTTAATGGCTTAAATGCTGCTTCGAGTAAATTCCACCTCCTCGATCGGTGAAGAGGTTTTCCGTTTGCCAAAAACCGATACACGGCCCTCCCAACATACGCGTGTCTCAAAGTGACCGAATTCTGGTTTGTGCGCGTTGTCTGTCTGTCTGTTCGCCACACCACTCGCAACTGATTTATTTTTGGCACCCAACCCTGCCGCCCTGTACCGCGTGCTGCAATGACATCGAAAAACGCATCTTCTTCTCTATGGCCTTTGCAAGAAACCGGCACACGATCGCTACATTCTCACCGCGTCGTATTCGCCGTTGTATGATATCGAAGAAATGCTTTTAAACCATCAAAGTGCTACGACCGTTTGGCTAACTCTGGTTGGATATTGATGACAAATCATATTCAACGCTTCACTATGATGGGAGGGGAGGAATTTTACTTTTACCCAAGGGCAACGATGGTGAAGGGGCACAGGAAGGGGTTAATATAAAGTTAGAAAATTAGCCTGATGCAATGATGATTCAGTGTTGGCGAAGAAAATGCACCAATCCATGCTCAACATCATTAGCCGGTACAACGGAGAGAAGGAAAACTCAGTAAAATGAAGAGAAAAAGACCCACGCAATGTCTGTGAGTGTGACAGAGATAGAAGTTGTAAATTCTGTTGAAGGGGAGAGAGGGTGAGAAGATCACCAGAGAGCAAAACGCTCTTATGCTCTCTATTTTCTTGGAATGGAGCATAAGAAGATCTCTCGAGACTCGGGGCGAATGTCTAGGAGAGTGTGTTTCGATACCTAGCACATTACCTGGTTGGTCTAACATGCTATGCTTGCCTGCCTACTATGATTGCAGACACACCAATGTACGGAAAAGAAAAGTGCAAACATACCACTTTTCGGCTCACGTTTCTCTCATTCTACCTTTTTATCGAACAGAATGTTCTGAGTCTCTAACCGGATTGCGTTCAGTTGCGCTAACGTTCAGTGTACATTCAATGTTCGGCACCGTCGGGGGCCCACTGCTCAGAAAACGCCACGCACCCTCAAAGGGAGATAGCTTGCCTATAAGTGAAAGGAAGAAACCACTCCACAAAGCCTTTTCCCAAGCGAGTTTAGCGAAAGATTTCTGCAGGGGTGAGGTTCAAGGTTTCGGCAGCTCCCATCTGACGAACGTATAAATCAGTAACTCGGTCACCTTAAAACCGGTATTCAGTGCGAGTGTGATCGAGCCGTTAGACGTGTTATAAGTGGCGGTAGAAGCAACAAACGTCGTCCCACAGTAATCGATCTTTCTGTGTGGTGAAAACATTGTGTCGATCATCAACGCGATCTCGCTGTGAGGTATGAGAAATGCGGAAAAGTGTAATGTGATATTCGATATACGCTTTTATTTATTGATGGACAAGGTTGTTGTTCGCAAGCCCTTAAACTATCGAGCGCGAGGGCACAGTTTCCAACCTCGGCTCGATTCCGCTACACAATAGGACAGATTATTGACAGCTCTGGGTAGTAGTGCAACAAGGCGGTTTCAAATTTGTGGAATCAATTATCGAATGCCTCATCGATACTTCTCCTCTGCGGAGACTGACCAAATAGGCAACAAGGGTACAGCATCCCCCGGGGCACTGCATTGTTTGAACAGCAATTTTGTTTCTTGTCTCGTGACAAACAGAACCTTCCTTCGTTCCTACCTACCCAACACCAACCCCCCCCCTAAACCCATCGTTCTCTCCCTTGCTTACAGAATGAGGAAGATGATAGATTTTTTGTATCTCAAAAGAAATATAGTCACACAATTTGCACAGCACATTTCGTTGTTTAGCAAATTCCCCCTCCCCCTCCGCCACACTCATTCGTAAAGAGAAGGCCACGCTCGGCACAAAGGAAAAGGGCATGCTCTACTTCCTAGGCGTGACCTTTCTCCTGCCCATTCCATTGTGATTTCCCCCTGTGTGATTTCGCTCTTGTTTACTATAAAAAAACCGCCAGTCTCCCGTTCTCTCGTTCTGTATTTAACTAGTGCCGTGACTTCGTGCTCAAACAACCCAGTCGATATAGTAACCCGCCCGCTGCAAGTATCGATTCGATCACGCGGACGCTCGGACAACACCGAGAGAATGTTTCCTTTTCGCGCCAGAAATCTCATAGCATCACACCATGCAATTTCCACACTGTCGCCATGGTAACTGGGCGTCGATCGACAGAAGTGCACTCGAAGCTACAGTAGCTGCCAACTGTGTACCTACACCTACTGTCCCTCGCACTCCTGCAACCTCTCAAACGATCCACAGCTTTGCTCCATTAGAGTTTTATTTGATTTGTTCCACAGCTCCCGTCTTTCTCTTTTTCCTCTCGCTGCCTCCAAGCGGTCCTAAGCACGCGTTCACTGCATATTCCAGCGAAACGTGCGTCCATTACCATTCCCGACCTGTCTACGTTCCCCACCACACAGATGCTTAGAATCGATGGTTAATATTTTGCATTGCAAAGTGGAAGAATTGGCGTGTTTGTTTAAGTGACTGCTTCGCTCTCCAACAACTGTGAACCGCCTTCGAGTGGGCTGTCAGTAGTGGGTGGAGATTACCCAAAGACAAACAATAATCCTCACCACGGGATGACGCCTTCTTGCAGAGTTTAATTTTAGCAAAACACTGTTCCCTTCTCCTCTATCCGTATCAATACATCTTGGGCCAATCAGCATTGACTGCACGTCATTTTGGAGCTGGATGACGACACACGCAGGAACCCTGAACAAGGACTACGTAATTTCAATGACGTTGCGGAACGTCCCTGCCTGGGTGAACGCATTGGATTAGGTTCTGCAATCCGGAGGCGCTCCTCCGACTGATTACGTGCTGCTCTAGCGCTGATAACGCTGCCACGATAAGAGGTACTTCTTTTTTGTTCGGTCGAAAATAAATTCTGACCTTACCGAACGATACAGTGGTCTGTGTGCGGTGGCGTTTTCCCGCAAGATAACGAGGCGATCGGAGCATCGCGAAGCAAGTATTACAACATTAATGAAATTTGTCTGCCAAAAAAAATCGTCGTCTCCGAAACACACCGTACATAGTAATAGATACGATCTGAAATTAGCTTTCTACTACTAGCCGCCGATGCATATTGCATCATTCGCTGGGGGATTTAGTATCTCGGAGACACCACGCGGTTGAATGCGCCAAAAACTATCGTGTCTAGGGCGCCAGGGACCGGAGAGAATCGGAGAACAATGCGCCCAAAACACCAGAGCGAACCGGTGCCGGTGTGTTGGTGTGCTCAATAAGCAAGGAAGCGGCAGAAAGAGATAGGGAATCGTACAGAGAGAAGAGCGTTAGAAACCGTGGCGTTGGTGCAAATAACGGTTAGACCAATAGAGGAAGGCAAACGGATGGTGGGTGGATGGGGTGGTGAAGTAGCGTAAGTAGTAACAGCGCACATTCGAATCCGAGACGGTCGCAACGGTCCACCATTGCCATTGGCATCAGTCAAGCTTTCAGTTATCGTTTGACAGTTGCCGTGGCCAGAGGTGCCGCTTGGAAGTAGGTCACCATAGCACCGCCGAGACAGAAGCCCCAGTTTCACCTTCAAATCCTGGTAGGCCCTTCGTTGTGATAGAATTGGAGCATTTGTAACTAGGATTAAGTATGCTTCGATCGTCTACAGTGCTAATTGTGTTGAGTATGAAAGAAATCGGGTGAAAGGTGTACACCATTCAGCTAGTAGATATCCGTGCTTGACGTGACGTGTTTTTTTTTTGGCCGAGAAAAAGGTGCAGTGAAATTAGTTACACCAGTTAGAACTTTGGTGCAACTTCCCTGTGAGTAGAATGCAATGGTGGGGTGTGTTACTTTGACGTATTAAGCTCTAGTCACTGAGAGAGCTACTAGTCGTTTACGGTAACGCATTAGCAAACGGTTGCACGTGGCTTTGAAATCTAATATTCTGCAATACACGATTCCAATCGCGTGCGCGCTCTCTCTTCTCCTCTCCTCTCCACAATATGTCTGTGGAGCTGGGTACGTGCATTTTGTTTGCAGAACGGTTACTGCACTACACACGTTGGTTCTGTCTCATTACGTTTCGTTTCGCAAAGGAAATGCTCAATTATTCTGACGCGCATCAGGTTACACTCACGTCGCCCTAATGCTTGCTAATATGCAAGTTAGACAACTCACTGTTTCCATCTACTCCATACAGCGGGTCTGTATTTCCGCCACTTGCAGTCACCGTCACCGGAAAACTGTCACCCCCTAACAAGGCTTCCCGTAACATCGTCCGGTGTGAAGCCGCATCCGTAGCCTACTACGCCATTTTCCTGCGTAGACAGTTTCCGTAAAGCTTACACAGCTACTTATCGCATTGTTTGCGACCAAAAAGGGGTTTTGTTTCGTTCGTTATCAAGCAGCTACCAAGAATGTCTATGAAATTCCGTTTACTACGATTATTACTGCGGGACGTGCGATAAGCGGTTGGTTAGTCGTGTCATCTATCCTCCAAATAACAAACTAAATCACCTTTAAATGATACTTTCGCGCTAGTCTATCGGAGACCTACAGCCCTTTACGCTAATTGTCGGCGGTAGAACCGGCAAAGGCATGAGAAGGTGTCAAATGTACCAAATGGTAAGTGCAAACACTTTGCACTACTACTCGACAATCTTCGCTTTTTCGCGTGATTCCCTTACATCCTTTAATGTTCCGGTTGGCCTTGGCACAGAAAGCTTCTTGTTTGCTTGGCCTGCCTGCCCACCGGTGTGGGCTTGTTCCCTAGTCTTCCCTAGTCCCATTTTCTCGTTTTCGATTCATCCCGCCAGTCCCGGCAATACGCTTCGAAGCGCTTGGGACTTGTTGCTTCATCTGGTAGCCATCTGTGTTTGCCAAGAGGCTAACCCTCTTCCCTGGAAGGGTAGAATAACGACAGCCGGACGTTGCCGGAGGAAAGAGAAGCTCACAGCACTCTCGTACTTGCCACCATAACCAGTTTCCTAGAAATCAACGGTTCTGATATGCTTCTGCGTGTGTGTGTACTGAGTTTGGGTGTGCAATTTCCCTACCGTCAGCAAATGCCAACCCTACACGCAGAGGTCTCACTAGTTTCCGATTTTCTCACAGCGTGTGTCGCTGAACATTTTTGTTTCGCTGGACAAAAATCGGCTTTTGATCGTTACACATTCCCTTTTGGAATTGTGCGAGCTTTGCGTTTTACCGAGCAAACGAGACCTACGAGTTCTTCCTTTGGGTCAGTGGTCCTGAGGTCTGGCCGCATGTTCGGGAATCGTATTTCTTGCGCGTGTTTCCTAGCGTTCCAGTGAATTTTACAAACATGAAAAGGTTGCATCAGAAAACTAGGCACTCACCATTCGCTTTGTATTGACCACGTGGTTACAACAATTTCAAAACCCACTCGAGGTCAAAGCGATCAACTACCTCCCCTAATGTTTGGGTAAAATAGGAAAATAATTATTGTAATTTGTAAGTTTCAGAACATCTAATGGACATTTCAACGCATTGCTGAATAACGTAAACGGCTTTCGCCATGTTGGAGCTTTGGGATGATCGTTTGTACCTTTGTTACGAGACATTCTAACCAGACATTCTAAGCATTGTTAGATCGATAGACACATCGAAGCGATAGAAACGATCGTCATGCTCCAAGCTAGAATTTACTGTAAGAGCAACTCGTAAATATGCCTCCATTCAAACAGAACCGCGTAATATTTACACAAAACAAAGCTTCCTGGCACCGGACACATTCCATTGGCACACTTTTTCTAGCTCGATACATGAAGTGTGCACAGTACAATGTTTTGACATTTACGACGAAACAGAATGTCTAAATGATCGTTAAGCAAAACAGCTAACCAGCGCTAGAATGTCGAACGTTTTTACAACATCCCGTGTCGACGGTGGAACGAAACGAGAATCAACAAACTGCGGCCACAACCTTCCTGGCACAAGATTGCAAAACAATCAACAAAACTAACCGTTGGGCGTTGGTTAATGCCGCCTTCCAAAGTCCGGCATACAAAAAACTAAACAAATAGCGCAGGTGGCGCTTCTCTGATAGCCGCGAGAATAGCGGCGTATGATTAAAGTTGCTGCAACGTGATCGCCATGCGCGCGCCCAAACAACATCTCTCCCGGAAGTAGGCCCGAGCTTTAGTTTTTGGAACTTGTGCGATACTCGGAGAAGAGGATCGTAGGGGAAAGGTCACCAAATGTGATCCCGCTGTGATCAGTCAGCAGTGGTGTGAGCATCAGTCAGCAGAAATGTGAACCCATCTATGTTCCAAACCGGAAACACCGAGTTTCCGTTTACAAAAAAAAAGCAATTTTAAATCATGACAATCTTTGTACGTTCGGTCTAACAAGATAGCGATAACGTGTGCACCTCCACACTACATATTATCGATTTTGAAAAATTGTATCACTTTTTCCACTTCCCATCGTTTCCAGTAAGGAAGGGAAAAGGCTTTGAGTGTTTGCTGACAGCGCAATTGAATATTCAGAGCAGTGGAAAAGATAAGATACGGTGCTGATATCGGAATGGTACCACCGGACAAACTGATTGACAGCTGCAATCTGAGGACATTGGAGCATTGGGATCTGGTCTTGATAATTGGATTCTTTGCTGATTCATGTTCACCATGAGCTCTTCATTCGAGCCAAGTTCTCTCTTCCAAATCGTTCTTTTGCAATTTCTCCCGTAATCAACCCCGTGTCCTAGTGTGGTGCCCTCTGGCATTGCGATAAGAAGTGTGACCGAACGAGGTGGGGAGCATCAAGCTGTTTTTCCGTCACACAGCAAACACCACTCTCCCACAACCCAGTGTTGTTGTGCAAGTTTGCGGTTTCTGTTCCGACTTGTGTTTTATTTGCCGTTTCCACGAGGAGGAGGACACAGCTCGCCCATTATCGATTGCCGTCTACTGTTTGTGACCGACTCTGTGCGGCAATGTTGTTATTTAACAAACTCCGGACCGCCAGCTTATCAGCTGCACGCGATCCCGTTGAAGCTGACCTCCAACACCAATTGAACTTAGCGGGAGCCCGATTTTTAGACGTTCTATCCTAATCGATAGCCATTATCCGGCCTATCCGGGTTTCACTTGAGGGATTCCTCCTATGGACGAGTTGAAAGCTTTTGTTCGATTTTCCTTTCATTTACCTTCGGTGAGAACGGGATCCGTCCTTCTCAATCCCCCCCCCCTCCACCCTTCCAAGAAGAAGTAAAAATAGAACCATTTTGACTACCACCAACAAACCACCACCATACTCTCGCCAGCATCTGCTCCTTCCCTTGCATTTCATGAGGGTTTTGGTGCTGACGTCAATGGCGGAAAGTAGATAGGGGCATGAAAAACCATTTCAAGGTCTGTAGGCAAAAAAAAGGAAAACCCATCGAACATGATTGACGAATTTTGGTGCAAACGTCGTCCATGGTCGTTGTCGTTGCTTTCGGGTAAATGCTTATCTCGTGATGTCCTCTGTTCGATATGGGACCCTACAACACAGCGTTGGTTAAGCAGGAGGAGGAGGTGGCAACTTCTCTGCCCGACGCTCTTGAACCATTACCACACCTAATCACGGGTGCAAGAGTCATTGTACTAGACGCAAACGACGACATCGCAAGTTGTTGCCGGAGTGGCAAAGTGGTATTTTTAGAACTCTCGTTGAAAAACAATCCATAAAGTACTCAAACAGCTCCAATTTAAAAAAAATGGATCGGAACATGCCACCGTGCCATTCATCTGTTTGCACCTGTAGAAGAAAAATGGTGCTGTTAACGTATGACGACCCCAAAATAAACGGAGAAGGTGTGTCTCGGTGGTAAAAAATAGCGAGCAGTTAACAGAATAGAATTCGAACAATATGCACCGAGACTAGACACCGAGAGCTTTCTGCATTTCGTTCACTAAAAGCTTTAGGCAATGCCACCCAGAATCGGAACCGATGATTCCGTTCTAAATCGGCTTGCTTTAGGGGACTGCACTGCCGCTGCAATCATTCCCGGCTGGCTGCGGTGATGGCGTAGGGTTAGACCAAATCGATTTGGCCGTGATTGTTTCGCTTGGTGTGCACCCCAATACAAAAAAGTGGTATAAATATTCATCACTCTATCAGCAACCAACAATTGGAGCCCGCGTTGTCTCTAAATGGTGTAGTTTTGGGGCAGAGACAAGGCCACATTGAATTATTTCAATCGATCTACGGACATTGAATGAGGAAGACGAGCCTCCATCTCCGTTCAGGCAGTTTGTTTTAGTGAAAGGAGCATTATAACCTTCTCTTTCGTTTCTCAACTCTTCTTATGCTTGCGAGATCCTACTTAAATTGATCAGTAATCATTCTAACCGCCCCTCAGCCGAATGCCGGCGGATGGCATAATTTTGTCCAATTGATTGAGCGGACGGCAGACATCCAATTATTGTTTACTTTTCGCAACTACCATCTAAAAGTGCTTGTTCGATGTAGACGGCAACCTGATCCTTCCGCATTGTTACCAGACGATCGATTAAAGTTCAGCTAGTAGGAGGGACATATAAATTGTGTAGACATTAATTTGTTATCAATTGATCGCTCGGTTTAAACTCATAGAATGCTTGGAATAGTTAACCATTGATGATCTAGCTCATACCCACAGCTCAAGTACTGATGGTTTCGTATCTTCTTCTCAATTTCTCTACTTTCAGCACTAATCCTTCACACTTGACAAACTGCACAAGAGGCATACAAAGCCCAGAGATTTACAAGCTCCGCCAGTAGAAACAGCGACGCTAAAATGGTGAACGTAAGTATTACTGCCCTAGTGCTTGCAACCCTCCAGATACGATGTGAAGAACACTAACCTAATCTTTCCTGTTCTACTGCTTCCCTCGACGCAGGAATACACGGGACCACCTCCGCAGGAAATGGAAACCTTCCTGCCCCAGGACGGGAAAAATGGAGCCACTGTGTAAGTTTAATATCGATTTCACCAATTTTACAACCGAGGTGTTAGGAGCTCCTCCAGTATACACTGCTGTATGAGTGATATCTCGCGTGTCTGAAAATTGGAGCCAAATTCTTAACATTCAAACATGTTTCACCACACACCCAACGCAACAGGTGTCCACCATACAGGGTGTCATTCTTTGGCGAGATTTTTTGGGAAAACGTCTTTAAACTCCTCAACAAATGATAACGCAAAAAGGAATGAAGGACTGAAAACGATTTCTTTTAATACGGTGCAATCATGCTACGGCAATATTTTACAACGATTCGTACATGAATCTTTTGTGTGTATAGCAAAACTGCATACAAAAAAACACTTTCGCTGTGTGGAAGCATAAATCAACTAAATTTATGTCACCCGCTCCTTTGCCCCTTTGGGGGTTTAGCAGTTCGTATTTATGAATACGAATATTTTTCGGTCACAAAAGAGGATTGTGCAACTGAATTGCTAAAATGTTGCAAAATCGCAACGTTTCATGTCCTGCTCCACACACACACACAACCCCCAAGAACGTTGGAGTTCATTTAAACAGCACTACCAATAAGCGGTTTGCTACCGACGTTGGTCACGCCGTCGTGTGTCGTGTGTGAGACGCCAAATATGGGCTAATCATAATTGATTGCTGGAACATCCTCCGATGGGCAAATGTTTTTGGAAGGAAAGGATGCATTCCACCGATACTTTTCGATTCACCCTCAGCACTTTGTGCAGCTCCCCATAGTCAGCAACCACCCCTGACAGCTTTGCGTATTCCATTTCGCTGCGGGCAGCTGTAAGACAACGATGCTTCATAATCCTTCCGAATCTTCCACCGACCTGGAAGGCGTTCAGCGACGAAGCTTATGCATGAAATCTTTACCATCCTTCCAAAAAATATTTTTTTAAGGTGAAACAGCGGGAAGGAGTGAGAAGCAGTGAGACTGTTGCAATAAAAAAGGAAACAAATAAAACGCCTTCAAAAATGGGCATACCAATACGATCTGGCGTGAACTTTACCGTGGTAAATTGTGAGGTCCCTTCTATGGTGCTCCATCCCTCTGCCACCACAGTACGTGATTGGCCAATTGGCAATCTTCTTGACCTGAGCTCCACTCCGCCTCAACTTGATTCGAAGTCATCCATTCGGGGAACCTTCGGGTTTCCTTTTCACCTTTTCAACGCTTCTTTCCTATCCTCCGTTGTGCTTACTGCATTTTCTTTCGGGGCAATTTTCGTGCCTCCTTTTGCGCCGTTGCATGCACCGTGGAAGGAAAAATTTGATAATGAACAAATCGATGCATCGAACAGGATACCGATTGAGAAGCAAGGAGCAGACAAGGTACAAGTTGCAGCACGCACAAGTATCCGTCGGGTTGAAATAAAAAACGGGTGTGGAAAGAGAAGAAATAACTCATCATTTTGCAAGGCCTTCGAAGCAGGGTGGAACTTCTGAGGGAGGTACTGGAATAAATTAATTCCAGATCTGAAAGCAACTCCGATGGTTGTAAGGGTCAAAAAGGCGGTTGAACAGAGCTGCAAGCAATGACATTTCGATGTTGGACGTTGGCAGACTTTTCTGACTGCATTTAAGCTCGTAATCTTGTCGCTCTGACCTAAATTGGAGTGACAAAGGACATAATTATCCTCATAAACCTCCATCAGTAGTTGCACTGCTGTACTGACTGGATACTCAATGTGTGTGATTTTAATGAGACATAGAAAACGAACCTCCCCTTCTTGTGTGCTCCATTCACACCACTAATCGTGAAACTCTTTCACCGCAACACGTCAAGCGATTATCGTTCCCATTTGTGGTGCCGCCTTTTCTATCGATCTCCATTTTCTACGCCATCACTTCCCGTGCGATTGATTATGTTAGCGGCACGCCCGCTGCGCTAAAGCAACGATGCAACGATGCATCAAGAACGTTGCAAAACAAGCTCATCGAAAATGCATGCCCTCAACGCACTGCGCCGAGACACTCGGTGAGCCACTTTGCATACGCAGAAAAGAAAAGTATACCACCCCGCCACACCATTTATGCCCCATTCCACACGTGTCTTGCCTTTTTCGGCGGGGGCAGAGTAATTCGCGAGCTGGGACTGGAACTGGGCATTTTGTTCGCGGTCGAAAGTAAGAAACGGAGGCGAACCTATGCGCGATCAGACGGCGGGGAGAAATGTAATCGCTAATGTTGGGGCTGTGTGGCGTACAGCATAAAAAAGCAATCGATGTCTATGTCACATTACGCGTTTATTTTTTCCTCCCTTTTGGTTCGGCCAGCGCGTAAAGTCCCCTCGAATGCACTGTGCCCATCATATCTCGCTGCAATTTCCGCTGCAAGGAAGAAGGGTTTGCATTGTTCGCGTCCAGAGGAGTGGGATGAAATTTTCAGCTGCATCGAGGAAAAACGCAGTGGGGCAGTTAATAACAGCTCCGAAGAGGCGAACCAGTGTGAGGACCGAGGGTTAAACACTGCCCCAAAGTAGGGATGCCTGGTAGCGACGCTCGAAATACATCACTTGTGCATGTTCGTATCTGTCGTTCCCTGCGGTGTCGTGGAGTCCGTTCCTGCTGCCGTTGCCGAAAATTATCCTCCTTCCGCCGTCCACCATCTTTGTTCTGTCTGCAGTGAAAAACACGCCAAAAGAAACTAGCAGAACAGGACAGAAAAATGTTATCTTTCATGTGCAGCAGCGGCAGCTTCAAGGAGGGAGAGGCATGTCCACGACCAAACCCAACCCCCGCTGAGGTCCATTCCACAACCGAGGTTTGCACCTGACGGGGGGATAGGGATCTGGAAGGGCGGTTGGTTCAATTTTTGCTGCGCCAACCAAACTGAGACCCGCTGCACGCAGAGCCAACGACCAGGACCTGAAGTCTTCGCTGTGGTCAGTACGCTAACGGTCGTCCACCGAGCAGGAGGTTTTTTCGGTAGCTCACCAAAAGAGCAAGACCTCGGAGGTTATACAGTTGGGCATCCTACTTGTGCCCTGAAGTGTGATTTTGGGAGTTTTTTTTTAAGTTACTGGGGTCACTTACTGTTTAATGTTTTTAATGAGAGTTGTGTTTCTGCAACGTGCCCAAAGCTTCAAAACGCAACTTGCTTGTGAACGTCTTTAGTGTGTATGTGCGGTGTGCTAATTTGGCTGAAAGTGTGGAAAATCCATCTCACGCGCTTCTGAGTTCTCAGAAACGCCTTTCAACATGGCGTCATCGAACAACAATAACAACAATGAGGAGAAAATGGATATGGATATAAGGTGAATGTGGTACTAGGAACATGGACATTCCGTGAAAACAGCGGAAAATACTTCTTTAGGAAACAGGGCCACGTTGGCTGATGCAACATTTCAGCACTCTGGATCAGATACGAATTCTTCGAATATTTTTATGCGAATAGATGACCAATTAAAGGAAATCTTTGAAAGTATTTCACTTACGTTCTTCCTCTCTCTCAATTTTCCAAACAGGTACAAGTTTACTACCGCCAAATCCGATGTGGAGGCCAACGGAACTATACAGTTCGATCCATTTAAAGAACGAAAGTTAGATCATCCTACAACGTAAGTGTTTCGCTGTTCCTTTTACTTACGATGGTTCTGATTTTCTACGCGGATTTGATGTTCCATCACTCTCTCTCTCTCTCTCTCTCTCTCTCTCTCTCTCTCTCTAACTCGTACAGCGATGGCGAAACGTTGACCCACTTGCTGAAGGCATCGCTCGGTACGGGTATCCTTGCGATGCCGGTCGCATTCAGCTATGCTGGTCTGGCCGGAGGCATCCTGGCTACCGTCTTCACCGCGTTCATCTGCACACATTGCGCATACGTACTGGTCAAGTGTGGCCACACGCTGTACCGACGCACCCACAAAACTGCGATGAGCTTCTCCGAGATCGCCGAAGCGGCTTTCGCGAACGGCCCAGAATGGGGACGCCGATGGGGCATGCCGACGTCCTACTGCATCCGGTACGGTCTATTCATCACGTACTTCGGTACCTGTGCCGTCTATACCGTCATCATCGCGACCAACTTCCAGCAAGTGATCGAGCACTACTACGGTAGTCCGCTGAATCTGCGGGTCATGATCGCACTGCTGCTGGTGCCGCTGATCCTTCTGTCATGGGTACCGAACCTCAAGTACCTTGCACCGGTCTCGATGGTGGCCAATGTGTTTATGGGCGTTGGATTGGGTATCACATTCTACTATCTCGTCACCGATATGCCACCGGTCAATTCGCGCCCTCTCTTCCTGCCCGTGATGCAGTGGCCGGCATTCTTTGCGATCGTCATCTTTGCCATGGAGGCAATCGGTGTAGTGATGCCGCTGGAAAATCAAATGAAGACGCCCCAGAACTTTATCGGACTTTGTGGCGTGCTGAACCAGGGTATGGCCGGTGTAACGCTGATCTACATCCTGCTCGGCTTCCTGGGTTACGTTAAGTACGGTGATGCTGCAGAAGGTAGCATTACGCTCAATCTGCCCATTGAAGAGATGTAAGTTTCAACATCGAAGCGACCACAATACTAGCAGTGCTTAAACTGACTTTACCTTTTTGTTCTACAGCCCCGCGCAAGCTGTGAAGATTCTGATCGCCCTGGCAGTCTACTGCACGTTCGGGCTGCAGTTCTACGTTTGTCTCGATATTGGTTGGGTCGCTATCAAGGATCGTTTCACGAAGCGACCAAAGCTGGTTGAGTACGTTATGCGCACCATCCTTGTCACTGCTGCCGTCCTGCTGGCCGTTGCCGTCCCTACAATCGGACCGTTCATTGGGCTGATCGGTGCTTTCTGCTTCTCGATCCTCGGACTGCTGATCCCGATCGTCATCGAAATGGTCACGTACTGGGAGGAGGGGTTCGGACCGTGCAATTGGATCGTGTGGAAGAATGTGGTCGTCTTCGTGTTCGGTATCATCGCACTCGTGTTTGGCTCCAAGAGCTCCATCCAGGACATTCTTGCCCTGTACTCATAACAATCCTACGAAACAAAGCAAAGCAGTGGTTCTGGAGACTGGGAGTTGGCCGAAGCTATGCGTTAGCCCAGAAACACACAAAGCAATCACGCCGCCAACCAACTAACTTACCGAATACCGAACTAGTACGGAATTGCTGACTGAGAAACAAACTGCCTTTCGTTTGCTTTCTACATACAGCTACCATTTTGCTATCTATTTTGCTATTTACAATTTTCGGTTTCATTGCACGGCTTTTCTGTGCATCTGCGCCAAGCGCAAACCCCCCTGTGTAGGATGGGAACTGGTAATCTTCATCCAGATGTGTGTGAACAAAGAGGAAAACGAACGTGTCCCCTGTCGCTTGGGACACTGGAGCAAGGAAGTAAGAGAAGACGATACCTTCCCGAGATAATGTTAGGCTGGACCATCGTTAACACACATACACAAGTGCCTCAAACAGTAGAGCAACAATTGATATTGCGTAGAAGTAACAAACAAAAAACACAGCAACAACCCGCGACACGCATCGCAACACAACGAGCAACGTGGTTTTATCCGCAACACCTTTTGTGTATTTGGAAACATTGTACGGTAGCTAGTGCTAGGGATTCCGCGTCTGTTGTACGTGTTTTTTTCTATCACGTTTCTCAACAACGGCAACAAAAAGGCGGTCATTTTTAACAAAACAGCATTTTGGACACGTTGTTGAATTTTGGGAACCCGTTCTCAGGGAGGAAGAGTGAGCATTTCACACACAACTATACACAAAACACAGATATACAACATCTCGGTAAAGAACAACAAGAACGCTGTGGTATGCCAACAGCGAACGAACGGCAATCAGGGCCGGCCGCGCACCGGTTGTCGGTCGAAATAGTTCCAACGGTTTTCCGCTGCCAACTGTTGCTTTTATCAACAATGTTTATGTTGTTGCAGCTTTTTTTTGTCGTAGAGTAAGGCCACCAAATCAGATCCCTGTCTGTGCGGTAAAGGTCTACCATCCCAACAGAAAAAAAAAACAACTTTAATGGACCTGCTGCCGATGACGATTGATCTTATAAAATTTTAATCTCGTATTTCGAGATTTCCTACAAATTCTCTTGCTCGCATAGTGGCGCTAGAAACGGTTCTTTTTATAAAAGATTCGTTTGCAAACGGAGAATGATCATGCGTGGCTGTAGGACTATACACACATAGACGAGCTTGTCCTTATGTGGAACAGTTGGACGCTGCAGCTATTTTAAAATGTTGCTTTTTCATCGAACCAGACGAGAATAACAGCTTCATCTGATTTGTGGAAAGGTCAAAGATACGTTCCATAAAGCTTTAAGATCTGCTTAAAGTGGACCACTGGGACAATCATCATTCGGCAATACTGTTGTAACATGTTTTCCACTGAGCCGCCGCCTCGTTAGGTCGTTGCGGTGCATAGCAAACGCTACCAATAAGACGCTCAAAATCGGTAACTTTTGCATAATACATTACATACTTGATCGTTCCCATGGTATAGTACTTCATCCATTAATGCCTTTTGTTCATTTGTTTACTCCCATTCCTATAATTATTGTCCCGACTATGTAATCATGTTTTCTCATTGGCCCGCATTAGTATAAGTAAATATTGGAAAAATGCTAAGAATGAAGATTTCGGTGCCAGCGCACGCCCTGGCACGTTAAGATTTACATTGATTGTAATAGGCGCAAGTAAGAGTGTATGAATAAAAAAGGACTACAATAAGGAAAGAGACTAAATTCACTTACCTGGCAAAGAACAACTGGTGCCGCTTCATGACCACGTTCGTACAACAAACTTCTTTCGAGAAATGAGTGTAAGCGCGCAAACTAACTAATTATTTTCCCGCAATGCGAGCACAATTTCATTTTGCCATTAAAGAAGAATGCTCTACGAAATTTTCTTTTTAAGCATATAAATTGGCGGTAACATAGGCATTACTTTAGGCGCGCGTTTCGCTGTCGAATTGTTTCATTCGCATGGGTAAAAAGAGGTAAGAACAGTTTCAAAATAAGAATCGCTTTAAAAACTAACAATTCTAAACAAGATCTTCGCGAATGAACTCTACAGCGAGACACACCCACAATGCACGATGTCTAGTTTCACTTTGCACTTTTCCCTGAATATCTTCTTCCCGATCGTTGCTCTTTTCCACACAATTTTGATTACAGAAATGTTTCTCATTGTGTGCCACACAATGTTTATCTCACCTCTTAATCTTGGAACCGCTTCATAGAGGATATGACGTCCCCCCGACCAAAATCTCTTAGGTCGTCCAGATTGTCCGAATCCTGTTCGATCGCCTCCAGCTTCTGTTGCTTGAAGCGAAGCTCAAACACTTGCGTGATGGCTTCCCGGAAGCAGAGAAAGTTGTAATCGATCACACCCTGCCGAGAGAAGCTTTCCTCCCGGATAATGCACACCAGGGCGAGAAATTTGTTCACCTCCCTTAGATACAGCACCGTACTGTTGTTCATTTTTATTATGCTCGAGCTCTGGTTATCGAACGCGGGCACATCCGGATTGTCCCGAGAGCTGCAAACAGGGCCACATTCGGTCAGATTAAACTCTCTCAATCCATCAATTTATCGTCTCTTAACTTACCCGTAGATGCAGGAAAGATCAATGACCACATCGATCATGTCGCAGCAAAGCTCGTAGCTTTGCATGTCCACCGGCGTGGCATCGGTTGCGATATAGATCTTGGATACCACATCAAACAGGAACGCCTTTTCAATGCCAGAATTGTGGATGAATAGATTCAACAAATTCTCGAGTGCCGCCAGCTGGGGTATCAACTTTTGCACCACCTTCGAAAACGCCTCAAATATCGAATGGTCGTAGATCGAGGTGAGATGGAAATTGAGATGCACACCTTCCAGCCCCGCATCAATTAGATCGTCCGTTGCTCGCGAATGTATGTCCCGCTGGGATTCCATCTTAAAATCATCGCTCACACCGTCCACCTTGTGGATGAACACCTCAAACTTGATGCGCGGATTGACCTTGTGCGCCTTGGTGACGGTTTGGTTTAGCTTCGTCAGTGCCTCCACGTAATCGTCCTGTGCGTCGATTACAAACACAAGCGCTCCGCAACCGCCGAATATCATGTCCGAGTCGAACGTCGGATCGAAGAAATCAATCTGCCCGGGAAAGTCCCAGATCTGAAACTGCACGAAGCTGTTGTTGTTGATGTCGTCCTTTACGATTTTGTTCGTCGACTCCAAGAACAGCGTTTCATTGGGGGACATCTTATGGAAGACCACCTTCTGAATGGAGCTCTTGCCGGAGCGACGCAACCCCATCAGCAGAATGCGGGGCTTATCATCCGACGGTCGATTTCCATCGCTTTCGTGATCAAAGTCCCCGTACCCAAAGTCCTTCGGAAACGAACCCACCTGTTCTTCCTCGTCCTGGTAGCTCTGTAAAAAAAAACCCACTCTTTACTGAACATTGGCTCACGGACAAGTTATGGCTGACTTACCATTTTTCTAGTACAATAGTTTTAGCTTGAGCCGTTTAAATCCAACAAAAACCAACAATTAACAAACAAAAAAATTACGTCGCGAAACCGTACGATCGTCCCCAAAGGAGGTGCCCCCTCTTTTCACTTGGCACTGTTTGGCACTATCAGCTTTAGGGGTTTTTGCAAACTTTTTTAACTAAACACAGACCAAAAAACGGATACAACAAGCACTAACAAATTAATACCTTTATCAAAACTTTACTTTTCAGTGTAATTTTGGAACATTGCCTATCTTTTCTTTTATTCTTATCACTGTGTTTTGGTTCTGTTGCGCTGTCAGATTCCGTTCCGACAAATGATGCTAGTTTATAAGCTGCAGTTCCAAACTTGTCGGAAAGCTGGTGACACATGTCGGAAGAATTGTTTTGATCCCTCTCTTGTTTGTGTGTTGCAGCGCTACCACGTGGAAAGCAAGTCGCTGCATTATTTTGTCCCGAAATCTGCGCAAAAAGTCATGGAACAGTACGCCATCCCCAACAAACTGCCCTCTGAGGAGGTGAGCGTGTTAACGCACCGGAAGGGTCGCCTGAGACAGTTGGCACAGCGCACGGAACCACACCGGCAGCCCAAGAAGAAGCGTACCTCTTTCCGCAAGGTAAACACATTCGTGGCGAACGCCCGTATCGCGGAGCGTGATGCCAAGCGCGTCAAGCGCAACTTCCTGAAGAAGGGCGTACTGCCCAAGCGTCCGACGGAGTACAAAACAAATCAGCTGGTGCTCGTGTTGCGACACCGTGGCAAGAAGCTGATCCCCAACAAGGACATACTGAAAACGCTGGTCCGACTCGGGCTAAAGTACCAGCGTTCGGCCACCTTTCACCGCCTAACACCAGAGATCATCGCACAGCTGAAAATTGTCGAACCGTTCGTTATCTGGGGCTATCCGAACAACAGCGTTGTCCGGGAACTGCTCTTCAAGTACGTCCGATTGCGCTGCAAGGAAACTGGCGAGGAATCGAAGAAGCCCGTACCACTGACGTCCAACAAACAGGTAGAGGATCTGTTCGGTTCACTCGGAATGCTGTGCGTGGACGACCTGGTGCATGAAATCATGACCGTTGGTCCACACTTTGACACGATCCGTGAAAAACTGCGAAGCTTTATCTTGAAAGATCCTGTCGGTGGATGGAAAATACCATCGCAGAAAGGAAAGCTGCGAACGATTGGTGGTGAGGCAGGTTTCCGCGGTGAGGACATCAATCAACTCTTCCGGAAAATCCTGTAACATAGGCTCTGTGGATGGTATGGTAATATTCATAAGGGGAACTAAACGATGTTGTGGGAGCCACAAAACTGAAATACAATTGGTTCAGAACATTCTGGATGATATGATAAAATCTTACCTCTCTTGTCATTGTCTAATTTGCAGCTTTTTTGTTACAGAGTTTATAGAGCGTATGTATATTTCAATAAAACATGTCCACTGACCGTGTCCGAACAAACAATATATGTACCACCCTTTGCAGCATCATCCAATTACCTTGTTCATTTTCAAGCTTTCCGTTTTGTGCTGATTGTAGCATTGTTGATTTCAGTTATATTTTTTGCCGATACTCATGGTTCATATATAAGCTGCGTGGTGCAGCAAAGATGAACAATATGTTTACAAAATCAATACGAGCACCACGTGTGAAGTTTTAGGTCAACATAATGTTCAACCGAAAGTTCGTGATCGTCTTCACTCTTCTAACCACGCTGGTTTCGTTTATAATGGCCACACCACAGGATGGGTAAGTAGTTAATTATTAAACGTCATGAGCATTTAATTGATTTGAAAAATTGATACAAAAACGCACATTTTATACTCACCCAGTGAAGGAGCAATCCGATTTGGAGAAGCTGGCACCAGTAACGATCCTGTCCCTATGGATCCAACATATAATACTGCTGACATGGTTCAGGAACATATTCCAGACGATCAGGAAATACCAATCGACGTTCTGCTTTGAGCTATCGTGCTCTTGCTTTTGAAACGAATTCCTTTTGTTGTGAAAATTTTTTTACTGAAGGCTCAGCGCAGAGGCATAGCGCATCTCATTTAAACATATCAAATTAAATAACATACACTTATGTAGTTTGTTAGTACTTTTGAAGAACCCTACTAAAGCCGAATGAATTCGGTAAACTTTCCATTTAGAAAAAAAACTGCAATTTTGAATCAAATTCCCGTACAATTGACAACACATTCCGTAGCTACACGTCAACATGACAGCGGATGGATTTTGACGGCTGTGTACACGCTACTGGACGAACGGTGGTGTGTGAGTGTTTCTCATTTTCCTACGAAAATCAGATGGATTAATGCAGTGCATGCATTTCTCATCGTTCCCGAGCCGAGTTGAAAAGTGAGACACAGAAGTAGACTTTTCCGCGTGTGGCATTGTCCGAAAAGTCGAATCGTTATCGGGAAAGTTTGAAATCGATTAAGAAAAACTTCTTGAAAACGGTTCAACAGTATTTGTGCGTAGAGGTTCGCGTTGGTTTGCAAAAAAAGATCGGAAACAGAAGCGCGTTTGGAAAGTTTTTAAAGTGTCAGCATCGTTCTAGAAGCATACCATACATTTCTACGAACCTTCCGCATCTTTAGATTTTATAACACATCCCAGGAGGTAGCCTATTGTTGGTAAGTAGCTTTACAAGGCATACAAATGTTAAAAAAAAATGTTGAGAATTTTCCAGAAGTGAATAATAGGAAAAATCGATAGTCTCTTGTTTCCTCTTGAAATCGAATACATGCGTCGTCTTCCCCGGCTCACTGCTAAAGACAGCAAAGGCTTGTGCAAGAAATGAAGAGGCCACATTTCAGCGACTTCCTGTAGCCAATCGATCGTGTTATCGATTAGTGTAGGTGGATAAATTAGTTGTAAACAAAGGACGGACCACATTAAACCATGCGGCAGCTGTTGTTTGGTACACTTTGCGCGTCTTTTGTCTGGTTGCCTCGCGAAGTGGTGGGGAGCATAGTTGATTTAGTATTAGTGTTAGTGCTGCAGGTCTGTCGACGACGATTTCCCCTGAACGCGCGACGCCAGACAAACGCATCACGCCATACCGTCGTACGAGTGGCCTGTTCCCCGTGCGTAAAGAGTTATAGTGTCCAGACCGGTTGAAGGCTCCACACATCGTACCACATCGTATGAGCGAATCGTACGATTTCCGGGAGAAAATATCCTTCCTCACCGCCAAGACCGCGAAGGATTATTTTTTAGGGTGTGTCGGCTCAGGATATGTCCATGAAAAAGCGTCAGCGCCAGTTGCATGCGCTGCTGAACACGCCTGCCTATATCGAATCGATAAAAATGGTTTTATTCCACTCCTAACGCTCTCCCACACACCGGCACCTTCCGAAGGTCATCGATCTGTCCCAAAAGGTACACTTCCTTAGCAGAAACCGTCTTTGCGCATCACGCGGCACTGGAAGATGAAGTTCAGCGAACTACTTCTCGGCCTGATGATGGCCGTGAAATGGACCCCGCTGGTGGGAGGGGGAGCATTTGAATTGCTGATGTTGCCGGCAAGCGACAATGCATGGTGCGCGAAAACGTGCCACTGCAAGCAAATGCTGGCTTGGCAAGGGATGGTAATGCTACCCGGTAGACGGTATATTGTAAAGAGGGCAATGTAAAAGACTTTGTTAAGGGTGATTTTGGCATCGTAATGCTGCTGCTGGAAGGGAGGTTTTATTAATCGCAAATGAATCATCAGATCATTTCACGGTTATCGCAAATAACTGGCGCAAAATTCGCCTTCCGCCACGAAGCCTTGAGAAGAAGCAAAACACTTGTAAACGCATTATTGACCCTAAGCATTTCCCGTTCCTCCGACATCCCTCCTTTTTGTTCGTCGAGGTTGATTGAAAGCGGAAAGAAGCGAGCGAACGAACAGTGCATCGCATTTTTGTGTAACTTGTGGTAATATAACAGAGATTCTTCTACATTCCCTGCTTCTTTTCGCTGTGTGGTGGCTGCGTGAGGGAATGAAGAAACTAACATGATTAATCCTGTCTACTCTCGTTCGCTGCATACGAACGGCGAAAAAAGCGGAAAAGTTTAATAGCAGCTGCATTATTATGCGTCTGGTCGATGAGTCACAGGCGAAAACGGTGAACTGCGTATGAAGAACCAAGCAATTTAGTTTGGGGGTTGTTCCTTGCTAGGAACCCACAAGAAGCCGGAGCGATAATCATGCGATGTTTTGTATTCGTTTAACTTCAGTTAAAGTGTTACCAAACATTCAAACACTCACGAATCAGGTTCGTGTGCTGCACTGCTTTCAAACACACAGCACGTGACGCCTATGTTTCGACTGATTGTAAGAAGTTATACTGTCGCTTATCAGTAAACAAGAATGCCATAACACGAGTGGGCTGTGTGCCAGATAAGCGGTCGGCGATGGTGGTAAAGGGAGGTGTGAGACTTGCACCCGAATTCTAGAATGTCAATGAACACTAGTGCCGCGGCCATATGCGCACGATCATTGGTGAGTACGCATTGTAGCATAGAAAACATAGAATGCGGTTCTTGAGGCGCATTTGTGTTAAAGTCTCCAGAATCCCTCCCATCTTTTTCAGTACAAACACTTGCGCGAGGCAGCAGAAAGCCGTGCACGAAGTGACCAAAACCGCTTGTTTGACGTCATTGGTAGGATTGTTTGCACATTACGCTGTTGTAATGCTACAGATAATCAGACATCCATCCACACCCCGCCCGTCAGAGGATCGTGCATATGAAGGTCAGCGAAGGAAGGGGGTGAGGTCCAGTTAAATCAGGCACAGATAAGATTGGGACCAACAGCCCACAGAATAGGTGTGCTACTCTCTTCCTTCTTCGCCATATTATGCCACTGCGGCGGTATGTCCGATTAGGAAACGCGCGCCACTATTCCGATTGCCGATCGTGGTGTTGTGCACACTTTTGGTCCTCCTCCGACCTTACATAGACAAAACCACTTTCGCTGACGCACCAATAATCCAACACCAATAATAACAGCAATCGGTTCACTTCCCGGATTACACGCACACACACACACACACAAGAAGCCAGTAAGGGCCAGCAAGGAGCCTCCTCCTGGGTTGTGCATGAGGAATGATTTGTTTGTGGCAGCATACCGGCGGCGCAACTACGCCGCAGCTTTTTAGCACCACGTAGCATAGTAGACGGTGCGCGCAGAGCAAATCACCACACACTTTATCATAAGATCGCATCGTGTTTCGCCATTGGCTAGAGCCAGAAAGGCACGTCTTCTGGTTTAGTGAGTGGTAGAAGTTACAGTGGCTGGGTTTGAATGATTGTGCCCTTTTTAGGATACTAGCGATGGTGGCAATATTTTGAAAGGAAAATTAACATGTTCGTAGGCTAAGCGCAACACACGATCCCCACTACATGTAGATAGAGACGATGATATGAAATTTTCTATACGAAAAGAGCTTATAGCCTTAGATAAGAGTAATCAGAAGCGAACGTTATTTCTCAATGTCGCAATCGAATATACCCAAACTCATTTGTCATTGGCACCCCGCCTACTAATAACACCTTTCGTCCACATGTTGTCCCTCATGCGGGGAGAGGGGATGGTCGGCACCAGTGGCGTATAGGGGTTGACCTTCGTTCGTTCGTTGCTCGCCGTCGCCGCCACTTGAATCGTCATCATTCTGGCTTGTTTACGCGTAAAGTGGTCGGGCCCCCAAAGAAAGCATTAAACGCAAAGTATCTTCTCCTCCACAAGCGCCACCTCACCCCGCTCAAAATGCACCGAGCTGGTTGGGTCTTGGTGCCACTGTCTGTTGTTGTTGAGCTGAAAATTAGATATTTATTCGCACAACTGCGCTCTTGACTTGGGCAGGGGCGCCATCATTGTTGCTGCTGTGAGAGGGGCCGGTGTACAGTAAATCACGAGCGTGTGAGGTGGTGGGTGGTTTTGAAGCTCGCGGGAGAAGTAGTCTAGGGCGGAAGTCAGTCTCTCAGCACCATCACTTGGCCGGGAGGGACGCGAAACACTGTTGTTCAAGCGAGAGCTGGAAAGCCATTCATGATCCTCGTCACGTTTCAGATCAGGTTCAGCGCACATTCTTCGTTGTTTACAGTTTTGCTGTGCTGCGATCGCGCAGAGTTGTTTACGATCTCGGATATTAAAATCCGGTGCCTCGGGTGTGGTTATCATGGGAGGAGGTGGGGTGGTGCGTCGACAGAGTGCAGAAAGGAAGCATTCCTTGGCACCCGATTCACCCAGGGCGTGTTTTGGTGCGCCTCGAGCTATTTTCTTTTGATCCGTTGGGACGATGTAAGTTCCTGTACAGACCTTTGTTTTGTGGCAAGTGGTTCTTGCTTTCTAACTCGGCTGTGAAATCAGAAACGATGATTAATCAAACTTTCTTGCGTTCATTTAACAGATTGAGGCAGATCATTTTGCAACAATTTGTTATCGTGAGATTATTCTATTTACGATCACATCTCCGAAGATCGCACTAGTCGCATTGTATAACAAGCAAGCAGGCACAACAAGGCAAGTAAACATCGCGTGATACGCCAACGCACTCCATGCGACATGAGCGCGTTCCTTTCCCATTCTACTGCACTCTGTTCCAAGTCGTTGTCTCCGTATGATTGTCCCACTCAAGTGGGACACCACGCGGTAGTACACGGGGACGATGTGTACTACAGGCCTGTTGTGTGCCAGCGAAAGCAGGGTAGATCAGTTACATTGTCACGTGTACTGTACGGAGGTATCACTCCCTAAGCGGTTTCCCGGTCGCATTGTGTGGATGTGTAGAAGAACTATATTTCCTTTTTGCCTGCATCAAAACAACGCCGCGAGTGTGGAGGTGTTTAGCAGCCCCTCCCTTGGTAAACGGATAACAACACTCACCGTTAGTTGTTCCCATGCATTTATGGTCTACTTCGAGGATCGTGCGTATGTGTAGTAATCCACCTTGAAGGGTGAGATCGATCGAGCCGTGCGTTCTAGTTGATTGAATATATTAACGTTTGGCGGTACGTTTGAGGCTCATTCTCCTGCTTCCATCCTAGATACGGTCAGTTCAGCAGGTTCTTAATACTTAAGCGGTAAATAAATTTAAATTTGTTCACCACCGGAAGCGCGAATTAGTAATCAATGGGTGGTGGTGCCGTTCGCAAATGAATAAATCTGAATACCATTCGGAAATCAACCGTGCTGAGACTGGTACGCAAAGTGCCACCAACAACGGGTCCCTCTCGAGCTAAATGCGCAACATAACAAACGCAGGACAAGAGGAAGAAAGCAGCGAATTAGGGAAGAAGTTGTTTACGAGAAATTGCGTATCAAAATTTTGCAAATGTACCCCTTTGGCCACTGTGTGTGTTTGTTTCGGGGGCAGGTTCGGAATGAACAAGGAAGATTGAGGTGTGCTATATGCTACAAAGACCCACCACACGCACACTCGTGGTATCATCACGGGTGTGTTTTGGATGCCGCCTAGAAACGTCTAGAAGCAACAAAAAAAATCATTCGGTCAATTTAGATTACGCGCATATGCACACACAATTTTGGTTGTACTGACCATGATGAGGAAGCAAGGTGGTTCGTGTGCGTGGTATCGGATGTGGAAACGATTTTGCAAACCTTTGCTGTGTCCGACAATCTCTGCATGTACTCTTGCTGCTTCGCTTCTGGCTATGCTCCCTACCTAACCTTCAGAAGTCAGTTGCACGATCAATTGCGCGTTTGATTGCGTGTCCGTCGTTAGAAGGAACTTGAATGCGTGTGAAGATATCACGTGCTAAGAGATCAGTAATTTTTATTTCGGTAGACTCTTTCAAACAGACTTGCGATACACATTCTTGAATGGGCAGATGGCCAAGAAAGGAGGCGGCATTGGTCAAAAGACTAGTGTAATATTTTGTCTTGAGTTGAACATGTTCACACCAACTGCTGTTACCTGTTTCCACTCACCGGTCCTCATTAGAGATCATGGTGCTGTGCTGCACGTGCCACAGAAAACTGTAACCCGTTTGAACGGATTAAGGTTGGTTGTCGGGCAGATGCCGGCATGACCTTGGTGAGAAGTTCTCGGAAGAAAGAAACGAAAACAGCCACACACGAACCAAGACTCGTTTGTGAGGGAAAAGCCAGGAAAGTAGTTGCTGGTATGTGTGCGAGGAATATTGTATTTTTATAAATCTCTTGGAAAATATCTACTAGGGTATCTTGCATGAGAATTGGTTCAGATTTCAACGGCCATTCCATATTCAAGTGTGTTCCACACATCCGTGTGTTTAATGTATGTTCAGTCTCTTACCAGGCAGCAAGAGGGAGGCGGCAATTGTTTTTACATTCATCGGTCAATAACTTGCGACCCCGGCATTAAGCAAAGTGGTGGCGAAAACGCGGCCATAATCACGTGTCGCACATGCGGATGGATATGCGCAACGAAGCTACCTTTGGTGTGCCATGCGGGTCTGCACGCGCATGGCGTTGGTCAATCTTCTTTTTGTCCTTCTGATTTTGCTTCTTGAAACATGTTGCTGCCTTTGAGTGAGAATCCGTACCAATGCAAACAGTTTTGCAGTTATCAGGAAGCGGGAAAGTAACTAGCTGCTGTCGGCCGAGAAGTTCAGGACGTTGTTAAAATATGCATGACTCATCTATGGACGCGGTACGTCGTCATCTCTCTCACGTTATTCGGATGTCGTCTATGTGTCTGGTAGAAAGGGATTCTGCTTTCCATCGGAAAAAGGGGAATGCTTCGTATCTGTGATGTTGTTAGCTGTACATGGAACTTACTTGTATGCTAAAACGATAAAATTGGCACCGTTTGTACGATGTTTTCGATTTCCGTCCGGATTAAACCCAAAGTAGAGTGCAAAACAACACAACTGAACACATGAACTGGTTAGCTGCCAAGAAGCAGCTCGATTGACTATTTTTGGCATATCCCAAGCACTGTTAAAGAGACTAAAACACGTTCGTATATGGTATTATTATATGACCTAAGGTCCCCGCTCATGAGAAAGGATTTATTGTAACTCCCCGAGTAGAAGTCAACTGCAGTAAAAACAATTGACCACGCATCAGTAATTTTATTCCTTCTTTTGCAAAGAACTGTACTTTGTTGTATTCCATGCGGAAAACGAATTTACTTTTGCACCCCTAACGCACTCATGAACGGCGGCCCCAAATTACTGTGTACGCAACGTTCTTTCACGATTAAATCAAGCCTTCTTTTACCCACTATATTATTGTCCACTGGCAATCATCTCTACGCCCTGCTGATGATGATCGTTATGCTTTTGGTACTTGATCGGGAACGCACGTAATTACGCGAAAAATTATCTCTGCCGTCGTCATACATGGGGTCGTCCGCCAGGAGGAGGCTTGAAAGAGGGTAGTTAATGGTCGGGTGAGCTGCGGCCACAAGTGCGGCTTCTGAAATCCGTGCCTGTGTGTGAGTTCTGTCTTTGGCAAAGACCAACCATACTGCCACACAAACCACGCCAAGCAATAATCTTTCGGTCTCCCCACCACCCCGAACGTGGTGGCCAGTCAGCACACATCATACACGCACATGTATAAAAAACCGCCCCACATGCACCCTCTACGACGGGGTAACGTGGGCGCTGAATGTGGCGATGGTGGGGATGACGCTTCATAGCAAACACTACGACATGAACACAGCTCCTTCGCACTGCTAGCTCGCGGTTCTGTATCGACCGCGGTTCCACTCATTCGCAGAACGATCGTAAACCACGACAGAAGTGTCGGCAGTCAACTCTTACCCTCTCGGTGGTTAATCTTACATATCTTGGGAGAGGGAAGAGATAAGTGTCGTGCACTTTATGTGTCGCTTTTCGACCGTACACAGCCCTTTCTTTAACGTGCGATTAATCGAACGGCAAAGTAAACTATAATTTATCACGAGCGCACCGCGATCGTCGCTCACAATGTGAACTATAAACCAGTGGAGGATATGCTGCTGTGAACTATTAAGTGCTTAGGTAAAAGTGAAAGACATTGTGGGGTTGTCAGCGTGTGGCTTGCGGGGCCTCCGAACCGATAGAGAAGAGTGAGCCAATCTCGACTAGTTTGTAGTTGGTGTGCGCGCTAGTGTTTGTGAGAAGAAAAAGTCCAAAATCAAAACAAAACGCTGAAAACAGGTTCTAGGCTTTACAGGGCTAGGAAATCATTAGGCTTCTCCACTGTTGCTTCGGGTTGCGCTTACGGAACAAAGAGGCGTGCTTCTTAGAAGGTGCAAATTCTGCGGTGCAGTGTGGAATAGCCGAAGCGTCGAGAAGACGAAAAAGTGGTCATCCGATCCGAGCTAAACGGAGCGGAATACAAAAGTTGCTGTGTTCCCACTTATTGCTTCAATCGCCAGATGTGAGATGTGCTAATTCGCTTTACTTTTCTGTGCCGTACTGCTTTTAATTGTGGCGTAGAGAGAGAAAGAGAGAGAGAGAGCGATATAGCTGTCAGGTGAGAACCCATACGAGAGCAGGGAGGCTGTTATTTTTTAGATATCAATTAAATAATATGTAATTTAATGTTTATACAATACGGTGACGTTGGAAGCAGTAACAAAGGGCAAATCTGTGGGACGTTAGCCAGTAAAGCAGAATTGTCCATGTCCAAAAAATAAGATTTACTAAAAGCCATCCAAGTAGACGGCAATTTGAAGGAAAAAAAAACTGCTACATACCTTAGCGGGAAAAAACAAATGTGCTGCCTCCCTCTTTCGGACATGCGAGGAGAAACCGTGTTATCCTAGTCTTGATTGGATTGTGCTCTTGATTGAAAACATGTTCCTATGATTATAAACATACTAAAATAATTAATTGCCTTGTGCACAACCTCCCTTTCAGACTGCGTCGTTACTAATAATGTTGCGTTCTTTACAAGTGACACTCTTGCCGCCGCAGGGTTTTGGTGGTGACACTGACATCAAACCGGGCCGCGCGAAACGGGGCCAGGATCGCGGTCAGGAAGCTGAAGCAAACAAAAGCGGAAACTATTTTTGTCCTTGGCAGAGACGACGGTTGGTGAGTTAGTGTCAGGTTTTTCACCAAGACACCGGCCAATTTCCCTGCAGTGGTACACTCCGTACCTGGTTGGCCTGTGTGTGGCCGTTGTTTTGTACGAGCGTTTGAAAATGTTTAATATCTCGGGATGGTGTTTGCGGGGCACGGGTTTGAACCTGGTTTGGGACGGTGGCCAAAAATAGGATTTATTACTCAACCACCAACTACGATGATGAATCTAAAGCGGCACGTTAGGTGCTTATATTTTTCTTCTTCTCAAGAGTACTAGTTGGGGTAATGCTCCTTGGAACTAAACCAACCTGCGGACGAGTAGTTTCCGGTTGGAATTTCCCATTTCCCGTACCGGAGACAGTAAAACCGGAACACACAGGTTCCAGGTTTCAAACCGCCCGAGAAGACCTATCGTTGTTGTACGCATACTTATCCATTAATGGCTACTCACCTCTGAAACACAAAGGGAATACATTAATGAAGTTACCATATTTGCACCTTTTGACGTAATGCCCAAGCGGCTTGAAACGCAATCAGCTGCATCGACCACAACGAGACCGGCTCTCGTTAACGCACGAGAAGTCCAAAGGTCGCTCGTTCTCTGTACTCCCTGGAAAACCAGTCATCATCTCGGACCCAGAAGCAACGTGCGCAAGATTGGCATATCGAGAAGCGCGAAATTCAGCGAACGGCTCGAGAGACTGTGTGCGTCCGGAGCAGTAGGAACAAGTTGCCGCAAGTTAAGAAAAAAGCGTACCGGCGATTGGGGTGTTTCGTTGTCAGCTGATCGCGTGAGTTGCAGCCGAAGCCGTTGACCCAAATCTCGAAACATGGCACCCACCCGTGGTCGTCGTCGTCGTCGTTGCAAATACACATATACACAGAGTGGGAACGAGTTTATTTTCGAGACGGAAAGTTAAACACATCAGTCGTGGCAAGAACGAAGCATAAAAGATCGGCTAAAAAGACACATTAGGTGTAAACACTGTGATCGATAGGAACAAGTGTGCTTCAACCGGCAGGTGAAGGAATGGCGTAGAATAGCGAAAAGGCATAACAGAAAACTGTCCATTCCCAATGGTCGCCAACCAACCAGCCAAAGGAATAGAGGGACAGACAGACCGACAGAGGTAGATTATTGCATCGTGCGGGTAATTTGGCTATGCATGATTATTATTGGTCCGTTTTTTGCGTTTGCTGCCTTGCCTCTTTGTTGCATTATTATTGCAATGCGAAAAATACCATACGCACTCTGGGAAAAAAAGGTGGTGGTAGCAAAAAGCTATTGCTGCCTTTTCATTGTCGAAGGTCTTGAGGCAGTTTCACTTTTCATGATGTAATTAACTTACAAGCAAAACACGATGAAGCCGCGGGGCTTGAACTAACTGTGCCCGACCTTAGCCGATATTGCTTTAAACCAAACGTTTAGAACTCCACACACGGGAGACAAAGAACATTTATTTAGCGGTATTTGTCATAAAAGTGTTTATCGGCGAAGAAGGGTCTCCATGTATAAGTCTGGCATTATGAATTGCAAGCAGTTCTCGCAATTCAAAGTTAATAGGAAAGATGGCATATTCCCCAGATCACGTCGATCACGACACGATCACACGCCGCTGTTACAGCTGAAGCTCGTGTGCTTGACACTCTCATCTAGAAAGAGACGTTAGCAATCAATCTCAATTTTCGCTTCTCTCATTCGCTGTTCGCTATCGTCGTCATCGTTTCCTCCAGTTGGTCGAGTTTTGTGCAAATAAATTGGTGGCATTTTCCTCCCCTTGGCACTGCTCAACGCCGCTTGGCAATGGTGGCACTGCTCAACGCCGCTTGGCAATGGTGGATGTATATGCTGATCGTTTTATATCGCTCATTTGATCAACACCATCATTTGGAACAGCACAATTTGTGTGACAATTCGTTGGATGAAGTGATCCCACTTGGAAGTTTGTGCAAACGTTATGCTACCGACCACACGACGGTGGACGTCAAACCCCAGACATCAAGTGTAAGGCAGTCTGGTAGTCGCCAACGAGTGGCAGCTAACTCAAAACGAAACCAAACATCTAGCTTGTTCGATAGTCTAATGGCTGATCGAGTAGAAGTACTAGCGTCAATGCAAATTATGCTCTGGTTTACAGGGTTTTCCAAGCCAGCTCAACACCGTAAAATGTATCTGTCAAACTGTACGTGCAAGTCGGATCTGTTAACTTTTTTCAGCTCTGTAACACTGGATTGTGGATCCGTAAAATCTTAACTCGAATGTGTAAAATGTGTGAACGTAACAATCCAGTGTTACAGAGCTGAAAAAAGTTAACAGATCCGAGTTACACGTACAGTTTGACAGATACATTTTACGATGTTGAGAAAGTGTGTTACGATGTTGAGCTGGCTTGAAAAACCCTGTATCATAATTTCAAATTTATTTGGAGTATTCTTTGTTGCCATTGATAAACCGTCGAGACTCGTCGTCATTATCGCCTGTTTTCATGCCCATTTGAGTGGGCAAAGGTTGAAGTACAATTGCAAAAGTAATCGAGCTAGGTTGTGTGTTATCGACGAACAACTCATCCTGGCAGGGAATTCGCCGACAACCAACGTGTTTTATCTAATCTATGCTGCAACCATACTCGATTGTGGATGTTTTTATTTCATGATGTTCTGTGTCGTTTTTTTTTCTCAATTCCAGATACAGTCCAGACGACTTCTATTCAGGGGCGAAGAAGAAAGCAAAAGACTAGGCAGCTGTAGTGGGATAGAATAAATCACCTTTCCAGTTCCTCCTAGACAACAACGAAGCCTCAGCATGAATAGCATAGTGAATTTGTTCAGTAATTTTAAGGAGTTCTACAGTGAAATCAATGGCGCAACATTAACCGGTGCCATCGATGTGGTGGTTGTGGAGCAGCCGGACGGTTCCTACATGAGCTCACCGTTTCACGTGCGCTTCGGCAAGCTTGGTGTGCTGCGCAGCCGTGAGAAGGTGGTCGATATTGAAGTGAATGGCGAACCGGTGGACCTGCAGATGAAGCTCGGCGAGTCGGGCGAGGCGTTCTTTGTAGAGGAATGCGCAGAAGATGACAGCGAAGTGCCGGCGCACATGGCCACTTCGCCTATACCGAGCCACTCGTATCTCAGCAACTACGAAGAGAGCGTCAAGCAAAACGATGGATCCGGAGATCCCATCTTCAAGGCACTAGAGGCAATTGAATCAACTATTGTTGCTGGTTCCGGGGGTGCTGTGGGACCCTTGACGGAGGTGGGCGAAGGATCGGTAATGAAATTGGTCTCTAGCCCAAGTACTGGGCCGCGAGAGAATGATGGAGAAGAAGAAATGCTGCCCCGGTTGCGCCGAAATTCGGTTGATCTTTCGAATGAGAACGCCGATCTGGAGCGAGCAAAGTTCGAAAACCAAAGATCCGAGTACAGCCACCGGCGACACACGGACAATCTTACCAACAGGCCGGACCTGTCGCTGACAAAGAAAGAATACACCACGCAGAAGCTGCGGCAGGAGCTGAACGCTGCAGCAGAGGCTGCCGAGCAGGAGCAGATATTCCACATGGAAGGATTGGACGATGGTCCGCTAGAAGGCGCGTCTAGCGGGCAGATGAGAGGAGCTGGTGAGTGGAAAAACAGCACACCCCTTCCGAGCGTCTCTGTCTCCGGTGCTGGAGGTGATCAGTTGGTGGAGGAAAAACATTTCAAACCGATCGACGCTCAACCAACCACCGAGGCTGGACCGACTGGTCAGGCAACTGGGGTTGTGCCCATGGCGGTAGCAACTACGCAGCCGTCCGGAGATGGAATGGCGGACTCAAAATCGAAGAAGAAGCGCAGGAAGAAGTCGTTGATGAAGAAGAAGAACACGCAGCGAAAAAATTCTGCCAGCAGCAGCTCTGGCGCCGGCTCGAACCATTCCGATCCGAACGAGGGTACGGAGACGGATAGTTTGACCGCATCGCAGGTGACGGTTTCGTCGGCGAGCGGTAGCTCTCTGCCCAAGGAGGATGCAACGGATGGCGTCGATCAGCAGGTGCCGGACGTTAGCAGTCCGCTCAAGAAAGAGGGAAACGACAGTCCGGTGCTTGGTGGTCCATCCATGACTTCCAGCCATCATGCCGAACTGGATATTCACTTTTTCAGTGATACGGACATTGGCACTGGCGTGAGTCCGCAGCAATCGCGCCCTTCTACGCCCATCCAAAGTGACACAGAGTTTGAGATGTCACAGCGCGAAAAACCCGTCACCGAGGAGGAACGACTGATGTACGGCAACTCGTGGAACTGGGGCGAACTGCCAACACAGGTCGAACCAAAGGTGGGTGATGCGGAAGCTGGCAAGCAGGCACAGCACAACTCGATGCTTACCGGACTGATGAGTTTGATGAAGTATAACAACAAGAAGAAGCGTCAAAGTGTCCCGGATGGGATGTATCTGTCCGACTTGGACAAATTAAACGAACCGGAGATTGCTCAACTATATTTCCCTTCCTTTTCAAAGCTGAAACAGCAGCAGCAACAGCAGCAGGGTCAGCGTGGTAGCGGCGGAAGTGGCGATGACGAAGATCGCGAGAGTGGTAACGGAACGTCGATTCCTCAAAGTCCCACTTCGATGGAGGATGGTCCCGGTGAAAAAGATTCCGACTTTGAAGAACGTGATCAACTCGTTGCATCGACAAAGAGCGGAATGGTAGATCGTTCGATTGATTCCTTTGCACTCTCACTCTGTGGTGGATTAAACAGTGCAAATGGCACTGTACCCTCAGAAGAGCAGTTCGACCGCCATCGGCTACAGTACGATAATGTACTTGCCAACCCAAGTGTGTTCAAGTCGCCGGATCTCGTCGTGCGTATTAACGGCAAGTACTACAGCTGGGAGGAGGCTTGTCCGCAGGTCATGACGATTCTGGCCTTCCGTTGCGGACTGCCGAATGAGATGTTGGCTAATGCGAAACCGAAGACGGGCGACGGATCAACGGCAGAAGAGAACAAAAAGGAGGAACCTCTTCAACAGACGCAACAGCCTCAGCCACCTCAGCCGAATGCTGGAGGACGTTGGTGGTACTGGCGTCGTTCCAATGAATCGAAACCGGCTCCGACTGGTACCCCGCAGACCCCAACGACTCCGACGGCAGCTCCGGAAGATTCACACGATGGTTCGGACGTGAAGACCTCCGCAGCCGTGGGCACGCAGACGTCCCGTTCAAACTCTCCCGACGATGAGAGCCACGAAGGAGGCATGGATGCAACAGTTCCAACGTACAAGAACGCATCGAAAACGGAAGATGGCTACAACGGATCATTGTCTTCGGAGGACTCGGAGCTGGCAATGGAGAAATCCGTGTCTGCAGGTGGCATTCTAATTGAAAACAGCAACGAGAAGGGTTTATATCTGCTAGGGTGTGGGGAGAAGTACCGGAAAACGCTGCGTTTATCGTCGGAGCGCATTAAGGAATTGAACCTGCTGGACGGTATGAACGAGATCGAGTTCAGTGTCACAACTGCCTACCAGGGCACGACTCGTTGCAAGTGCTATCTGTTCAAGTGGAAGCACAACGACAAGGTGGTCATTTCTGACATCGATGGGACGATTACCAAGTAATTTAACTTACAGGGAATGTACTTCTGAATGGTCTATTTTGAACCCATATGTTTTTGTTGCAGATCGGACGTTCTGGGTCACATTCTACCGATGGTAGGCAAATCTTGGGACCAGATTGGCGTAGCACAGCTGTTCTCAAAGATTGAAGAGAATGGGTACAAAATGCTGTACCTTTCGGCTCGTGCCATCGGGCAGGCGAAAACGACTCGCGGTTATCTGCAGTCGATTCGCCAAGGAGATGTGAAGCTGCCGGACGGACCGCTGCTGCTCAATCCCACCTCTCTCATGTCTGCCTTCCATCGTGAGGTCATTGAGAAGAAGCCAGAACAGTTCAAAATCGCGTGTCTGAATGACATCCGAGACCTTTTCCCCGAACGGAACCCGTTCTACGCCGGCTACGGTAACAGAATAAATGTGAGTATTGGAACGGCAATTTGCCATGGAAGTGTAATATTAGATAATTAACTTTTTGTACTTCTATTGGTAGGATGTTTGGGCGTACCGGGCTGTTGGTATTCCAACGTCAAGAATCTTCACCATCAACCCTAAGGGAGAGCTTAAGCACGAGCTGACGCAAACATTCCAATCGACGTAAGTTGCTGTTACATCTAAACTTTTCTACATTTTTCGAACACATTTGCTTCGCTCATACTGAACACAACACAAATCACTCATAAAATTATTTTACAACACACATAAAAGGCATCGTGCTGTAAAGTTGTACATATGTCTGTAGGATAGTGGTGCGTGAGGCTGGGGGTGTGAGAGCGAGCATAGAGCAGGAACTAAACGAAGCATGCATTCCAGAATGGGAACGCGCATTGCTTTGAAAGCTGATCCGCCAATTCATGTTGCTAACGTATTTGCTTCCGAATCGTTATGTGTTTTGTGGAAACTGTGTGTGGATTGGATGTGGGTTTAAGGAGTCCAAATTTAATTACCTTTTATAAAGATGAGACAGGAGTTTGGTAGCATGAAATGTAGTAGCCAGACACAATATTCTCTATTTCATCGGCACACAACCTCATCACGGGTTTTACACCATCTGCCCATCAAAACGAACAAACGAAACTGATCTTGGGATGACAGATCATGCACACAAACGGGCTCATCGATGGATAAAGTTGGTCCTTTATTGTGTTTTTTTTTCTGCACGAGGGAACTTATGTTGGATTTTTGTTCTTTTTTTTATTTTCCATTTACTTTCTGTACCTCATTTGGTGTGTCCCACCCACCCAACTCCAAAAACCAACGACGAACAACTAAACAATCGGGTGTTACCGCGCGAATCGCCTTGCTTTCTGTGTGTTTTTTTGTTTTTTTTTTTTTTGGTACCGATTGCGATCGCGTGTACATTTGCATTACAATCGCTTAGATATGCTGGCCAATCGTTGGTAGTAAACGATTACTTCCCACCGATTGAACGCGAGTCTCCTGAGTCTGAGTTTTCAGACTTGGACGAGGACGACGACGACTACGATGAAGATGAGGATGAAGACGACGACGAGCCGTTGCAGTTTCCGATCGAAACGAGCGGTGACGAGCAGCAGCAACAGCATCAGCAGCAACAGTCAAGGATACATATTAAGCGTTCACCGAAGTCAGGTTTCGCTGACTATCGTCCAACGGGTGAAAACGGCATGGTTAAATATGTCGCATAGCTCTCTAACCCAGCCGACGGAGTTCTCTTCAGCGCTCTCTATTCCGTTAACCCATCCCGACGTGTGCCATCATTGTAATACCGCGTCTGATTTAAGTGATCATCAATTCCGACTTATACTTTCATCAGCGGAAGCAAATGATGCTCGCTAGTCCTGGCCAAAACGCTCGCGCCTAATGAATCTAGTCAAAGTGATCTTTAAACTGCGTCGGTACAGAGGCATTTCTGATAAATTGCATGTTCTAGTGTAGAGAACAGAACTTTCAGCATAAACTAAGTAAAACATCCCGATACACACCCATTCCGGACACATCGAAACCGGGGTAAGCATTGTGTCGACGATGAAGGAGAACATGCTGCTGGTATCCTAACAAATTATCTGTAAGGAGGCTACATTATCCCCAAAAACTCCATCCCCTCATTGCTTTTTGGTTGTTGTGTAACCCATGTACTCTGCTACTTACACCATTTGCTACTCGCTGTACACGATACCAAGGTGCATAAAGGTATCACGAAGGCGCCGTGTACGATCATCTTCTGCTATGTGAAACCTTTCTCGCAAACATCGTTCCCATCTTTCTAATTCATGTTAGGAAACGCTGTGGGTTGTGTATGGTGCTTTCTGTGTGATTTAGCATGTGTTATTGGTCATATTGGTCGTATGTGTTGAGATTGTTCTAAGAAAGATTGTTGAAAGTAAGATCACTGACAGACGATCACTTTCCGCACTAACATTAACGGTACATCAATAACATTTGGTGCAGTTGTTTCAGTCATCGGTGTGTTAACAATCGTTTCGATTTGCTTTATTTCTGCTCGTTACAGCTATGCCAACATGGCCTACATTGTGGACCAGCTGTATCCGCCGATCAAACACATCGAAGAGGAAGATAACGAGTATACCAGCTTCAACTATTGGCGCGAGCCGGTTCCCGAGATTGACTTCAACGCTTGTGACATATCTGGTTCTTCCTTGCCATCTTCGAGTGCCTCCTCGTACCCGGTCACCCTAGGTTCTGGCAAGATTACCCCAACGGCAACGCTGATTCAACAAGCATTGCCAACCATTCCCGAGAACTGAGCACAGAAATGGGGTGCTGACACCAGCACCGAAGCAAACCTGAAATACCAAAACATTTAATCGGTACCGCCAATATGACTCTTCAAAAAGACCGCCCTTTCAATCGCGAAAATGGCGAGAGAAGGGGGACGGGATGATTCAAACCGTATAACTTACAGCAAAGATGGTTACACATTTCTACATACAGTAAAGAATTAGCAATACACATGGACAGAAAACAGAACAAGCTAAGCTAGGAAACCAATGTCTGGTATAATAATAATATTAATTATTATTAATGATAATGCTATTCATACTATATTATATAAGCTTGAGCCGAGTGCTTTGAAATGGTGGAAGTGCTGGCCACATTCTGTTTGCAGGTTGCTTCCATATTTCGCTTTAGGTTGAATTGTTTGCTTCGTTGACAAACTGCGATATGATCCAAAGGAATTGTATAAGCAAGTGTTAGTCTTAACGCAAAAGTAGAGGCTTGAGATCTGTGGGAGCTTTGGCAATTGGAAGAGGTATCCCTAGCCAGTGAATGTTTAATTTGTCGTAATAGATGGAGCCATGGAAGGCAAGAGTATAAGCATGCAAAGCATCAGAACAGGGACTACAGAGAGAGTGTGAAGAGAGGTGAGAGAATTACAACGTGTGATGCTCGTGTGGAAGAGCAAGAGAACCAAGGCGAGTCAGCTGTGATCGAAGGTGGTAATAGAAAACTGAACAGCACTGTGTCCTATCGGATCGGCTGTACTAAGACTTGGTACCAGGCATTTTATTTAACAAATTGTACCATTGTCGTCACAGAGGAGAGGGCCACAGAGGAGAGGGGCATTCAAAAACGCGTACACACAACAGGAAAACGTCATCATCTGAATAGAAAGGAGAAAAATGTAGTTTCCCGCTTATAGTGTTAAGTACTGACTGGTCGGGCCTCTCTGTGGCGTGAAAGGGGTAGCAAAGCAAACAAAAGTATGTGATAATTTTTTTTTCTATTTATTTTAATCTTTCGTTTTTTAGCATTTCCCTAGCAAGTTTCTTTACTTTTAAACTCTAAATAGCGTCTAATTAATCTTCTTATTGTTACGCTGTAAGTCGCAAGCGAATGAAACGACTGCATTAGTAGAATAAATGAATTGGTGCGAGAAAGGATTCGAAAGGAAAGCTAAAAAAGACAGATTGACGTGACGAATGACAAATAATCGGAATTCGGTAATGTGCTTTTTCGGTGTTGTTGCTTTTCGAAACGAACAAGCAGTTTGGTTTACTATTTCGCAATTGTTTAGTACCGCGCTTTTATTTCTAAGTTCTTAGTTACCTTAGGAATAACATAATATGTGATTTGATTGGATAGCAGCGAATCTTCTTGCACAAATCGATATTTTGTTCATGAGTATACTTTGGTTCGTTTAAACGTTTGTACTTTAACAGCCATACCGCGAATGATGAGAAAACGAGAATGGTTCAGAGACAGAGTGAGAGAGGTAGTTGCTTGCTAGCGTGAGAATGTTTTGAACAAACTACAATGCAAATAAATCATATCCATAACGATTTGCTAGTATTCGTTCTATTTGTCTTTGCTCAGCCGAAAATGCCGGAATATCACATTTCATTAGGCTACATATCAAACGATCATTAACCAGTAACGGTCGATTTAAAATGATTAGACCAGTGGCTGACAGCTGCAAACGCCAAACTTCAACCTGCAGGCTCACCATTATGGTGTTTGTTTACTATTGTGTTCATGTCTCCAGCAGTACACGCTTTCTCCCGCCTCAATGGAACCGGCAGACGAGCAGAAACAATTGTACAATAAAACTTATATCGATGTAAGTAATAAAAGAATCTTCTGCTTCCGAATTTCGTTTATTCAATTCCGCCTCATATGATGCATGTGTATGTGTGTGTGTTTTGTAGGCTTTGCGTACGAATGAGGCTGAAACGGCAAGATGGACGGCTTACAAGCAAGAACATGTGGATCTGAAAGAAAACCTACGTATGTACCTGAAAGCCCCTCGGGCGGATATAATGATTCCGATGGGAACAAAAGCATTGCTTCCAGGACAACTATATCACACGGGTGAAGTAATGGTCAGCCATGGGTGTGGCTACTTTTCCGAGTGTTCCGTGGAACAGGCCCAATCGATCGCCGATCGACGCATTCGGTTGGCAGATGAGCTGCTTCAGAAGTACGAACGTGAGCGCACATTGTACAGCGATAAGCTGGAAGTACCACTGGGGAGCGAAGCGTTTGCAGATGGAGCTCGTGAAATCATTGAAGAGTATGACGAGGAAGCGGAAAAACGATGGCGTGAGGAGCATCGTCAACGGGTGCGTGAAAGTAAGCAAAACGAAGCGAAGGAACGGGCAGCGAAAAAGAACGCGCCAGCGGAGGAGATGAGTGATAAAGAATTGTTTGCAAAGCTGGAAGAAATGGAACTGTTGGAAGAGTTGGAAAATGAAATGGATCAGCTCGAGCTTCCGGCTGGAGAAGATGGTGATGATGAGGATGATCAGCTCGGACGACTGATGCGGGGTGAAATTCGCCTAAACGAACGAAAACGAGTTGCGCACATCCAAACAAATGATTCATCTGAACGCGTATCCATTGCGAACTTTCAAAGTATCGAACAGCACAAAGAGAATGATCAGAACACGGTGCAAGAGGAGGAAGTGGAAGAAGAAATCGAAACGACCGATGATGAGGAAGACGTGGAAAATGAAGAAGAAGATGATGATATTTCTACCGAGTTTTCGCAGCTTCTGCTCGAAACGAAAAACTATTCCCAGAAGGATAAAATTAAAGTCTTCCAGGTGAAGCTTAAGGATGTTCGACAGCGACTGTACCAGAATTCCATCGATCTGGTGCAAAAGGTGGACCTTTATCAGCTGCACGATGAGCTCGAGGAAGCGTTAGACTTTATGCTTCCATCGAACGAATCGGTGGAAGATCAGTCGGCGGAGAAACCTTTACCGTTACCATTATCGGGTACCCCAGCTAGTAAAAAAATTCAATTTGCTGAAGAGGATCAAATTAAACTAATACGCAATCGACACCAAGACCACAACAACGATGAGCAAGGGACGAAAAACGATGAATCGAACAACACACTTTTCATTCCGATTAAGCACTCGGTAAAATATTACACAGCGTATCCCTCGGATGAAATCCAATCCCCGGCCGATATCTATCGATCGTTCCTAGAAGAATCACTTAAGCATTCGCCGACGGTAGAGCTGAAGTCGATTCTAAAGGCTCCTAAAACTACGGATAATGGGAACACGATTCAAGGTCCAAGTGTCGCTAAGCAACCCACATGTCGTCCGGGCAAGAAACCCCCATCACCCGTCCCAGATGTGATAGGCGAAGTGGTCGAGCATACTGTTGCTATGTCTGATGTAAAGCCGCCAGAGCAAAAGAAGAAAGTGTCCAGGTTTAAGCTGCAACGAAAGTGAAACAAACAGTAAGCATTGCCTTCATCATACCCCTTTACATTGCAATTATTATTTCAATCAAATGAGAAATTACGCAAAGTAAGTGACAAGATTGCTCCCATTTAGTTGTTTCTCCAATGTTTATTCTTCACACAAGCCACATGGGACCTCAGTACAGAGATCTCCTGTGCTAACTCCCATTTTACGGGAAAGTATCGCCCACGACGTTCAGTTCCAAGCGAGCTGTACTATTAAAACCCCTAGTTTGTCTGTTGTTTCTCCTCTATTGCTCCTTGCTTTTGTCACGGTAATTCTTACAAAGTAAAGAATGGGTCACGCAAAACCCTCTGCTGTACGTTCTTTAGCATCGGTGATGGTAATTCGACTGTACGGAATTTTAGAATTCTGATTGCTTTCCTCTTTAGGTGTGTGCGATGTTCGGCAGGGAAAGGGAATGGTTTTTGGTTCTCCTGCGCTAAATGCGTCCCTCCCGCTGCTGCTACTTTTCGTCGTTACAATAGGTTCGGGTTTGCCGTTTTACTCTAGTTGCCTACACTGCTAAACCTTTGTTCGTTAAAGGGGATTGTTTTCACTCTTTCAACGATTTCACACCGGCGGGAGGAAAGGGACTGTTGAGACTCTTAGCTTTACTTATCGTTACCACCACGCGCGATTTTACGCAGCATACGATTACCGCAGAAGAACGTGAACAGTGCGAGCGGGATTAGGTAGCGAATCGTTTCGAACATGTTTAGTCGCAGCCAGAAAATGGTAAACAGCACCAGAATAGCACCGAGACCCAGATGGAACCCAATGGCACCGAGTGATAGGGGGAAATTTTTCACGTTCACTCCTAGCTTGGCCCACAGGCCGAACAGGATCACGATCGGAGCGATGCACAGAGCGGTGAACAGATCGGACACGAAACGTGGTGGACGCTTTTCCGGCGTTCGGAACTGGTGCACAATTTCCGGCAGCGGTTTCCGCGAACTGGCAGAGTTTTCCGATGAACTCTGCTGCTGGCTTTCGCTGACGGCAAACTTTAGCTCCAAATCAGCCAGATGCCACTGGAAGGAGTTGGAGAGCAGGGCATCACCGACGATTAGACGCACCTCGTACAGTCCGCTCTTGTGTCCAAAGTCTGCAGCGCGCGCACCAACATCCATCTCGAACTTGTACGCCTTGCTAGAGTCCGTTTCGGCGACGAAGATGATCTCCTGTCGTGTGTCTTGATGGCGTAGCAGTACGAATGCCTGGTGCACGGTGATCGGTTTGCCACTAGCGTCATCGATCAGCACAGTCTTCAGCACGACCTTCTGCTGCGAGTCAGCGTTCAGCACGGTGGCAAGCTTCGAAGGGTGTGTGACCGATTGGCGTTTCACGCTTGATGCCGCACTGTCCGTGTCGCCCACTCCGACTTCCAGCGAGCTAACGCGCACCTTGCCAAGAACACTCACCTGCAGCTGTTGACGGTACGAGGGTGCCGCTTCCACGTCCACACGATACAGACCACGCGTCGGAGATGCCGACTTCAGATTGTACGTGTACAGAGTCGCATCGTCCTTGCTTGGGACCAGATTCACCTTGGAAACGAGCACCTCGTTGCCCGTGCGCGACACAACCGACGTGGAGAGGGCGGCTAGAGCAGGCGAAAGAGGTTTGCCGAGCAGATCGCAGACACGCACACTCAGTACCGGCGATTCAGGTAACAGCTGTCCATTGCCGGCCAGTCGGATGCATACCGGAGCGATGGTTTTCTGCGAAGCGAGTAGTTTCAACGCTTCCAACAGCACGCTAACGCCTTTCGGCGTCTGGACGGAGGCACGCGACAGAAAATAGGTGGCAAATTTGACCGCCTGTTCGGCAGTGATCGGTGCCGGTTTCGAGAGACTCGTAGCAAGTTTGAAGCCACCGTTAACGATGAGTGCGGTAATGCTTAGACCTCCTTCAAATTGAAGCATCTTGCCATCGACCTCATCGGCCTGCACAAACGCTTCCTCGATGCGGTCGTAGGCGAAGGATCCGGCGGTACCGAGCTCGGCTGCCACGGCGAACGCGTGTCCGAGGGAGTTGAGCGAATCGTCTTTCTTCAGCACGGTTTGCAGATTTTTCCCCAGCGTGGTGCGCACCTTCTCGTCGATGGTGACACCGGCCAGCTTTGCCGAATGGAAATTGTAGTATATTTCTTGCGCAGTGGAAGCGTCCTTCGTGAGTGCTGCCTTCACGGAAGTCTCGACTTTTGACGGAAGTGCCTCTTTACAGCCAAAGTTCTTGCGCGCTCCGATAAGGTAGAAGTTTTTCTCAAAGTCCTATGGAAGCAATGGGAATAATGAGGTTGTAAAAGGACGCCTTCTCACTTGCGGAGTGGTCTGACTTACGTTTAGCTTCGATTCACTGTGTAACGTAAACAATCTCTTGCATGTGCTGGTAACGTCACCGGCCGGAAGTGCCACATTCGCGGACGCATAATATAGCGACTGCAGATCGCTCGATTTCAGGCCCTCGCTGAACACCTTCGCAAACCGGTCCTGGTCCTGTGCGGTCAGGTAGCTGGACACGGTACGCTGTGTGGGTGGTGTTGCGGCCAATCCGGCAACGACCAGGGCAACCAGTGTAAAAAATCCTGTCCGGAAAAAGGTGAAAAGAAAGCAGGAAGAAGGCACATGTTGGCATCAGAGTTTTATCGTAAACACACACGCATACGTACACGCCCGGTGCATCAGCCCCTTTCGAGGGTGGGGAGAGCAAGCCGGTTGCAAAGCTGTTTATCGGCGTTCTTGCCACTTACCCAAAGGATTCATGCTGCAGCGGTTGCTGTGTGACGACCGGAGAACTGCAACAGAACGTTAGCACAAGTAGGAATTTGCGGCCAACGCAAAAATAAAAACCAGTTCACCGATAGAAGATGATGTACACGGACCACGTCAGACGAAAATCGAAGTTTTTGTTCGTCTTGTTATTCTTGCTGTTCTTGGACTGTCATCGAAGCGGGCGAAACCATGACAACACAACAATTTCGACGCGGCGAACGGAAAGTGTTTATAACTGCGGGATGCGTTTCTGGGATTGTGATTGAGTTGAAAAGGAACGTTTTTAGAATATTGGTGAATATGGTAAAAATATTGAAGATCGTTATTATTTTGGAAAAACCGGATACGCTATGATTTTTTGAATCTGTTTTTATCCCATCTCTTCAAGCCGAACAAGTTCACAACACCTGACCTCAAATTGTCAGCTTTTTTCCTTCCTTTCTACACCGCCAGAGCATCTAACCCTGTGTTGGATCCAGAATTGCGAGACGATCGAGAGCCAACTGAAGAGATACATTTTGGCCGAGTATACATACATTGCGTAGGGATTGAAAGAAAGAGACCAACTTTTGAACCGCTAATGTAATATTGCAGAATAAATAAAGCAGCCCTATATGCGTGCTTTACCACGTGTCATATTTCAAACCGCACTTGCAGTGGACAACTGCTTTTCGTTAGAAATGCTTAACTTTCTAGCTGAAAACGCACAGAGAAAAGCATCGTACCAAGCGCTAGGGATTCCTCACTTCCACCCTTACTTTGTGCCATCTCTTTCCCGCACAACAGCGCGGGAAGGCGTGCGAGCTATCGTACTTCGGCTGGTGCACGAAGCAGCAAGCTGTGTCGACGATGCTTGAGCAGCTCTCTCTCGAAAAAGATGGCGCACTTACTTGTGGGACGGAGCCGTTTGCGGACGACCCGTTCCGTGTGTGACTAGCTCCACAAGCGCTTTGAGCTGGAGCTGGGAATCAGTTTTCCTCCGGCTGTCCGTAGTGTTTTCCGAGGTGCGTGACTGTGTGTGTGTGTGTATGCTGCTCGCAACCCGTCTTCCGCGTGGAAAGCAACGCATTTCCTTTGGTCGCAAAGAGTACGGTGGAGAGAACAAGTGGAACAACAAGTGAAGATAAAAAAACGATAGGCGAAGAATCATCAATAGCGAAATCAACGTTCTCTGTTAGGGACGGGATCGAGCCAGAGCAGTATAACAACACGAAACATATCGCGTAGTTCGGAGAGAGATAGAGAGAGAAGTTAAAAGGGGTGTATATTGAGTGCGTATCGTGTGTGCGGCCTGATGGTTTGAATATGCGAGCTTTTCAGCGGGTGGTTTTTGATAATTACAGCCGGAAGTGATTCGCACCTCAGCGAGCGTGCCAAAAAATAGAAGAAGAAGAAAAGGAGAAGCATGTGCTGAAAGGAGTTTGATTTGCCGTGGAATCGCTATTCCGTTGATTTTTGAAAGGCATATACGAGAAATATATTATATTTCCGTTGATGCGCGTCTAATCTCAAGTTCCTACCGTTCGTGCGTGTGTGCGCGTATGTGCCGAGTTCTTCGTGCCAAGTGAGAAGAAGAAAGTTCTTCTCACCTGTGTTGTTACCCCATCAAAGGGGTAATAGTAGAAAGTGCAAAAGAAGCGGGCGCATAAGAGCCTCAAAGTAGCAGGTGATTTTTTTTTTCGGGCTCCTGGTTCCCTGGCAACCAGAACGTGAGAAAGCAGCGCCTACCAATCGAGTTACAAGAGCAGTGCATGTGCAACGTGCGAACAAGTGTGCAACGGTGGCGAGGACACGGCGCAACCAGACGCAGCAGCATTCATCAACATGGGTCGCAAGAAAGGATCGGGCAAAGCAAGTAAGTTATCTATCTGGGAAATCCCAGGGAAGCAATCAATTGACCAGCTGATGGTGTGTCCAGTTGCGAGAGAAGGGAAGGTTACCATAGGTTGTTTGGACAAGGTGGTCTGTGTAAAGGCACCTGTTTATTGTACCATCTTTACAATAGCTTTAGGCTCAAGTTCAAATGTTCAGTACGTAACAGGTACCACAGGAAAGAAACCCATTAGCGGGTAGAAGAACGTTTTAACAGATTTTTGGTCCACTGAGTTTAATTTGGTACAGGAGAAAGGGTAGGGATGTTCGCGCGTCCCACAAGCTACATTAAGGTACAGAGCAAAGGGACAATCCTTGACCAAGCGCCATTTTTGACCTCTGGCACTTGTTATGCACACGCTCTTGGAGATGGAAATTTCCGCCAAATGCAGCATCGCAAACCATAGCATAGAACAGAAGTCGACAGAAACTTCTCGCGGAAAGCAGTCTTCTTGCTGTTTACTGATAAGAGAGCTTCACTTCGACAGCATTGCTGTCTAAATGGTTGTCGAGCGAAGGCAATATGAGGCATGGCATGGGACTTTGCATCGTGTTCTGCTTGCAACACAGAATTCCTGCCCGTTGCAATGGTGACGTTAGAACCGCACTCTACAGTCCACATTCCAATCAGGTGACCACCGCTGTCATCTCCCTCAAACGTATCTTGACAGTCAACAAAAACATGCTGGTGAGTTGCTGCTGCTGCTGCTGGGCGAATCACAATCGATCATATGTCTCATCAGCAGGCACTTGTCGTCCTTAGTAACTTTCGCCAACAGTGGCGTCCACAAATCCGTACAGTGGACTCCGTACTGACTTTCACGAGGAAACCCCCGTCCACAAAGAGTAGCGGGGTGGAATGGGTAAACGGGTAGCGAAAATTCGTACATTTACTATTCTATTTTCGCGGACTCGCCGAATGACCCATCGCGTTTCCCACGTCCGCCCGCCCCCTTTCGCGACAGTTGGACGGAAATATCATCCGAGAAAGGGGAGTTGATCGCTGTGCACATCCCTGCCCGGTTGCCACCGATTGTCCAAAAGAAAAACCGAGTTTTGCCACAACCATGTTGTTGTCGTCGTCTTCGTAAACATGGACATTCCGGACGTGGTCGGGGCAGACAGCAGGGTGTGCCCGGGTTGCGTCGACCGAAATGGCTTTGGAATGTTCGACGTGAGTGGGAGTGAAGGGCATTGGGTTTACCCCCCTCCACCCCCACTTGCGCTCCTTGTTCTATCGTGCCTCTTTGCCCATTCGAAAACAGAGGGAGCAATATCGAACCGTACCTCGGCTTATAAGCAAGCGCTTTTATTAGATGTCTATTTAAAGAAAATTTGCCCAAAACGAACGCTGCCGTAGAGTGCCGAGGAAAAAAGGAAAGGCGTATGACTCGACACATACACACACATACACACAGACAGGGTGGCCCAGAGCCGTATGCAACCGAATACCGTCCGAAAAACGCGCTCTCTTCGGCCTCGTCGCGGTTCTTGTGTTTCGGAATGTTCGTTTGTCAGGACATGAGCGGGGAGAAGTAGGGCGAGGTGTGGTGTTGTTGCAGTTGCAGGTGCACAAGGAGCAGAAAAAGGCACACCACCACCCACCACATCACCGTGTCTGAGAAGCAGTATAATTTCTGCTGAAAAACAATTTAACCCAAACCGGTGTAAGCGTTTCGTGCAGGAAATAATGTTCTATCGATCGGAGGAGGGGTTAACACGTTGTGTGTAGGCGAACCCCACCCATACACCCGCAGGACATGCTGCTGGTGTTCGTCCTCGAGCCTGCGGTGGTCCTCGATAGGCAAGTAAGAGGTTCAGAGACCGGTGCTCTGATCGTAAAAAGGACGCATTCGTCCTTGGTGCCCTAGGATGCGTGGCAGGGTAACAACAGCGCTTACTGCTACTAGGCGCCGGGGTAGCAGAACGAGCAGAAGAATGAATCGGGAATAAGGATAACCCTGGGGGAATCCCTGCTGCGAGTGTTGCTTCAAATGGAACTGTCCGACATTCGAGGAACGGTATCTTCTCTTCTTTTCTTTCACACATACACACACTCTCTCTCTCTCCCCCGTCTCTCTCTCTCCCTCTCTCTCTCTCTCTCTCTCTCTCTCTCTCCTCGTCTCCTGTTTTTGTTAGCGTTGGCGCCAAATATCATGTGTTGAAAAATGAACGCATCCCGAGTTTTCGAGCTTAGCCACGACGCCCTCTTCGCGGGATCGATTCTAATAATAAGGATGCGTGACGGACATGTGTGTGTGTGCCTGTGTTTGGCGAAAAGACAGCCCAACGGGAGATGGAATGGTAAATGCTTGGGATGGTGGGATGTTGCGACACTGATGACCCGTGACAGGCGTGAAGCAAAAGAAAGGTTTCGGCAGCTCACGAGGATACGGACGGCCTAGACATTATGGGTTTGGTATGCTTGTTTGGTATGCTTTGAATGATTGCTGGAAGGCACACAGCACGCACCCAGCAACATATTGTAAGTAAACGTAAAGCGGAATTGGGATACAAGTTTTGGACACGCTTATTCCTCTATCACGCCATTTGTCGCCGTGAAACAATGGCAAAGATACATTGCAGTTTACATCACCGTCTAGATAAATATTCTGTAACTCCTGGTGATTCCTTGATAGACACTTTATATATATATATATATATATATATATATATATATATATATATATTCTGGCCAGGTTTTGCACCGCCTCGGTGTAGTGTAGATTCCCTTCCATTAAATGTCTCTTTGTGTGTGCACGCTCATACTTTGCTTACCCTGGCGAGAATCCAACCCCTCGGGGAAGGTGATGTCTTACCCTTATTCCCCATCTCAACCCCCGCCGACCCCTCAAGCCACCATCCTCTTTACCTCATTAGCAAACATCCGCAACAATAAAAAAGGAAGCAACAAGAGGGAGATCTGAGACGGTGTCGTCGTCGCCGTCCTCGAGCCCTTGTCGCGGTTGTGCCGGGTATGCCGTTATTTTCATAGTATGGGAATCCCCCTTACGTAATGCCAAAGGAAAGAGTGAAGCGTCATAACATCACACAGAACACACACACACACACACACACACACACAAAACCAATTCAAGCACACAGATAGACAGTCAACGACACACAGCCGAACCAAATGTCTAGCCTGGGGGATGCCGTTGCGTTGTGTGGCGGCGCTAGAGGACGCGATAGGGAGAGCGTATGGGAGAGATTGGGTGTGTGCGAGAAAGTGAGTCGGAAAACTGTCGGAGCAGTTCACTTGCTGCGTTGTTTATGGTCGTCGACATTACAAGGGGTGCAGTAGGAATCAGGGAGGACACCCTTAACGCATACACACCCTACGAAACTTTTCCGGACTTCTTCCAGCTCGCTTTGGAAGAATTTCTGGTTTTGTGGCCCTGTGCGTGTATGTGTGTGTGTGAGGGTGTGGGGCAGGGAAGCCAAAGAAAGTGTCTCGCAATGGAAAAAAGGACACCAGCCTTTCCCGCGCCCGTGTCTTTGCCGGGTCAGTTACGATGCAGCCAAAGGGACGTGGACAGGCGGCGTAGGTGTGTATGGGTGCGTCCTTAGGCCTGGCATTGTCTCTCTCTCTCTCTCTCTCTCTATCTCTCTCTCTCTCTCTCTCTCTCACACACACACACACACTCTCTCTCTCTCATACACACACACACACACTTTATCTCTCTCTCTCTATCTCTCTCACTCAATCACTGTTTTCATTTGGCTCAAAAGCCTGCCTCGTTTCTTCCGTTTTACATCAAACAACACACACATGCCGTCGTCGTCGCGACGAGGTTTCGAGTTTGAGTTTGCATTGCTGTTGCCTGCCTTTTCCTCACGTTTGCACTGCCAGCCCTCCCTCCCCCCACCCAGCGTCATCGTTCCTTCGCCCGTCCCGAAAACCTTCCATCTTTCCATCGGTATGCCTGCTGCTCATCCTATCACAGGCGAACGTGCTCGAGCCTCGGACAAAAATAAATCATGACACCAGGGCGACTCAACGTCGACCATGCGGCGCACCGAGCGCGAACACAGAGACGGCGACGACGACGAAGACGTCAACGTTTTGCGATTACGGTGAGCTATCTGCAACACCACTCCACCCCACCCCACCCCACTCCGCTCCACTCCACTCCACTCAACTCCACTCCACTCCAATCCACTCCACTCCACTCCATTCTCCATTCGCTCGAGCATGAGTTGGGGGAAGGGAGGGTTGATGGGGAAGAATGTTGGTGGAAGCGATGAGCAACAGGGTAGACGGACGGAGAATGTCGCAAACGAAGTGGATTCCCTCGTCGGGTTCGCTCGCCCGTCCCATCCGGTTCTCAGGCAGCGTGGCGTGGCGTGGCGTGGTCTGAACCGTGACAGGACGACAAAACAAAGCAGAAAACGGTTTACGAAATGTTACAGGACTGTAAGTAATTACTTTATGTGCTACAGTTAAAATTGGCTGCTAAGAGAAGAAGTTTTTCTGAAACTGTCTTCGCCACCGAAAACGAAAACGCAGCTATTCCACTCGAATGGGTGTGGCCTTCTTTCTGTGCACCATGTGATGGATGAAACGGTCCTTTGGCACTAACATTTCAAAGGGACACCATACTAGCTGTTGTGTGAAGCAATTTACAGTTTTTTAAAGAAACACTCCATAAACTGATATGTAAATGTTTTAAAATCAAGCACATTCCCACTATTCATGGGGAAACCTATGACTATGACGCTTCAAACCAGAGAAAGTCTCAAAACGGCGCCTGTTTCAATCTCCCAAAAGTCGTGCATATTAATAAGAATAAAATGAGAGGATTTCGTAAAAGAAAATCATGGCGGTATTCATCTCGATTCCGGGGACTCCCGTTGGTCACGTTTTGCCGTATGTGTGTGTGTGTGGGTATGTTCAAGCATTGCAAGCGGGGGACTCCTTTTTACCAGCACACAACTCCCTGCCAGTCAAAACCATCTCCCAAGAGCAGATTGGGTAGGTTTTTATCGCCCTTCCTTTACTCCCGAAACCTCAGCCAGAAGGAAGAAAATGCGATGGCAGGATGAGCGGTGCGTCATCGCAAGAAAACATCAACGGAGGCTTCTTCTACCGTGCAAGTGTGGTGGGTGGGCCTTGGGTGGGATTTTCCATCCTTCGAATGGATGCTGCGGCGGTGGCGTGTTTGTTTGGTGGGTTCCCGTTTTCTGCCACAGTGTTTCTTGTTTTTGTTCCTCCGCCGATGGCGTCAGCGATTGCGCAAAGGTGGCCCCCTACCTTTGCCCTTCCTTTCGGAACAGTTTGGCGCATTTGGCGTGGGTTTAGCGTGTTGGAACACCCCAAACTGTGTAAAAACGCCGAAAAAAGGACGCCACACAGGACGGAAGCGACAAACCGCTGCCGCCTTTGCGCCTACCTAGCTTAGAGCTAGCGATTCCGGCCGTGGGTTTAACGGGAGAATAATGTTTCTTTGTGTATTTATCCAGCAGCGAGGGATGTAACGGAAAAGTTGCACCCTTGGAGGATCCCCAACGTCAACCTCATTACAAGGGTGAATGAATGCGAGGGAGTGAATGAGAACAAGAGCAGATTAAAGGTAGAGCTCGCTGAGCCTGAATTTGAAGGTGTAGTTGTATCATATTATGGAATGCAATGAAATCATAATCTGCACACAGAGACCGTATTCTATGTCCTTGGAGAGAAATGTCCTACAACAAATCAAAGCGTTTACGAGAAACTGCATTATAATCGTCTATTTTTATCTCAAACCAACGTTCTGTCGATCGGCAATAGGTTCTGGTCTGGAACGTTGCTCGAATGCATTTATAATTATGTTTTTATTTTCTTTTTCTTTCCGATCTGGTCGTTTTTCTTTCATCTACTTACGCGTGCGCGGTCGCTTCTAATAATTGTGTTTAATTGTGGTTTAAAGCGAAGAAGATTTTTCTCGAGTACGTATGGTCGCGGAGATGAATGAGTTACTGGTTCTGTGTTTTCCTAACACTTCCTCCTCCAGCCCGAAAACGGCGGCGAGATGGAGGAAGTAAGCAATCGGATGGTGTGAATTGAGCGTTTGCATTTTGTTCCGGGCTTCCGGTTTGATTTCAATATAATTATACCCACGAGTGGAACGCTCGAGCAAAGTCAGAGAATCTTATCTTGGAGATCTGTCGCTTACCTTTAAAAATAATTTCGAATGAAAAAATGAAAACAGATTATGTCATTTTCACTTGCTTTCCCTCTGCTCTTGTATCGTTGACAATTCATTTAAGCTGATGTGCGTGTAAATGCAAACGTAAAAAGTGCAATATGAGGCACGCAAGCGTCATTAAATGATTCACTTTTCTGAGGCAAGCACAAGCTCCTCGGAGTCCCTTTTCTTTTGAACACAGTGCACCGAAATAAGGTAACAAGAGATCGTACCGCGCGGCGCGTGTGAGGATGATGAATCATATTTATTTATTTAACCCCCAATGCTCTACGCGTCACGGTCGAACTATACGGTCGTAAATACGGAGGACGGGGTGTCAGTGTGTTGTAAACGTATTTTACAGTCTTCTTTAATGCTCCTTTCCTGGTCCTGTGCAGAGGGCGAGAGGATGGCAGCGAGTGGTACAAACTGAACAGGTTGAATGAATCAACGCTACCAAGTGGACCGGAAGCGGACGAGAACTACCATGCTCCGAAGAGCCGGCCGTTGTCCACTTACAAGCAACCGGTTCCGTTTTTTACTCCTTTCTCTCTCTCTCTCTCTCTCTATCTCTCTGTATGAAATTTCTTTCTTTTAGCGTGTTCATCCAGGAAAGGAATCTATGTTGGATTTTTAAAGATGCTATGAGTCAGACGACTTCTACAGTTTCTTTATCAGGATTTCATGAGATGCATTAATTTCCTGATGTTTTTCGCACTGTCAATGGCGTGGTTACATTTACAAATTGTATCAACAATACAATATGTACACAGTCCGTTATTATCATTGTTATTACGATTATCATCATTATCCTTCTTTTTTGCACATTTTGAAGATCACGTTTTTGGTAGTTTGCTTAATCGCACCCACTACCGTGCACCCTTCTAACCTGCTTCTGCGCTTCAATGTGTGTGGTACGCATTTTATATTCGCCAAATCCAAAGTCCGCATTTGGGGGGCAGAATTTGAAACATGTAGCGTTGGACGTCTGGTTCGGTGGTGCAAGCGGGCGACTGAGCTGGTGTGTATACAGATTGCGTGAAACCAACCTTAGACCAGCTCGGCGAGGGGCGGGATGAGAGGCGCACGGTGAGGAAGGGGCACACTCTCTTACACCGGCCGTTTAACATAAAACCGGTCTCTGAGTGTTGATGCGTGCGCTTGTGTTTGGTTGTGGTTCGGTTCGTTCATTTACTTGGGTTTCCTTTGGTTTGGCTCCACGCATTCCGCCCCGTCCATCCCCCTCGTTTGGGGAGGGCAGGGAGTTTTCTCGTGACGTGCGACGACATTCATTCCAATCCGTCGTGTGCGATGGCCTGCTGCTGTTGCGCATATGTCCGCTGCCTCTCGCTCTCTATCGCGTTGGCGACTGGATGGCGGCGCGATACTTGAACCGAGCCCGTTTCTCTTCGCACGATCTGCTCGCGCGCCCGCGCGCGCGCGATCATTTGCGTGAGATCGTGCACCGTTTATCGGGTCCGGTCTCGGGGTTTGTGTACGTTGTGTTCTGCTTTAAGAATGGTATTTTTCCTCTCCCTCTCTCTCTCTCACACACACACACACACACACACATTGTAAGACGCAATGTAAGTGGCCTACAGTCACTCTACTCCTCTTCTGGATTCCCGCCCGCCATCGATCGGTGATGTTCTTCTGTTCTATCCGTCGTCTCTCCTCGGGATCGGGGGATGACCTTTTCCGTGGTTGTTTTTGTGCGCTGCGTGTTGTGCTGTGGGTCTGGGTTTTCTTCGCCTTTCTTCGCCTCACTACCCCTCTGGGCAACAATTCATCAAATCCACCAACCGGGCGGCAAGGGGATGCTTTGTACTTTTCGCCTTTGAAACGTCTTCACGTCTTCTGGTGTCTTCCTCTCGCTCTGGGGCGGGCCTATTCGCCTTGCAGTTGCCTTTATGCGTACACGTGTTTCATAATTTCTCAACCGATCTCCCGAACACAGGGGATGCCGAGGTGTTCTTTCCATTCTCTCCCCCGCCGCATTCACTTTTCCTTCTTGGGGTAACAATTTCGTGATGGAAATTGTGGAGAGCGTACGTCCCGGCATCATCGGGGTTCTGTTGCTTCTGGCCGTGCTGTTAATGTTTGTCTGTGATGTTCGATATCGGTACGAACCTCCTTTTTTTGGTTGCCCGCCACCGTGTCGCCAAAGAACTCTCACGTCGTCGCTCCTTCGCTCTTCTGCATTGGTTTCCGACATATGCGTATATCATCCCCTCTTGCTTCACCCAGAAAGAAGCCGCTTGGTGTTTTGTTTGTGGTCTTTAGAAATCGGAAACGGCGGTCGTCGAATGTTCATTTTTTCTTCGCTTAATCCCTTTCCATAACACCTACCAGGCGGGAAGTGATGGGACACGTATCGTTCACTTTTTTTTGTTTATCACACGGCTGAAATTGAAACTAATTTGTGATAATGGTTTCCCGTGTCGCATGCCAAGAAACGTCCTCATTTTCTTGTGCCTCTCCGCTACCTCAAAGAAGTCTGTGAGCTTTTTGGTTGTTGGACAACTTGCTTATGACGCAAAACATTAGATGTTTCGGTTTGATTGCTCTGTCCTCTGTAAAGGTGCTAGAATTAGCACCAGAACTAGCAGTAACTGTAGCTTTAGTGATCCACTCTACCAACTTTTTGTTTGTCTAAAACATGCCAGCTCTGCCTACTCCTTATTTTTGCTCCCCATTTTAATTTAAGTTTTTTTGTTCAATGACGCATTTTAATACGATCGGGGACTAAGGTCGTGCAAGCGTAAATAAACGAGAAAATGGTTTTATGGCTCGAGAGACAGTTTTAAAATTATTTACCTAATTTCCTGGTATTTCTTCTCTGGCACATCGTACACCTTGTGAGCAACAGATTCAGAAGCGCAAAGTGATAATCGTCAACGAAAAAAGTGCTTCAAATAGGACAGAAACTACCGTGGCAGTTCTGCACTGGGCAAGAAAGCACGAGAAAAAGAGAGGAATGACGTAAAACAGTCGAACCTGTTGATAGTACCGAGAGAACAGACGCGTCCAGGGCTGCATTGCGCTCCGTTGGATGGTTGGTACACACCACTCACACGCTGTTTTATTTTTCCGCTCCGACCGAACGCCTGGGCGGGAGCAGAGTGGTAAAGAGAAGGTCTGGTCGGTCTGGGTTGGGACCATCGTATCAAAAGCTGTGTAAGCAATGGCGGAAGCCGACCACTAACCAATATACATTATGCATACTTTTACATACACTCGCGCACAGATAAACTCACACACACACACACACACCCGATAGTGTGCGGACCGTTTTTTGCTTCCGTTTCTCCAACGTCCAACTGAATGACGTTGCAAAGGCATGCGGTTCTGGGGTGGAAACCAAGACGGGAAGCTCTCCAATCACTGGGAAGCTCCACTGGAGAGTGAACAAACGAATGGGAATCTCCTTCCCTTCTTTTGGGCTGGGGAGAAGCGTTGGAGAAGAAGAGGAATGTGTCGCTGTGGGTTATGGCGGTGTGGAGTGGAGGGCCAAAGAGATAAAGTTTATCATCATCCCTCAAAAGCTCTCCTGCTGCTGGTGGTGGTGTATGGATGTGTGACGATGACAGTGACAGTGAAAAAGTATGTCTCAATACCATCACCCACTCGGTTGAGCAGTAGGGAGGCCCAGCTCTGGTGAGTCAGTGTGAGGTGTTCATGGGCCAAATAATGCGGCAGGCGCTTCACCAGCCTAGCCCTTCACGTCTTTGGATCAGATCTCCAGAGAAATGATGAGACTTTGTGGTAATGTGCGTAAGCAGATGAGTTGTCATTTTGTACGCTCTGTTGTGAGTGTGTGTATGTCCGATATTGGAGACGTGGAGCAAGTGCTATTGATTTTGTCATATCCTGGACTGGTAACATATGGATTACGTTGTCCACAGGAGTTGCGGTGATGCTCTGTTGTCAACAAGCAAGGTTCACGATTTTTCCGATTCCCCTAAGCCCGGCTCCAAAGGACCAAAATAAAATGAACCTGAACTTGGTTGATACGCAATAGCTATAAATCCCTTTAAATATGTCCTTTATATGGATCCTTTATATGGAGACACTCGCTAGACAAGCAGCCCTTCACAGTTCAAGGCCCCCCGGAGGACGCGAGGATAAAGGAGTTGTTTTTCGTTCAGATCCAGGAAGTGTTCCTTCCAAGGTCGTGGGATTCGAAAAATTGCCAAACATCGTAGCAACCATATTATAAGATCAACGCTCTGTTAGGTTAGAGAGAATGCGCGGTAGATCCGTTCATCAAGACGTTCCACAGGCTTCGGTTTGTCCGGTTTGTGTTTTGCGCCATTTCTAGACGACGACGTTTTCGACGTTGTTTTGGTCGACCGTTCTCGTGTCTCGCCACCTGTCGTCGCCACAGGTCCATTCGAAAGGTTCTCCTCGAAAAACATCGACCATTGAACGGTACACGATGGATAAGAAAAGAGAGAAGTAGGAGGAGCGGGTTGGATGGAACGACGAAACGAGCTACCAAATAATCGGCCGCCCGGCACCATTTCCGTCCGAACCATCGCTTCTTGGCCGCTATCTTCGTTTGCTACTGTCCGTGACCGGCTGAAGGGTGCGCGAAGGTGCACGAAGGTGTGGTGTGAGCGAAGATCCCAATAAGCGATCGATCTAAGCGAGCCGTCCGCCGGCGGCGCAACCAGTAGGGAAACCAGTTCGATCGGTTCTGTTGATGTTCCTTTTTTCTGTGTTTTTGTCGTTGTTTGCTGGCTGGTCGGTTTTGCCGTTGGAACAAAAACTCGATCGCGTACGATCACGTCCGCGTGTTCGCGTGCGAGCTCGCTCTCTCTCTCTATCTCTCTCTCTATCTCTGCGTTGCCGCCAACGAACGAAACGCCTTGACGTACGCGCACGAACTTAAATGCCGGCTCTGGTCCACGGCTCAGGGTTGTTCCCGGGGTAGCAGCGACGAAGAAGACAACAACACCAAGACGAAAAAAGAGAATAAAAAAACATGGTCGGGTTCGATGATAAAACGATGAGGGGGGCTACGCGAAGAAAACGGCTTTGCTTTGGAGGAAAGGGATCCTTGAAGGTCTCATGACGCATTCGGAGAGACACTTTTCAATGTTGGCGGCGGAGACGGACCCCCCTCTCCACACCATGGCAGGGTTGGCGGCGTGAGCTTTAAGAAGCATTTCGTTTCCGTTTGTTTTGAACGCTTCGTTTGGTGTGCTGAACACTTTTTTCTTCCGCTTTTTTTCCCGTCTGATTCACTCGATGTGTATTTGTTTGCCTTTTTGCCTTCATTTCTTATGCCAGCTGCTATGTGGTGCTTGGTGTTGTCGTTTTGGTTGAGCAAGGGGTGGCCCACGCGATCAACGGTCGCGATCCACCAGTCCTTCTGCATCCGCACAGCCAACGCGCCCCCGAAAGGGGTTCCTTGTTCGAGTTCGAGAGTAGAAGAGCTATGCGCGGAAGCTTGGAACGATTAAAATATCTTTCAACCGTACTCTGCCAGTCGCGGTGCTGCTGAAGGTGTTTCGCAATGAAGGCGCGGTTGTGGTATTCTTTCCAGCTGCTACTTCTTGTGTGTCATTGCTGTATGGGTTTACTGCAAGATCGATTTCTCTTCTACTGCAAGATCGATTCTCTCGCACGAGAGCATGATTGAGATAGACTTTATTTGTGTATTCTCCGGACATTCTTTGGAACAAGCTGTGTTTCTTGTTTCTGATATTGAAACGTAATCTTGTGCATACTTTGAAATTAAATTGAAATAGGTCGTTAAAGTTAGCTGCATATTAATCCTCTCAATCCTCGGTCAGTGCCGCAGTTGAAATATTTTCTCACGATCGCAGTATCGTTTCAGTCGTTGTGGTCGTCTTCCACTCTTTTGCGGTTTTCTTAAAACGTTATGCATTATCTTTCCTCGTCTTCTGACTCGGCAGAATAAAATGCACCACAAAAACATGATCTGCACTTGCTCTATAATGCACCTTCCATCGCTACCCAAAAAAATATCGTTTCCCTTAAAATATGGATTCTGCTACGATCCTTTTCATTCGCTTTTTGATCTCCTTTATCGTGATTTTTGTACACACACTCTCTGTAATCGTTGTCATCTGTAAAGAGTTCAAATGTGGTTCTTGGGTTTCGGTAAGCGGGCGAAGAAATATGACAACAGGAGGCCTTTCGTTTGCTGCAAATAAATTCTCCCCAGACCTGTCCTCCGTTGGGGAGGTAAAAAGTTATGGCAAAAGGTGTTCGATTCGACGGAATCGACTTGGGGGAATCGGGACATTTCGTCGTCCAGCGCGGGAACCAGGTAGGCAAAAATCATCTCGAGTCACCACCGAGAACCTGACCTCAAGGATGATGGACAAAATTGGATAAAGCGAGGCAAAGAAAGAAACTGAGCATCGAACGAGAACACACACACAACGTCGCCTGAGTCTCGAAAAAGGAAAGGAGAAGCGTTTTACCGGTTCGGCATTACACAGGGGACGAAAATTTTGGTGAAAGAAAAATCACGATTGAAAAAGGTGGTGTATCCCTTGGGCCAACAGTGCTCCTGTCTTCCCAGTAAAGGTCCATCGATGGCCATTTAACTTGCGTGCTTGGACGAACCCTTTGACGTGCGGGATAGTCCAACCCTCAGACACAACATACACATACAGACAATCAGAGGATCAACATGTGTGGCTTTTGTACCTTTGAAGAGGAGGAGGATTGCTGTTTAGGCCTGCCGAAGACGAACTACTTGCTTTCGGGATATGTTTTACCCTCTATAGTCATCTTCAATTCTCTGTCTCTCTATTCCTCCCGCTCTCTCTCTCTCTCTCTGTCGCTCTATGCGTCGTTCATTTACACTAGAGATACGGCCATCGGTACAGTTAGTGTGTGTGTGTTTGTGTATGTGCGCGTTGCTTTGGCGCCAACCTGCCGTGCCGTGACTGTACGTAAAGCCAGACACGAACCATTCCAGTGGAGACCCCGGGGCCGGGTTTTTCGAGTGCGTGTCGTCCCGGCTTCTCTGTTCCTTGCCTCATCCTCCCTCGGACTGGATTATTTTCACGCTTTTATATCCATCTTTCTCATCTCCGCGCCTTTCACGTCGGGGAGGCCCCGAGTTTCACCCGTGCGCTGTTTGATTTGCTTGTTGCTTGCCTGCTAGCCATGCTATCGTCGACGATCAGCATAAAAAAGGGAAGGGATGGGTGGGTGCGAGATGCTCCTCCTTTACCGTTCCGATGAATTTTCATCAGCCGCGTCGGCGTCCGTTTCCATCATTTACAGAAGAGTTCGTATGGCCCAACCGAAGGAAGGACGCTCCGTCTCAGCCAGCTACATGCAATTTTCTTATCTCTTCCCAAGCCGCCGCCAAGCCGCCCAGCGTGTGCAAGAGCGGGACGGTGCAGCCTCGAGGTGGTGAGTTTCCACACACTTGCCCCTTTGTCTGGACCAGTCTTGCTCCAATTGAAACCAGGCAGGTTCAGTCGCTCGGACAGTAAGAAAAAGATGCGTAATTGAAAGGAATTGTGTGTAAAAGCAGGAAAGAGAGAGAGAGAGAGAGAGAGAGAGAGAGAGAGAGAGAGAGAGAGAGAGAGACGGAATCCCACCGAATATTCTTACGTGTTGTGTTGGCCTGGTTTGTTGCTTTTCTCTCTCGCTGGGAATTGTCTTATTCGTTTGCAAAAAGCAAAAGCGAAAATAAAACAAAATAGACTGGGCAAAGGAAAAAAGCGGGTAATAACAAGAACGGAAACCTTTTTTTTGTTAAAGGCCTGGAATACTCTTTGGAGAATTCCTTGTAAAGAAGAAGCAAAATATTGTGCGTGTACTTGATCTTGCTGCGTCACAATCTTGCCGGCGAGGGGCGAATGGAACCTCACACACATGCGAACGAAGGAATAATTATACTGTGAATTATGAGTGAAATAGTGTGTCCTCTTTTGTCGCGATGAATTGATTATCCTTGAAAGCGTTTAAAAGAAGAATAATTTTCGCTTCGTCCAACCGCCTGTTGAAACGTTTTATTGCTTTTCTTCTTCATCTTTCGACCAACCTGTTAAGCGAACAAGTTCTAGCTGATGCTGGTGCACCTTGTATTTAAACATTTTTTAACCTCACCTTGCGCCAAAAGTTTTTGCGCGTCGTATTTTTTTATTTCTTTCGTATCCTTTTTTGATTCCATTTTCCGCGTTCCCGCGTTCCATCGATGGAACGGAGACGTAGTTGCACCAGCAAACTGAGGTTGTGTAAGTGGAGTGCAGTTTTGTGGAGTTTATTTTCACAAAAAATAGACCTTTTGCTTGCCATTGGAAGATGTCGTTTTTTAATGCCCCTAATTTGTGGACCAGTTTACGCCCTGGAGAGTTCTTTGCCCAGTGCAATGAAGAATTTGTGTTCCTTCTTGCGCGTTGCTTCATTGACGTTTATGGATTCGCAAAAATGGTTAAACCTATGAAAGCGATGGTGCCAAAACAAGTAAACCAGTTTGCACAGTCGACGACGCGTGTGACGGTTTGAATGAAACGGTTTCTGCTGTAAAACGATTAATAACAACATTTAGACATTTTATAACGCTTCTCCGGAGTAAAAACGGCGTTTAAGGGATTGTAGTAGACCTTCGTAAAACATGTAAGGGGGGGAAGGGGAGACTGTATCTCATGTTGTTTCCCCCGATAATTACGCAAAATTGGAAAAGAACCAATTTCAAGTGAGCCGTTTATTGGCTCTGCTGAAGATGCCAACCAATGGCTTCTTAACTTAGAGGATCTATGCTTGAAAAAAGGTTAAATTTTCCAATCATCAAGTGCGATAAGCTAAACGATTTGAGCGGGCTCAGGTTCTGAAAGTCAAGGATAAGCCGAAAGTCTACAAATACATGACATTTTTTCGGTGTATCCTTGTTTTTGAGAACAGGTAGAGAAAAGGTAGTTTAAAAGCGTCATGCGGAGAGAGTTGGAATATTCTTTCTTTACACCGATTTGGGATGCGAATGGTGTGTGGTGAAAGGAAGAAATCGAGAAGGATGCTATTAAGCTAGTCCCAGCACGCTTCTCAATGTTTTGAGACAACTTTACTTAAATCATACTCATTTCCCAGTTATGAAATAGTGACAAAAGATATGAAATGCAAAGGATGAAGGCACCTTCAATCTGCTCAGTTGTAACACTGTGCAGTGTGTGTGTGTGTGTGTGTGTGAGTCTGATTCATTACAGCGCTTAAAGAAGGCAAATCATCATCATAATAACAGTAGGAATAGCAATGACAACACTAATAATAACCTTCTCCACCGGCGTGAGATCCACCTCAGATGAAAAGGACAAAATCACAGCGAGGATCGCGATAAAGACAGCAGCCGCCGCCGGGAAAAAAGCCGCCAATTGCCAAGAACACGGAATGAAGGGAAGAACTGTTCACCCAAACAGCGAGAGTAAGAAAGACCTGTAGCATTGGATGCTGTTGTTGGTCAGCCCGCTCGTCGGTTCGTCCAGGCTGCCAACGCCTATGCCAGCAGCGAGAGCAGTTTTCGGTTCTGGCGAGGTTCGAAGAATGGGAAAGGGACTCAGCTGCAAAAAAAAAACAAAAACAACAGAACAAAACGCCGACAAGTGATCGCTGCTGGGCTGGGTTGGGCCTGACCGTTGTGTGTGAAGAGAGAAACGGATGCCGGGTCGGCCTGAAATGATCACACACATTCTCTTTGGTCCGTCGTCGTCTCGTAGTCGCCAACCGTCGTCGTCGGAACGGTCGCCGCCAAACAGTCGCCATCATCATCAGCAGCATCAGCATGGGGTGGGGGTGGTTTTGGGGGTGAACGAGTAGGAGGGGATGGTTTCGTCGGCATCGGGATTCCTTCGGGACGTTTCGGCGTTGCGAGAGAGCGAATGAAATAGAGAGAATTGCTGTGTGCGATAGAAGCGAGCGCAAAAAATGATATAAAACACAGAATCAAACAACAGGCCGGTCGTCCAAGAAGGGGACGGAGAAGTACAAAGCACGAGGGGAAGTTGATCTCGATTGGGACGGGGAGGATGGGTTAAGGGTGTTTGGGGCATGTTTTTCTCACTCTACCTCCTTCCGTCTCTCCATATTAACCTTACAATTGTGTGAATGTGCTATGAGAGTGCTTCTGATCATGATGATGATGATCGCCCACTGACGCCGATTGTGGCAGGGTGGTTAGGAAGGGATTGGACAAGACGGGCACGACGGCAGATGAAACATGTTGGGGTGTTTGTGTGTGTGTGTGTGTGTGTGTGTTTGTTGAGGGCTATCCCAAACACGTTCCTGCACCACGCAATTGCCGCCGCGCTGAGAGCTGTTTTCGATTGCTTCTCATTGATGAGCGTTGACGCTTGCTCACCGTTTCACCTCACTACTCATCTGTTGCACGAACTGTGAGAATCTAAGTACATCTGACGGTGGTGGTGGTGGCGCTGTGTGTGATACGGAGGAGCAGCACACATGAAAAGGGAGGAAAACGCTTCCCATTAATCGGCGTAAGGGTATTTCCCGGTGTGTGTGTGTGTGTGTGTGTGTTTGTTGAGGGCTATCCCAAACACGTTCCTGCACCACGCAATTGCCGCCGCGCTGAGAGCTGTTTTCGATTGCTTCTCATTGATGAGCGTTGACGCTTGCTCACCGTTTCACCTCACTACTCATCTGTTGCACGAACTGTGAGAATCTAAGTACATCTGACGGTGGTGGTGGTGGCGCTGTGTGTGATACGGAGGAGCAGCACACATGAAAAGGGAGGAAAACGCTTCCCATTAATCGGCGTAAGGGTATTTCCCGAAACCTATTCGAAACATTTGCCGGGGATAAATTTTTTGGTTAGATTTTTTGTGCGTCTATTTGGCAGGTGGGTACGACCCTGTGTTGGGTTTATGAATCAATAATCATGATGAATGTGCGGAAGGAATTATTTCACTTAGACCTTTCTTTTGAGCTCCCCTCTTGCTGCTTTAAGCCTTATTTAGGGTTTTGATAATTCGTTGGAATTTGCACCAAACCACGTGATCGATTTCAGAATGACAGAAAAAAGGTAGGTTCATTACCGATGGCTTTTCCTTTTCTATCCCTTTGTGGTGTCTAGTGTGTGTACGTGCCCGTGATAAGAGCGATAAGTCGTTCGGGAGGGGTCCAATGTACTAGGTCAGTTCGATAGCACAGTTACGGTCAGTTGGTAAACAGTTAAGAAAGTGCGACATGTTGAATAATAACTAATGCTTGATGTTTTTTTCTCTCAACTTTTACAGAATCTACTGGCAGGAAAAACAGTCCGGATGTTAAACAAACCGACAAAAAGGATGCGAAAATAAAAGGTACGAATCATAACTTGTGAACTGGAAAAGCAGAGAAAGTCATGTGCATTCAATGAGCTTTGTTGACCTATATAATAGCGGCCATAGTCGCATGACCACTTGGTTGTGGTTAATTTCTACCACCGTACCACTCAGCCCGGGCATTGAACCGTTGTGACTCGAAAATTCTGACACGAGCGCCGTCCTACGCAGTCACTTCTGCGTGCACTTCCGAGATGATTGAGTCCCAAGTACAACATGTCACTATTTGGCTCCCTGTTCTCTGCATTTGCCAGACCATGGAGGTAGTATTTTCTAAGCGCCAGAAATGCTGTCTCTTCTTTGCTATCAAAACTCCTCTCCTTGTGTACTTTGGCTGTTACGAAAATGGAAGAAGAGCGCGAGATAGCGTGGCGTGTAGTATACGTCGTTCGCCGATTGTTCCTTCTTCTCTCGACTGCGTTTGCAGTCAGCGGCCTGGCCTAACATTCTTGAAAGCAGGAAACATTTATCGCTTTGTTTCGCACTTAGAAGGCTTCGAGAGTGGAAACATGGAGACACGCGCACCGTCTGCGAGGACGTAATGTGGTCTGCCTTTTTTTTGTGTTGAAGAGTTTCATAGACTGCGAAGGACGAACGGGGAACAGTAGGTGACACTTTTTGGAATGCTCATCACATCGAAATCGATCGTCCGACGTCGGTATGGTTAGAGTTCAAGCTTCTTCGTTATTTTTTTCCAAATGGCGCTCTGTTTATTGTTGGCGTGTCGCGTGTTTGTTTTAGAGACCACCACAGGGGAGGAATGGAAGCAACGTGATCGGGCCGCGTGATGTTACCGTGTGCCTTCCTTGTTTGTCAACGTTTGTTGGGAATATTCAGATAAGTTGACATAGGCAAGGTATCTAATGCTGGAACATGCACCATAGAGCAAACAGAAGGGATTTCGACTCTTTCTTGATCAAACTTGCGATGAGGTCACGAATGATTTGACAAGGACTAATCTTGTAGGACGAATATTCAACTCGATCACACAGTGTAAACGCACATCCTTATCAAAGTTTGCCTGTTGAATCAAGCGCGTTTCTTCCGACGAGGCCACGACAAACTCCTCGTACAAACGGTGCTTGTTGCCGCACCAGAGCGATCGAGAGAAAGAAAGCGCTAGAGGGAATGCGAGAGAGGAAAAGAGACAAGGATTTGCCCTCAGCAGGCGCGTAAATTAAATTAGCGATAACGCCACTGTGCTCCATCGCACCAGATCAGTCACGTCTAGCAGAAGAGTAGGTAGCAGTCGCGGAAAGCGAAGGGTTTGTGATAAAGAGGAGACTAGAAATAAAAAACACACACACAAATATACTCTCTTATAAAATATACCAACGTCTCATCTGCTCCTCATATCCAGGGGTTCCCCTGCTGTCGCAAAAAAGCGACACTTGAGAGGAGTTTGCTAACACAACCGACCGCACGCAACGACGACAGCTTGCAGAAATGTGTCGCCAGCAGAAGTCGTGGAGCGGGAAAAATACGTGAAACGGTGCTCTGCATTCCCGCAGTTTGTAGACACATTGATCTATTTATTTCCCTGCCAGAGAGTACGTGTGATTGTGTGTGGACAGCTTGGTCTGGAAGATGTGGGACCATGAAGTTATTTGGAGGTTAGGTAGCCTATGGGAAAAAAACGAATTACGACTCTCTTAAAGTAACATGGTTGATTCAAAGCATGAAGTCAAAACACGAAGTTATCTTGGTGGTAATTGTTGAAAGAATGAAGCCATTATCGGTTTAGATCACATTTAATACCCGAATCAAACATAACCCAATCGGTCAAGTAATTCCCTTTCAAACACTTGTAGCTTGTTTCGTTGATACAGTGTTATCAATTGAACTTCACAGGCGGGGACAGACTGAAGGAAGCCCCAATGTAGTCCTCACACCCTTCCGACTCACCCTTACGTGAGCTGGCGGGGTTTCTCACCAACTCACCCGCCTGAGAAATATGTGTTGAGCTGCCCTACACCGGCGGTTATCGGACGCTTAGTAATAGTAGCTCGCACGAACACGCGGGTATGCGTATATTTGTGCGATCAGCTGTCAGAAGGCGCGCGCGTTGACATGCTGACTGTGTTATTGTTGATGTTGTGTTTGCGAGCATACACTCTCCGTTCACTCTCTCCCTCTCTCTCTCTCTCTCTTTCACTCTCTCACACTCTCTCCTTCTTTGTGTCTTTCTCTTTTTCTCTGGCAAATTCAGCAAAGTAGTGAAGGAATAGCAATGGCAGCCAGTAGCAGTAGCAAAGCTTTTCAGTCTTTTCAAGTCCGAGTCCGATGAGCAAGCGCGGCTGCCATATGCTCGCCTTGGTAGTAGTTTCATAAACCCCTGCGATCGTGCCGTCTGACCCCCCTTCCAACGCTCCCCTCGATGGTGCTTGTTATCGGTCGGTTCGCGTGCTCTGCGGTTTCGGTTGATTGATGTTTTCCTTTTCGAGCTTTACCGTACGTTTGGCGCTTCTCTATCGGTCAAGATCATCGCAGTTTTTGGTGCGACGTTCGTTATCGTGTTGTGACGAGCAAACGGGTTCATCCCCGGTACCTTAGTGTTATTGTTTGGACCGTCTAGGGTGGAATTGTTTTAGTGGAACTGAAGCTGGAGTGACTGTTGGTTCTAGTGTAGTAGACATAAGACAGAGACCTTGGAAAGGGTTCAATAGGTAAGAATTCTTCAAGAACTATTTGTTTCACTATAGGCCACATCCACCTCATTTCATGTTTTGCCTCCTTTCGCTTATTCCAATGAAATGATCACAATCTCTCCTCCTCTGTTGTGTAGGCCACCGGTCAGAACAGTAGTTCGGTTGGTTTGCGTGGACTTTTGCCGTTGAACTCATCGTTTCCCTTCCCGGTTTGTGTATGTGATCAAGCCCTGTAAACTGTGATGTAGTGGTGTCATTTAAAAGTGCCTGTTATCAGCACATTTCGTCGCGCTTCCTATTTTGCACTGCTTGTCAGTGATCATTTCCACCCGTCTCACTCTGGTGGCCCAGCTCTATTAGGCCAGCTTGCAATCAGATGCGAAACGGGGCAATTTTTCGCTCCTATCAAACGTGACCCAAGGGTGGCGACGAGGTGTTGCTGACTGCAAGTAAAATAAATCCTGCAGACGATTACGCTATTTCGCACCTTTGTCTAAGGTCGCTTCAGCGTGTACGCGTGTTACGTGTTCGATCGATGGAATGACATCTTGCAACGATAATGGAACGTTAAAGCGGCAAACAAATTACCCTTCACTCTGTGCGTTACGGTATTACGGTATGGCGCTTTCTGAGTGGCAAGCGTTGCGCTTCCTACATAACGCATCGTCGTAAAAAACCCGCTAAAAGGGAAGAACCCCTTGACCCGCATCATGGCAGTCGTCGACCGAGTCGACCACTGTCACTGGGGTTTCTCGGAAAATCAAAAATAATTTCATCCACCGGATCGGTCGGGGTCGCGGACGTTTATAACGTGACATAACAGAGTGTGGCCATAGTGTGTGTGTACTGTGTTGTGGATGCCATTTTCCATTCATTTTTCCTTTTTTTGCTCTTTCTACGAACTCGCACCAACCTCCTCGTATGCTTGTGTGTGGAGGCGGGTAAAAGGAAGAGGCCATCGCAAAAAATAACAATACGATCGCCGTTTTCGATTTTTACGATCATGTTCATGGGACTGGGGCTCCACCCTGGGGGCAGTAGCGCCTGCTGCTGGTGGTGTGAAATGCTATATTGACACAGGCGCTCGAGTGCGCACCGCCGGCATCTGACAGCAAACCTGAGCGACGCCAACGGAATGAATTGGCCTGTCACGATTATCTGAGAGCTCCCGCGGGCAGCAAAGGGGATGTTTATGAGTGTTTTTTTTTTGTTTTAAATTGTCATGTCACACACGTGGTTTGGGGATGGTAAGGAGAGAGCGTCGGAAGATGTCAAGCGGAAGGAAAGAAGGGGCCAAATATGTATTAACGTTTTGCCGCATCCATCTTCGCTGCTCTGTTACACTTTGGGCTGACAGCAGTAGACGACGAACTTCACACACAGCACATGCACACGCACGCCGTCGATCGGTGGCAGTACAGCTGGCAGGACTCTTACCTTGAACCTTGGAATCCATTCCGCGCGTGTGTGTGTTGTTTTTTTGCGAGGAGGTAAAGTGTTGTCGAACTCTTTTGCTACCCTTGCCGTTCCACCCCCTGGAGTAGAGCGGGCGAGTATTTTTAACCGAGTCAATGCTAACCGTACGCTTCGTTAATCGATACCGGAGGACCGATGGTGGCCGTAACGTAGCGTAACGCGCTCGCTTACTGGCTAACTTCCTTCTCCTGCGAGCTCCAAAGTGTATCGATTGTACCACGATGTTGTACCCGTTTTCTTGCGTGACTTGGAAGCGTGTCTACTGGCGCTTCTTGGGCCACTCTCTCCCTCCCATTTAGAGTGGCGTTAGAAGCGCAAAAGTTACTGGTGTTTGTTTGTTGCCCTTTTGGGTCACACGCGACCTTGATGCGTTACGAGTGGTGGAATAAATTTCAATTGAAAGCACACCATCAACCAACAAATGTCGCCGCGGTGGAATCTGTTCTAGGGATAATTTAATTCGGTTGCTTGATTTTGTAAGTGCGGGCGGCATTATCATTCACCGTGTTTGAAAACTCGATCTTGATGACTCGATCTTGAAGAGTAGAGTACAGCCACAAACCATTCTCCCCTCAAAGGTGTTGGTCATTCAATCTCGTCCACCATCTCGTTATTCAATACCAGATTGACTCAGACCTCCCTTCTGATTTGACGTGGTTTTTATCTCCAACGACTTTCCCCATAGATAAGAAAGGAGGGTACGAGTGTGTGAGATAATGGTACAAGCATTCCACTGTGCGCCGCGCTGTCAGCTGTGTTTGGCCAAGGTTTTTGCGCGCTGTTCGTTCTCGGTTGGCAAAGACGCACACTGTTGTCCGCAAAGCGGAAGCAGCTGTTCGGCTCCGGGCCTGCAGGGGGCTTTAGGGGTTATATGATCGATCGAGTAACGTCGTTTTATGTATCACGTAGCAGGGTCGTGTAGGCGAAAGCGCCTAAGCGAAACATTTTGACAGCTTGGCATAAGAGTTTGGATTTTCCCGTTCTTCATGCTGAGCGCAGCTCGGTAGCAACTGAACCGAGTAAACATTCTTTCAGTATTCTCGGGGAATATTTTTTGGCAGAAATTTTCGTCTGCTCTTCTCTGCTGCCCTCTTCTCCCCAAGCCCTTGTTGCTTCACAGTGTTGACAAGTGTTCAAGAGTATTTCTTTGTGCTTAGATCGCTGACTAAAAGCAATGTACCGACTAGATGAGCTGTGAACGATAGCCGACGGTCCTTCCTTTAGTCAAGTGCTGTGAACATTCCACCTGAGATGCTTGCAAAGTAAACAAAATCCACGATTAATTTGTTTACATATTCAAACTATTATTCATAACGCACGCTCTGTCTCGGCTCAAATTTCCCTGTACGATTCAACACCTCTGTGCGGAGGAGAGTCGCGGACGGCTTTGCTTTGTCCTTGGACTTTACTCTCGATTCCCCGATCGAGGGATGTCCAACGGGCTCTTTGCTAATTCCAATTCTGCCCACTGATTATGCCAATTTTTGTCTTGAGAACGAGAATACGTGAATTGAAATCGTCTCGATGACGTCGTTCCAACCGAGTTGCTGTTAGGAAGTCAGGCTGGGGACTCGATTTCCCCGTTTGCTGCAAACGTTTCGCAAAAACCGCACGGTGTCGGCCATTGGACAGATTGTTAGGTTGGCGGATTGGGTGTGCTGTGGGATGGAAATAGCATTCGCCTGCAGTCACCGCTGCTGCTCCTTGACGCTCAGCCCTCCTCGTGCGCTTGGTATGTTGCGCACCGTCACACCGTCTGTGCCGTGATGTGTGAGAGCCAGGGCGAGTTTGTTGTTTTTGTGTTTTGCACCATGCCAAACTCAAAGTCGCAAATCGCCAACTTAAGTTCTCTTCTCGGGCTCTCCCCCGAAACGGTTGCGTGTGGTGTGATGCAAAAACCACCCACGGTATTCGTTTTCGTCGTGTTTTTACTGCCGCTAAAGATCTAGCGATCGTTCGAAGCGGTTGAAGAATACGGGACAGAAGTGATCGGTCTCGATCCCCCTCTCGTGGTCCCCCCGTCTAGCGTTTGATCGGGGAGAGCTGATGTTGAGATTGAGGGAATGTCATTGGCAACAAGTGGACAGCAGACTGTGGCACGTTGTTGCCTGCAGTAGATCCAAAAGGGGAAATACGCTGACGAGGCGTTCGAGCGACCTGGTTGCCGATGCGAAAATGATCATTAAAAACCATAGTCATACCAGAATGCGCCCACACGAATGCACTTACAATGCGAAATAAGCTGCAGAAAACAAGGGAACAGGGACCGAGACAGCGAGTCGTCATATGTAGTATGGGTTCGCGTTTCCTACAAACGTAGAGTACATTTCTACGAATTTTGAACGAGGAGCTACGGTCCCTGCGTAATACGGAGCGATGAATCAAAAGGTGGACTTAAGGTCTTTATGGTTGGGGTTTCATCCCCAGCAGAGAAGGAATTTTGATTACTTGGTGTCGGGTTCAGGCTTTCACAATCCAGTTGCGATCATTGTACAACTGATACTGGAAGCCGGACTACTGGGAGCTGATCCTTAAACATCTTTCATGCAAGAGAACAATCCTGTTTATTTTTCAAAAATATTACGATATCAGCATACTAGCTATAGTAGATCAAATTAAAGTTTCTTTATTTTATACTCGTTTAACGTAAAAAGAACGGCAATGCCGTTACGTCTCCCTGTTGATGGTTTCATTTGCGATGGTCTCATTGGTCGGAGTTGGCCCCATACGAAGCTAGTAAAGCACCATACTGCGACTGGTCCACATACGTATGTATGGTAGCGAATGGTGGGTAGGAGGGCAATGGAGGAGAATACACATGAGCAGAGCATACAAACGCTCGCTCTCTTTCTCTTTAACTCGATTCCAACCTCTCAGCCACTCTATTGGGGCCTATAAAAGCCGGAGAATCAGACGCCCGCCATTATCGAGGGGGTACCCCTTTTAATGGCGGGCAAAAATTTGACCAACTCACCCCCATTAGCTGTCCGGCAAACAGTGGGTAGGGGGTTGGTTGGGTACCGTGTGGGTGCCGCATGGGTGATGAATGTATTTTTGCATGGGTACGTGCATACCCCCCTGTTGGTCAGTTTAGCTGTGCGCGTTCGAAATAGCAGCATAACATCGACGGCGACTGTAAGGCGACGAGCAAGGCAACGTGCCACGATGGTCGCGATAACGGAGACACACAAGCAAACGATAGGGTGAGATTTTCGGCGTGAACTCCCCCTCCCCCAACCACCTGCCTCTATGTGCCGACAGGTAAGCCGACTTGGCGCTACGGTTCGGTTGATCGTTGTGTGCGTGTGTGTGTGTTACTGACTAAAAAACACACACACGGTCGAGACACGACAGGAGTGAGAGAGGGCGGTCGATCGGATGATCGCGTTGCACCGTTTTCGCTACTTTATACGCCGCGTCGATGAATGGCGCACGCTGTTGGCAATACCCCCTTGCTCCCGTCAGCTCCTGCGCAATCATTCAGGTACGCCACCGTGGGGTTGGGTTCACTCGATTCGATTGCCGATTTTACACAAAAACCCCTCCAATCACGTATGCGCGCACGATCATGTGTGTGTGTGCGTTGATGATGTCGCGTTGAATTTCGCGCTTGTTTTGCGTTGATGACGTGACGTGGGAGACACACAACGCTTGCGTCAACCAACCCCTCTCGCTCTCGCTCTCTCTCGCAGCTCCGTTCGCGCCTGTCATTCATCCGCCACGGCTGGCCTAATGGTTTGAGCGGTGGGTGATGTAAGTGGTTCGCGGGAGGCGGAGTTTCCAGGGAGTGTGATTCGCGCGTGCTGCCTTTGGCCAGCGTGTGAGCGCGTGTGTGCTGGTGTGTTGTGTTTATTCGAGAAGTTACGCTTCTGTGGAGCTGCTTCAATCGCGATCGGTCGCTAGAGAAGAGGATGATGAACGTGGACGGTCATGGTTGGAGATGTTTGGTGAGGCGCGTAGTAGGCGAGACGCTGCCGTAGGTTCGAGGGGGTGAGCGCTCGCGCTGGAATTAGCGTTTCGATCGGGCACGTAAATGACGGTCATCCCCTAATTTCGGCTGTGGGGACGTCTCCGTTCGCCTGACACACGCGTCTAGGTATCACATGAACACACGAAGTGGCAAACGCACTCACACACGCGGCACACCAAGGCAGACGTTGTGTGACCGGGGCAGATATTTTCTAGCTGTTGTTGGTAATTGATCCGTCTCTCGGCCCGTTGCTTGAATTTGTGACATTCTGTCTCGTGTATTGGACTTCAAGAATGCAATTGAAATTTCAATCAATACGCAATAAATTCGTGCCTGCCATCACCTATCGACAACACTACGAGGCACAGTACCAACCTGCGCCCCGTAAAACAATTATTAAGCAATAATTACCTTCGCCAGCACAGCAAAACACAACAGTCCTATGATCGCCATCGCTGTGTCTAGGTTTCGTTTGCATTGCTTGCATAAGTGTTAAACCTCAAACCTGATCCCCCCGTGTGTGCGGAGGTGGTGGTCGGAGGTCACACTGATCGTCTCCCACCAGCGGCTTCTGTCATCTCGGCTCTCACCCTCCAGGCCCGTCCACCTCACACATCGCGCATCATTTGCTTGCTTGCATCCGGATATTCTAAACCTCTCTCCCATCAAGTACTTGAATGACGTCAGCCCACAAGCCGCTGGTGGGGCCGCTTGGTGAGATGAGGTAATTCCCTTGATTTGCATTTTGAGCAAATGCGGATGGAACCAGAACACACACACACACAAACACCCGCCGGGTCCGCCCTGTCCGGGAGGATGGAGAAGGTTTGTTTATTGGATTGAGGAAGTGTGTGAGTGCTTGAGCAGAAAAATTTAGGACGATATCTGTGTTCTTTGATGGATGAATCATGACGCTGGTGCGCGGCGCAGAGAGATATACCAAAACACTAGCCCCATGCGGAATGCTATCGACGTACGAAACTTAATCATTTCTTCATTGGGTTGGCGTGTGTGTGTGTGATTAAGGGGATTTGGTTTGTCGCTTATCTTGCACCAACTTCTGGTCGTTCCCCACTGGCCGCGACAATCGGTGCTTGTGTGTCGTAAGGGAAATCCCACGATTTAAAAGAATAAAACAATAAACAAGGTGAAAACTGTGCAACCCCTCCGCTTTGCCCCACAATTTTGAGTTCGAACGTTCGCGATCGCGGAAATGTCAACCGATCCGATAACTCTCGTGATAACGCAACTACCCTCCCAAAAGAAAATAAACAGCACGGAAGACAATTTTGATCCACGGTGTGCGGACTTTTACTTTTGTCCCCATGTTCCCTTCTCCCAGCTTTTTGGTTTCTTATCTCACGTTGAGGCCCCAATCAGTGAGTAGTAGTTGTTGATGAATGAACTAGAGGGCTTTGGCTGGTTCGATATCATGAGCAAAGCAAAAAGGGATTTGTATCTTGCAGATATGAGAACCACTGTGCACTAGTCTGTGCTACGCCGCCTTTTTCTTAGATATTCACCATCCCGCCACTCTCCGAAGAACCCTAAAAATATGAAGGAGCATAGAACGAGTTTTTGCGAGCCGCCCAGTCTATCCGGGTGCGGGCAAAGTTATCCGGGCCGTTACCGCATGTAAATATTTTCGTGGCGCTCCTACTGAGCGTTTGAGCTCGTTTTGCTAAAACCAGTTTACCGAGACGAAACTCTCCCGTTCACTGCAAAACCTTGCTGCTAGAGAGCATTGTGGATTGCAAGCGAATAGGCGATCCCTTCCGTTAAGTGGCACACAGTGCAGCAATGCACGAGATGCATCTAGTCAACCTTCCCTTCCCTCTGGAGTGGGTGTCAATTGGCGTAGATTGAATGCGGTTAGGTTCCTTGTATTGCCAGCTCGCTCGGTCAGGCCGTCTGGTGCCTGTTCTTGGTGCACGACTCGTAAAAAGTTGCGCAGCCTTGTTATTGCTCTGTTTATGAAATTCGTGGTCGTTTCCTGCGAAATGGGCTCGAATTAGTTCCATCCTCAATTCATATATTCAGCGTGCTCTTTAACAGCAGTAGCGAAAGGTCAGCAATAGGTGTAAATCTATCCACTTTTACTATGCGTTTGTAAAAGTTATTACAAATACTATGCAATAATCAATGAAGCTCGCGATGCACTTTACGTGAATGATGTGGGGACAGAAGTAAAACAGGGTTAACATTGACACCTTCATTTTGACCTGGGTCCCTGCGCGAGTCGACAGTAGCAAAAAAAGTCACAAACACGACACGTGCAGTAGTCAACTTCCCGCGAGTGTTATCATGATGATAGTTGCTTTAGAGTGACACTAAGCTAAAGCTGCAACAGAGGCCTCAAACGAAACTCACACTCGCTGGTTAACCCTAGAAGTGTACTTTGGCTTTATTGATAGTGCTACAATTTTACTACTGCTAACTGATTATATGTTTTCTCTCTCTCTCCCTCCCTCTCTCTCTCTCTCTTTTTCTCTCTCTCTCTCTCTCTCTCTTTCTATCTGTAAAACTAGATGATCCAGGTGGTGGAGGTCGTGGCGGAGGAGGAGGCAATGGTAGCGTTAAACCCGCTATGGAAATAGCAAACCACCGCAGCGAAGGCAAAGCGACGTCAGTGAGTCAGCGGCAACAACAGCAGCAACAGCAGCAGTATTTGTCCACCGCAGCGAGCACTAACGGTGACGGCGGCGGAGACTGGCAGGGTCAGCAAACGGGAGCAACAGAAGGAGGTGGAGGAGCGAGGTTAGCAGTAACGACTTCCACGACCAACACCACCAGCACAAACCTCAAGTACCTGCATAAGAAGTTCAAGCGTATCGCCAGCGCCACTTTAGCGGAAGAGGAAGAGCAGCAGCAGCAGGCAACGACGACGACGACGACGACGACGACGACGGCAACAGCCACAACAACAACAACATCATCCACCACATCGTCCACGACCACATCGACGACAACGATCGTAGGGAACGGGCGAACCGGGTGCGATGTATTAAATGCCGTTGCGTCAGCAGATAGACCGTCGGTGGTGTCCACATGTGCAGCAAACTCGTTTCCCCCAGCCGGGCAGACTGCGACGCGATCGTACGAACCGAGTGCCGTAGATGCGAGCGTAGCGCCTTTAGCAGCGAACCGAGTCGTCGTCGGTGATGAATCGTCGCAAATTGTGACCGCACTGCGGACAGGCAGCCGGGGCAGTGAGACGGAGGGAAGCGATCTCACGCTCACCGTGCACCCTGCGGACAAATTCGGTCCACTGCCGCCACCACCACTATCGCAGTCGCCACAGGCTGATAGGGGTGCGGCTCTTATCGGTATCACTGCCGCCTTCGATTATCACCAGCAACAACAACAACAACAGCAGCAATATCATCAGCTCCATCCATCATTGCATCCTGGAGTGGCTGCCGTAGCTTCCTTTCCACCCCAGTCGCTGCTCGTGCATCCGCACCATCAGCTGCTCTTCGGCCATCATCCTCTCGGGCCATCCGGAGCAGAGCAACAGCAGCTTCAACTTCACCATCCAACCAGTGCAAACAGTATAGCATCGGCAGGCAGTACTAGTGGTAGTGCTCTTAGCAATAGTAATAGTGTTAGCAGTACAAGCATTAGTAGTAGCATCAGTACCCACGGTGCCGTGCTGATCCCGCCTGTGGGGTCCGTACCATCGTCTGGGGCGTCGACGTCCCCGATCAGCGATAGTTGTGATTTAGGTGTCGGCCCGGTGAAACCCGTCGGCGGGCTGCAGTACATTGTGAGCAATCCAGCCCCGTCACAACCCCACCATCATCAGCTGCCTCATCATTCAGCCGGGCTGCAGTACGCAAACGGTGGTGGTGTTCCCTCGTCGGTTCGGTCCTCCTCGACGCAGCACTCGGCGGGCGTGCTCTCTTCGTCTTCCGGTGGGTCCTCAGGTTCCCCGTCTCCACCAACAGCGGTGCTCGGTACCAATCTAAGCACCAATACCAGCGCAAACATTGCCGCCGTGTCCATTATCAGTTCCAACCACCTATCAGCGGCAGTGTCCACGGCGAACAGTGGTGCTTCGACCGTCACCGCAACACCCACGGGCCGGTATGTGTGTCCGTACTGTCAGATGAACTGCAGCAAACCGTCCGTGTTGGAGAAACATATCCGACGGCATACGAACGAGCGGCCATTCAAGTGCGATCTGTGCGGGATCGCCTTCAAGACCAAGAGTAATCTCTACAAACACCGCCGGTAAGTAGTGCGCTCACGGCGTGTCCTGGCCTTACGAAGGTCGTGCAAGAAAGAGTGTCTTTCATTTGTTGTGTTTTTTTTTTTGCTAAACTGTAATCAATCGTGGTGGGGGATGCGTTAGTCAAAGCAGAGGGGAGAACACCTACTACGTGACGTGAGTGCTTCTAATTCCCTGTGAATTGAGCGGTCTAAAATAGGCTTGGGGTTTGATTGCGTTTCTGGTGACGCATTTCGTTTCTTATCAGTGGGGAGCGTTGTGTGCTGTTTTGCCATGGCACGCTACTACCAGCTGCTCTGAGGGCGCGTTGAACACATCGTGTCGTTGTAGAATGGTACCGCCGTACCAACGGCAGGAGCAGTGCGTAACAAGAAGTCACGACGAAAATATTTACTTTCAATGTTTGTTCGCCTAATTTGGTTTCAAATACTGGTTAGAACGGTTCGGGCATTAATGGATTTTCTTTCCTGGTTTGCAGCTCCCGTGCACACGCGTCCAAAAGTCAGGGTGAAGACCCTTCCGGTGTGTCGCTGCTGGACGAGGACGGTGGTTCCCTTGGTGGCTCGGATATAGACGATAAGGAGCTGAGCAACAGCGGATCAGAAATAGTGAGTTCGCACCATCCATCGAAGCTTTCGGTTTTCACGGGCTGGGCACAGAATAACCCGGGCAAATTTCATTACAGATGAACTATCGCGGATCGCCAATGGACGAAAGGGTCAACTCGCCCCAGCAACTACTGATGGAGAAGCCCTACAAACCGAAATTTCACAATGCTGCTCTGTACACCCGGTTTGACAGCAAGCCGCCACATGTAGTATTAGCTGGAGGAAGTACTCACGGAACACAACAACCATCTGGAGGATCATCGGCACATACTGGAGTGTCGTCTAATACTCCGGCCCAAACAGTACCGCACTATCTGGTAAGCAAACGGTTCATTTATTTTAATTTTTATTCGGTAGCAATGGCCAGGCCGTATTGCTATTTATTTTAATGAAAAGAATAAATTTGCACCTTACACATTTCTATTTCAGAACGGTCAGAATGTACAATCGCTGGAACAGCACATCTCCAAGCTGATCTCACAGAATGAAGCTATTGTTGAGGTGGTGGAGGCGCCGTTACAGAAAAAGTACCACAAAATTACTGGCATCAGTCGTGGTATTTCCGTGAGTGGGACGAGCACACCCGGCACTGCAAGCACTACCGTTTCGTCCAACAGCAATAATATTGGCGTCAGTTCCGGTGCTAGCAACAACGTGAACGCTCCAATACAACATGTGCCCGCTAGTCAAGACAGTGCGTCCTCTCGTTTGGCAAACGCGCTGTTACAGAAACGACAAAGTGAAGAGGTACAACAATTGCAGCTCCAACAACAGCAACAACATCATCAGCAGCATCAGCAACTTCATCAGCAGCAGCAACAGCACTTATTGCATGCTCAGCAGCAGCAGCATCATCATCAACAGCAATACATGAGCTACGTAGCACAACAACAACAGCCACAGCCTAATGTGATAAACCTGACCAGCAAACCTGTTGTGGCGCCAAAATCGATGATCATTTTGCAGCAGCAACAGATGGCTCCAACGCATGGGTCAATGATTGCGTTGGGAGGTATCCCTCCAATTGTTGGCGGTCAGATACAACCATCGCACGAAAATGTGGTGCTCAGTGGTAGTAATAGTTCCTCGATGAGTGATACAGCGAACAGCTATCTGCCGCTGAATCTTACCAAAGCCAGCACAGGCGAATCCGTGCCGGTGATCGCTAGAACATCGAATTCAATCGAATCGAATTCATCGAATTCGTCCTTGTTGGTTGCGATACCGACAGCTACACCACCAGAAGAACCGCAAGAAACGATACAACCACAACAACAGCAACATAATAATCCATTGCCCCCGTACCGCAAAAGAACACGTGAACCATCACCAGTCGTTGTGTCGAGCAGTTCTACACTCGCCGTAATGTCGTTAACGCTGACGACTGTTTGCAACACTACCACGACTTCTATGGCGTCAGGCAGTTCCGTTGCGTCTCAACCCCCTCATGTTCCGCTACACATCCAAGTGCCGACGGTGCCATCTACACAGATCACTTCTGCCGAACGACCACATCGGCCGACACCGACACCCACTCCACCGCTAACCGTAGCCAACCATCCTCAAAATCCGGAACGTTCGATCATCAAAGATCTTTTGTTAAACTCGCGCGGCTTTGGTGTAGTACAGAATCCGGACGGGGAAAATGGTGAAAATTTGTACACCTGTAAGATGTGCAGCGTATCCTTCCGTGACGTGGACTCGCTCAAATACCACATGATCTGTTACTGTCAGGGCAGCGGTAGCTCGTTAAACAGTCCATCCGCTTCATCCAGCGCTCCGATCAGTCCCGTCGGATCACCGTCAGCTGCAGCCGCTTCCTATATCCGGTCAAGGTCTGTGACCAGCTTGAAAAATCTTGCTCGTTCTTCCTTGAATCCACCAGGCCGTAACCCATCCTCCCTATCGAAGCTGGCCAAATCGCAACTGACGCGACCCAAGGTGAAACCAGAAAACATTTTACTTCCCGCAGCCGATTCACCGTCATCCTCGTCGTGTTCATCGCAAGCAACGGTTCTCGCATCTGGATCGAAAAGTGGCGCTGTGGAGACGGTTCAAAATCCTTTGCCATCACCGGGTCCACTGCTCGGCAACACACGCTTAGTGGAGAGTGGAAAGTCACCGCGGAAAAACTCCGCTAACGCTGAAGCAAACGAAGGCACATCGAAACGAATTCGTGTGGCTTGCGCTGAGCCGTCCACTTCTTCGGCCATTGTCGCCAGCAGTACAACTAATCTGCAGCTGTTTACTGGAGAACTGGAGGAGGTCCAACGTTCCCGTGAATTTGAATTGAAAACGAACGACACCACTGCAGCAGCAGCACCGGCCAACGTTCTTCGTTATGGCTCGGATGGAACATTCATGCAGTACAATAGTGGCGCAGAGCTAGAGGGCGACGAGTCTAGTCAGCGGGAGCTACACTTCCGCCGCACACTGCAGTCTGGTGGTACGTTGGTAGAGGTCGCTAAACCCACGGAAATGACTCCGGCCACGCGTCCCCGATCGAACACAGCTGCAACAGCCGTTGCACCGAAACCAGTAGTGGCACCCCCAACACATTTCCATTTTCCACCAATCAATTCTATTACTGCATACAATCCACTAACGCTGCCAACTACTCCGGCGCCAGGTCAAGCGGCCCAGATAGTGCATGGTGGAAAGCTGATTCCGTTCGTTCAGGGAATGCCCGGACCAAACACACTCTCTGCTGTCGGTCCACAAATGGAGCTGATGCCACCGACGCGCAGTAACCAAACTGGCACTAACACCCAGTCACTCCTTACTATTGTGGTCCCCGGTCCCAATGGTCCAAACAATAGCACTCCTGCTATGACTCACGATTCGTCGGCGATGATCTACAAAGCGCACCAAATGGTTGGTTCCCCCTCGTTGCTTGCCACGGTAGGTTCTCGTGGGTCATATTCTGTGGCATTAGGCGAGCAATCTTCGCCACTAGCTGCTGCACCGTTGGAACAGTCAAAGAAAACTCTGAAAAATGGGCTGACCCGGCCGGAAATATGGTCTCCGGCGAAGCAACAGTCCCTCGATTTCAGCAGTCCTTCGCCACCAGCTCCGAAGAAAAGTTTTAATTTCACGCGCATGGCCGACAATATAAGCCCCCGTAAAAAGGAAGTCGCCCCTGCAACGAAAGCGGATGAGGTGCGTCACTTCCATTTTGAGTCCGTGATTGCTAAATCGGACATTCTGATCAAACCACCACCACCACCGCCTCCCCAAGCACCGGCAACTTCTTCGCAGGATCCCAACACGTCCGCTGGACAAGAAAGTCTGCCAGCACCACCTCCTTCGAAGTCAAATCGTTTCCTTCGTCCGAACACGCTTCCCCTGAAGCCAGGAACGTTTACGCCCAAGCGGCATCACGGTATTACACCGACAAACAACACGATGCCCCTGATCTCACCTGAAACACCACGCCCATCCAAGAGCTGTCGGGAGCTGTACTTTAACGGCCACGCGTACACCAACATCGGTCTGAAATCGAGCACCAAACCATTCTACTGTACCGTCAACAAGACGCAACCATTCTACGTCCAGACGCAGAAACAGCTGTCGATGTATAGCAATTGGCAGGTGCATCCGGAAAACGATCCACATCCGCTAGGACTGAAGCAGGTTAAGGTGATGTCGCTGTACGATTCGAATCAGCATCGCGATCGACGGTATGCTATAGCAGGACCGAAAACCGTTCCGCTTACAGTGGTTCGTAGCAGTTCTAGCAGTAAACACACTGGAGAAACCACTTCCACTTCCACGTCCTTCTCCTTGTCATCGGGTGAGCCGAAGGTTCGTGTCAGCCCGGTAGAGGTGAAATCAAATGTGCCGCCCCCACCGGCCTATGTCCTAACAGCGCTGGCATCGCAACAACCAAACAATCCCACCCCATCGACGACATCGTCTGCGATTGGTCAATTTGATCAGCATCTCCGATCGCTGTCGCCGTTTAGCGAAAAGTCGAAACAATCGGAAGTTCTTACCTGTGATGGTGGCGCAGTGGATCGATCTTCCTCCCGGCATCAATCGCGTAGTGCTTCGGCCGAACGAGCTTTATCGGGTGGGTTCGAAAGCACCGAGGAGTACACGTACGTGCGAGGCAGAGGTCGCGGCAAGTACGTCTGCAACGAGTGTGGCATCCGCTGCAAAAAGCCTTCGATGCTGAAAAAACACATCCGCACGCACACCGATGTGCGGCCGTATTCGTGCCAATACTGTAGCTTCCAGTAAGTAGAAACACCCTTCGGCTTGCTGATTCTTTTTTGACAGTTTTTTATTAACACGTTATTCTATTCTATTCACTTACAGTTTCAAAACGAAGGGCAATCTAACAAAGCACATGAAATCGAAGAGTCACTTCAAGAAGTGTACGGAGCTTGGATTGAATCCAGTACCGGTACACGTAGACGACGATGGAGCCGATATCGACATCGAAGGTGATCAGCAGTCGATCTCCAGTGAGCGCACTTCAACGATTCCGGGTGATTCGGATACAGCAACTGATAGCGATGGTGATGATACAGATGATAGTGGTAGGCTACAAAAGGTTGAGTCAGAAAGCGTTCCATAAATTAACTGTTTGATGTTACTTACCATTTTGCAGAGGATCTAAAGAGTCGTTTGCCAGAGCACGAAGCTGCCGAAGGATTGCTGTCCCTCTCGATGACACGTCCAACGTCGGCCTGTAGCAGTCTTGGTGCTGGCCAGCATCCTGGTGCTTCAGGTGGAGGAGGCGAACCAGAAGCGGCAGCAGCCTACATAACACAGCACATAAACTCGTATCTTACACCGGAACAACAGCAACGCCATGGTTACGCCACTACCGGTTCTCCGAAGCCACGCGCCCAATCGCCTTCCGTTGCGGACCCACCGAGGCGCATCATAACGTACGGTGGTGGACCGAAGCTTGAGTTCAATCTACTCAAGCACGAACAGTACTATTCGGACCCGAACGTAGGAAAAAGGAGACGGGAGGGCGACCGATCAGCGTTCCCATCAGCCAGTGATGAAGCTGCTGCCCAGGCAGGTGATGCAGATGATGAGGATGATACCGCTCGGCCCATCGATCTTACGAAAAAATCACGCCCACAATCGATGCAGCCAAGCAACGCTGCTGCTCAGCATCAGTATGACCGTGCTCCGCAGCAACCACTTGCGATGAGAACGCCATTACAATCGCAGCAAGCACCAATCGAACTGCATCGCCAAACGGCACAGAATCGGTACGATCATGAGCAAATAGTACAACCGCATCCGGTGGTATACGATGAACGCTTGCACCAGCAACAACATCAGCAACAGCAGCACCAGCAACAGGTCATTATTCGTGTTTCGGATGTGTTAACGCCAATAACAGGTGCCGCAAATCTGCTCACAACACTCGTGTCAAACACGGATAAAATTCCGCTCGTTATGGGCCCGTTCGAACCGACCGGTGGAGCTACGCCAGGTGGTGCTGGTGTCGACGAGAATGCGTACTTCCAAGAGTATCTGAAGGAGCGTGCCCTGCAGGACACGCGAATCAAGCAGAGCCAGATGAAACCAAGTACGATGGTGGGTCAGCTGCAGGATCCACTGTCTAATTCCATGCACATGAATGCGTACAGCGTTGTGCCACATGTAGCTAAAGCTACACCACCGCCGGCGGTAATTCCACCGCCAGCGCTGGGTGCTACCATACCGCCTAGCTGTCCACCGACTCCCATCAGTACGTCGAACAGCTCTGTGCCAGTTGCAGCATCTACTGAGCGTGCGTATCGCATCTTCAGCGGTAAGAACGAGCGTCATCGAGCTTCACCTCTTGCAGTGGAAAGCCGCGAATCTTCGGTCCGTTTGGAGCAGGATAAAAGCAAAACACCGGATGAGACTCCCGCCTCCACTAGTGTTGACACGGTTCCCGGGTCGTCGCGAGTGCTGGACAACGAATGTCCGATTGTGTCGGAGAACGCATCGCCAATGGACACCCTGGCGGAGATAGCGGCAGGATCGGTAAAATTGGATGTCTCAAGAGCACCATCAGTCATGGAAACGACAGAACCAACGATGGCCGCTTCCCGTCCACGGTGCAACAGTACAAATAGTTCCTCCAGCGCAAAGGTATCTTCAATTCCGTTGGTGCCGGAAAGTGCCAAAACGTTGGCCTCTGAGTACCTGAAATTGGCACAATCGGTGACGAACGTTCGCAAGCGCACGGAAAGTGAGAGTGCCGTGGTCGGAACAGCGGTTTCATCCGACCAGGAACCAATCGGAACTGCAAGTTCGCTAGAAGGTGCACCACCTGCAGTACCTGTTTCTACGATGCCCCAGCAACCGATAGCCAGCAGTCTATTGCCACCAAGTTCGTCTGCCGTTGCCGGGCAGACGGCAGTGCAGGGTGTAACGGGCGATGGCGCCACGGCAACCGGCAGCAGTATAGTTGCACCCGCCCGCAAAGTGGTGGTGGTAGGCGAAGAAGGCTTCAAGACGGCTGGTGTAAGGGGCAGCGGAAGTGAGTTTGTCGGCACTCCTCCAACCGCATTCACACCGATCCACCAGGAGGATGGAGGCCGGCCGGTATGTGAGATCTGCAACAAGAAGTTCCACAAACTGTCCCAGCTGAGCATTCACATGAACATCCACTACATGGAGCGAAAGTATCGGTGTGAGCCGTGCGGTACCAGCTTTCGGTCGCAAGGGCTCTACCTGAAGCATGAACGTTCGGCAACGCATCGCAACAAGGTGTCGATGACAACGACATTTGGCGTAGCAACGGATAGCAATCCGCGTCCGTTCTATTGCCGGGACTGTGAGGTTGGGTTCCGCATTCATGGCCATCTGGCCAAACATCTGCGCTCCAAGATGCACGTGCTGAAGCTGGAGTGTCTTGGCAAGTTGCCATTCGGGACGTATACCGAGATTGAACGATCTGGCACAAATCTCACCGAGATCGACACATCCGATTGTGAGAACTCGTTGTCGAGTCTAAAGCGGCTGGCGACGCGACTCAACGTCAAAGATCCGGCAAAGGTGCTTCCGGGTGGTGGAAACAGTTCATCGCACGGCAGTAGCAGTAGCAGTAGCAGCAGTTCTTCTAGCAGTAGTGGCGGAGCCGGTGCAACCGGTGGGACTAGTGGTAACGAAACGGACAGTTGTGAGGACAACGAAGAAGACACATCACTGGTGGCGAATGGAATGAACGGTGGTGGTGCTGGTAGTGGTGGAGATGCGGATCGGGATGATGACCAGCGTAACATCAACAACAATGTGAAGCGAAAAGCGGACGATCGATTAGATGAGGGTGCGATTATCGAGACGAAACGTTCCCGATATGGGGCGGACATGGAGGGAGGCTCGATGCTTCCTCAACCCGTACCTGCCGCGGCCTCAAACCGTGCTCTGTCGGTAGAGGGAACGGCGAATCGGAATTGTTAAACACCAGTAACTATGACTACAACAACAACAACTACTACTACTACTAACGATTAGTACAATCACCGCCAACTTATGAGAAGGTTGACGGTGGACCGACCGTGATGCAGATTTAGTTCGATAAGTGTAGCGTTCTGTGCCAAGCAAGCGCAATCAATTGCGCGATAGTGATTATTTAAACGTAGTGTACGTGGGGCCCGCGGACACCTTGATTTGATCAATCTGTTGTCGAATAGATTTATAGATGAAATGGGGACAAAGAAACACAACCCAGGGCGGAATGTAAGTTTTATTTTACAAGTGATCGTGGTGTGATAGACGATATAAATGCTCTTTTTTTGAGGGTGGAAAACGCGACCGAAAATGAAGTGCACGTAATGATTCAGCGCGGACTGAACCAAGCGAGTCGGAGAATCAACCAAAAGGATACCACCTGTCCAGTGGTAGATGCAGGACCACAGCACAGAGAGAAATAAAAAGGATGGGAGAGAGAGCTAGTGGTACTTGAAAAGTCTACTAAAAAATACAAAAGGAGAAGCATATCGTTTATTGATCGCACGGAGTAGAGCGTACAGATAGAGAGAACCGAAGAGTAGTGGACTTGTGTCCGTTTTTTAACTACGAGTCAGGATCGGTGTATTATGCTCACAGGAATCAGGAACCACCACTAGGATTTGCAGACCAACTTATAATTATATATACATACATATATATATATATTTTCTTGAATAACTCTTGATCAATAGTAGAATGATAGAAAGAAGGAAGATAGCTAGCAGCCGGGTAAATGCACTCATATATATATGTATATATACATGCATATAGACATCATACATCTTACCTATAAAATTTATACAAAATCAATTTGTATGCATCTATTTTTATACGGGCATGCTCGCATACATTTGCGTTCCAATCGCCTCTCCTCCGCTCCACTCAGCGGGAGAAGAAGAATCAGTTTTTATTTTGTACAACAGTTTAAACAATGTACTACAACCGTTTTGTACTTTGTACAACCGTACCGACAGGAGGAAAGCAGAAACACTCAGTGTCTCGTCTTGCATATCATTATAACATTTGTACGACCACACCTCTAAAAGAATCATGATGAATCAGCATGAGAGATTCGATGTACTTTATATGATCGGCTTTTTGTGTTTCGCGTGGACCGTGGGGGGATGGGGATGAGGGATGAGTTGTGTTAATTTTCTATGTTCTTTTTTTTAATTGTCTTCCACAACACACGCACCATGTGCAAAAGTGTATGATCGCTCGCTGGCTCGCTTGCCGTTCCTTTAGATTTGAACGTGTGCTACCATCTATTTTTGCAGGATGAAGGAACACAACATTGATTGTTTTGTCAGTCGTTTCTTAGTTTCTCAGTTGCAATATAATTGAGTGTGTAGTGCGCTCTAGTAACGTAGTACATCCACGCCATATTAAATCTAAACGTAAATATCAAACCGATGTAGATTAGTGTAACATAAAACTAGCCACGAGAGAGCGATGGTAGGGAAACGCATAAGCATAAACGTAAAACGATGATGAAAAACAAACGTGTCAAAACTGGAAATGAATGGAACAAAATGATATATAGTATTTAAACGAAACAGAAAAACTAGGGTAGATGATAAGGAAAAAGTCTACTAATTGATTTTTTACATACACAAACTCAAACGAGAATAAAACAACGGATCAAACGGCAAAACAGGAACAATAGACACAGGAACACAGGGGAAAGAAAGGGCAACCGATTGCTTCCAGTGCAGCACACCGTTTTTTTTTTGTATCCGATTTGTATTTCCTTTTCGCGAAATTTTCCACCAAATCATTGAACGATTGATACCTATACAACCGGCAAGCAGCAGAATAATATACACCCTTGATGCATATTTATGGGAAAGTCCAAAACATGAAAAACATGAATACACAACACGTATTTTGTAAAACGCGTAAACGCGCTGCTCTACGTACGGTGGATTTGTCGGTGAGAAAGTCAGCATCGATACAGTGAATAAAGAAACGATAACAAAGCATCCCCTATCAGCTAGAACCCCCTCTTTCTATAAGCATAAGTGGATTCAAATGATATATACAGACACTCGCTGTGGTAAAAGTAAGGTATGAACTGCAAATATACGAAGAGAAAACAAATTCGTTGCCCTGTGTACTATTTTATTTCTCTTAAACTAAAGAAAGAACTTTAGCAGGAAAGAAACGAAAATAACTCCTCCTCCCTGGTCGCGTACGATCATCGATCCGGAAGCGATCGATCGAGCAGCATGGACGACGACGGCGAAATTGTAACGAGCCCGAGAGCGGCCGAATACTTCCAGCTTTAGTAATAGGAGAACATGAGCGGCAGAAGCTTGCACTATTTCCTTCTCGCACGCGCGTACCGGTCCTCTCCTTATCGACGAGTACCCCACACCTGCTTGCTGTCTTCTCTCCTGCTCCCCGGTAGCGCACGCACATTCGAAAAATCGCGCCGTGCAGCACAGGTAACAGAAGATCATGCACAGCTGGAGGTATGTAGGCGTCCGATCAGGTTACCTGATAAGGTAGCTATCGTTATCTCTTTCCTGCAACGCATGCATCGCTCTCTCGCATACGCATACACTCTCCTTATCGACGTGATCGTCGGCCGCCGGTGGCCGCGTTTCAAATTTGTACCGTGCGACGGGCAGCGTCGAGTAACAAGAGATCATGCACAGCTGGAGGTGTCACCAAACGCTGGTCACATCGCTGGCAAGGTGTGATATCGTTATCTCTTTCCGGCATTATCGGACGCCGAAAAACGATCAGACCATGGTGTGTACCGTTGCCATGGTACCGCACGGTAGTGTTGTACTCTTCCGTATTTACTTACCCTACCGTCTCGACTTACGCGATAAAACAAAAAGAACCATTTTTCGGACTCATTTGATTTTGTTTTCTTGCACAAAGTGGACAAATGTTTGGTGAGTTGTTTGAACACGCTGTTAAAAGATAGAAAAGAAGTAATTATGCGTCATGAAGAAAAGAAAAGGAGAAATTATGAACCACTTTGAGCCCTTTGAAGTTTTACACCTCTGAACCGACCGACTGGTACCAACATGTTTAAACAACTGCAAACACCCTTTGTACCTTATCATTAAAGACGGGCTTATTCATGTATGTGTGTGTGTGTGTGTGTGTGTGTGTTAGTCAGTAGGAACATCTATTCTACAAGACAATAGCCGGTCTTGCATGATCACTTTCGATCAGGAGGTGCTGTCAACTGGAGTCGGGTTGGCGTTGTGGCGTTCGGAAGTGGTTTGCAGACCAGCCAAAGAGTGTTGCGTTGTGTCGATATGACCCCGAGGATACCGCGTGTCGATGTTGTTTTCCTGGCGTACAGTGAAGACGCCGGCAAAGCGCCATCCGTTACGCTGGACAGCATTTGCACGGTCAGCTTGTACGAGTTGCAGCGACACCTGCAAACGAAGCGCAGCGAACGCAACAGTATGGGCACCGACGCGTACCAACACTACAAATGGGTACGCAAGGCGCGTCCCTTTTACGATTGAAGAACGTTTCTAATTTCCCATTCGTTTCAACAGTACAACGCAGCATTGGTGGAGGAACTGCGAACGACGGGAAAAGGACAACCGCGGCCACTACTGCAAACCTTCCACTGGTACATCGAAACGTCCAACCGGGATGCCTTCCGTATCGACGGTCAACAATACGATGCGGTATCGCTGGTGGTGGCCGCAGAAGTGGAACACTGGTACTGTGCCCGACCTGGCCACAGTACACAGGGTAGCCGAGCACGGGTAGTATCGTTCGCGGAAGACGCAACACTCATCACAACACCAGCAATGATGCAACAGCAGCAGCAGCAGCAGCAGCAGCAGCAGCAGCAACAGCAGCAACAGCAGTTTGCCTCCCATCGGCGGCAACATCGTCCCTGGCCGACAACTCTCGAACGAATCGGAGAGGAATGTTAACAGAGTGCTGCTGATCAAGCTGGCGTAACAATGTGTATCGTTGAAAAGAAGATTGTAATTGTACACAGGTTTTGTAATGCATCCCACTGTACGGATCCCGTGTCATCCCGATAGCGTCTGTAGTAAACCCTGCCAGATCTCACAACAATAAATTCTTTTATTACATGGCTCTCAATATTGGTTGTAGCGTCCCGTAGCCAACAGCTGTTGTTGCTAGCAGCAGCAGCAGCAGCAGCAGCAGTACATTAACTATTCTGTCCTCTGTGTGGTTGTGATGGGGATGGGGATTTAAGTTTATCTATAATCCTCTAAACTGCTCATCTACCCATTTTCCACCCATTTGCGTACATATCGAGGTCGTGGAAGGGAGAGAGAGAAAGAGAAAGAGTTCTTATGCCTTCATATCTGCTATAATACCACCCAGAGAATTATTCACTAGTCACACTGGCCTTTCTGGGGGCTCGGTTCGATCGATTCACCCGTTGCGATATTACGCTCCATTCTTTTTGGTATCATCTCATAACATTTGTTACCGTTTCACGTGATTCTATGCCTTCGGTTTGTTTGTTTAAAAAAAACTCATCTTGTTATAATACTTTCCACTAGAATAGCACAAAACGAATTAAAAGAGGAGTGTGTATATAAACACAATAAACGATAAATACTACTTAACGAAAAAGAATTCGAAAAGGACACAGCCGCACAGGAGCATGTGAGCCGATTCGCAGAACTAAATAGAAAGATAAGGAAACACAGTTTGTGTCTAGCGCGGTTTTAAAGCTTACAACAAAATCGACAACGAAACGATTTTACAATTATTTTGTTTCGTGTTTGCCCGGCCATTTACCGTTCTTTGGCCTTAAGCGCACGGTGAATCGGTCGACATTTCCTCCTCGACCGTGATGTACATGCCTTCCTCCTCGTACGTGGAGTCGTGTTTGGCCAGAATTCTTAGCAGTGGGCGCAGCTTCAACCACCACTGGTGCTTGGGGATGCGTTGCCTACGAGAAGAGAACACGGATCAATAAAGCATAGACGGGGTGCTAAGACCGAACATAACTTACATAAAGTTGGTCTCGCCAATCAGCTCCTTGAGCGGGGTGAATTTGTACTGGCGGCGCACCAAACCCAACAGACAGGCTGTCTCGGGAGCTTTCGCGTCGATCGATCCATCCGGCTGGGTGCTGGCCTTCAACTGATCCACCAGCCACTCGACACACTTTGCCGCCATCTTGGTACCCATGTTACGATCGAACGGTGTCGGCGAGCCGCCCTGCTGCATATGACCGAGCACGTTCATGCGGGTCGAGAACAGTCCCTTGCCCTCCTCTGAGTACAGCCGATAGATGAACTCGGTGTTGTAGTTTTCGGATGCCTTTTCGTTACGCAGAATCAAACCGCGCTGCACACCGTCACTCATCTTCGACGCCATATGGTACACGTCCTGCTGCAGATCCTTGATCGTGAACTTTTCCTCGTAGATGTAGGCCGCATCGGCACCGCCCGCCAACCCGGCCAACGTCGCCAGATAACCACAATAGCCACCCATCGTCTCGATGACGAAGACGCGGCGCTTGGTACCTTGGGCCGACTGGCGGATGCGATCGCAGATCTCCGTGATCTCGTTCAGGCCCGTATCGGCACCGAGCGAAAACTCCGTACCGGGCATGTTGTTCGAGATGGTGGACGGAATGACGACGATCGGGATGCAGAACTCCTTGAACTTGCTGCGCTGATCCGTAATCTGGCCGGCGGCGTGATACGCCTCGAAACCACCCACGATCAGCAGCGCCTGAATGCCAAACTCCTTCAGCCGGGCGGCAATCTCCTTGAACTGGCCCTCCGGCAGTGTGCGTTTCGTGCCGAGGAACGCCCCGCCCTGTCCAACCCATCCGGTGACGTCGGACCATTCCATCTTCTTGATATGGCCCGCCACCAGCCCCTCAATACCGTCATGAATGCCCATCACCGTATCGCCACGGTAGATGCAGTTGCGGACAAACGAGCGGACCGCCGCATTCATACCGCACGCCGGTGCACCGATGTGCATCACGGCCATCGTGTAGCCGCCCACACCACGGCCCTGCTCGTCGAACGCACTCTTCGGTGGCTTCAGGCGTGTCAACATCTTGTACGTCTCGAGATTGCGGGCAAACGAGCGGCCGCGCAGCTGCACCGCCAGCTCCCAGTTCTTGTCTTCCATCGCCTTCGCGACGGCCTTCGTCCGCTCGACACACTCCATCAGCGGCACCCGGACGGCTTGGTTACCGTCCAGCGATACGACGCACGGTTCCGTCTTTTCGTCCGCCTCCATCAGGGCCAGTACCGCTTCAGCACCCATGCGGCATCCCTATAAGGAGCAACAGGGAAAAAGAAATGTTTTGTTAACCTAATCTTATCTCGCTGCTCAATCTACCTACCAACACACGATCGAAAGCACTAGGATTGCCACCACGCTGCACGTGACCCAGCACGGTAATGCGGGTGTCCTGCTGCAGCCGATCAACGACCACCTGCTTAACCTTCTCCGCCGTGATCGGATTGCCGTCCCGATCGATAGCACCCTCCGACACGATGATGATGTTTAGACGCTGGCCAGCAGAACGTTCCTGTAGAGCGCACATATAGATACTCTTATTAGAAAGTAGGTCGTTACGATGCATTATGGGTTGAGCGATGACATCGATGATGAGAATAGTGCACGATTGATGGAAGCATGAGGATAAACGGAGGGTTAGTGGTGAGCGGGCGCAGTAAACGGCACGAATCTCGTGTCCTTCCGCGAAAGCAAACGTCCAGTGATGGATGATCGAGGATCGAATTTGGATTTTGATTTTCTTTATTTTCATCGGGATCTGAATGGGAACATTTTTCTTATTCACCCAATCACTGATCGAAGATCGTAGACTAGGTCAAAAAAGGAAATAATATTACTAAGCAACAACAAACACAACAGCCAGCGTAACATTGCGAGCATTATCGGAACGAAAACATTAAACAAATTAGCCTATTCTATAAGCGTAGCGGTTAAACGGTCTAAAAAATTAGAAGCGATTTTTATACATGTGCAATATAAGAAGCTAGTGTAACAAAAACACATACTGCTAACGATCATGCGTTCCTACAATGAGAAAAAATAACGTGAGCCTGTTCGACATGGTGCCTATCTTCAAAATCTGACTCTGCTAGGCATGATAGACAACAAGTGGACACTTACGGATCTTCACACGAATTTCTATAAAGCTTCAATTTGTTGTGTGTGTAGAAAGCTAAAACGTGTTTAAAACGTGTACATGTTTTAAACTAAAGAGAACATAGAGCACCTTGCGGAAACCACAAGCGAGATAGGCTAAAACATAATGAGAGTCTAATGTATTACTGCATCACATGTCCCATTCCAGTCGATCTACTGCAGATTAAAGGAATCAGGAACCTTCAAAGATGTTCCAGTGATTCACTGTAAATGGGGCAAAGGAATGGGACATTGTAAATAAAAGGAATTGGATAGGAACGGTGGATCAAAAAGGAACGGTGGAGGAATTGAGAAGGATCTTCACTTTGGATGTTCCGTTGTTTGGGACAGCACTTTCGAAGGGGAAAGGGAATAATGCTTATTATTGAATAGTGCAATGGTTTTGCGTACCTGTAATATCTTCTTACACAACTTCTCTGGCCAATTATGCACTACGGGATCTTCCGGTATGAACACAAAGTCCGCCTCGCTTGCTAAAGCAGCCATTATGGCCAGGTAACTACAATGCACACAATAATAATTATAATGGTAGTAATGATTGAGATGATGCGATAGGTTAAACTAGAAAAGGGTACAACGGTAAGAACAATACAAGACTAGTAACATACGTTAAATTTAAAACACTTTTAGGGCAAAGGGTCTGCGACTCTCGAGTGTCGCATGCGACTAACGCTTCACAGATAGTTAGCAGCACAATCCAGTACAGTTACTCTATCTTTCTCTTTCTCTGTCTCTCTCTCTCTCTCTGGTGCTGTTAGGCACAGGAACACGAGGTAGCGAGGTAGCACCATTCGCCAAGCTTCCATTTCAGATGTTTCGATATCCCTTTCTTCAAAGATTATGGATAACCAAACAACCATCTTTCTCTCGTTCTAAACGGCCATTCGGGCGATAGTAACACGCCAAATGGATGGGATGAAGTTCGAGTAAATAAACAAGATACTAGCCATCTAGAATTGTGTTTAAGGGTGTAAAACAGTGAAATGAAAACAGCCAAACTTACACACAACAATGCATATAAAATGTTGACCAACGTGGGTGTGGAGTGTATATGGCGCGAATGTTGTGTTTCGATGATGTGTGTTCATGCAGCAAACATCCCCAAACCCAACGATGAGTTTTGCCAATTCGGTGAACCTTTGATCATAATGTGATCATGAAATCGGATGAGATCGTGCATAAATAGCGATAAAATGAGGCAGCAATCCTTAATGGCAGCGTGCGCAACGCAGTAGGCAGTAGAAGCGAAAATTTTGTACTCGAATTTAGAATACGTGAAAGCGCGTGATTGTATCACGAAAAGAAGCTTGAAAGATTTTTTTTTGCCTCTTTCTCATCGTTTGCCCCAATTTGCTTGCCTGTGTCAATTGCTTGCAGAGACGTTCCGGCCAATCGGGTTTCGGTGGATCTTCGGGAATGAAAATGTAGTCGGCCTCGACGCACAGACCGGCCACTACCGCCAGATAGCTGTGAAAAACATGAACAAATGCATATGACACATGGAGTGGAGCAAATTTTGGTGGATGGTTCGGTTTTCTTTTTTCTTTGGTTTCGCCATTGTGCGGGATCGGTGATCGGTCAAAATTTCATATTATACGAGCAATTTCCCAGGGGCAGCGGGGACAAAACTGAGCAACCGATTGGGTGGGTGAAATGGAAATGGATAATGGTTGTCTAATGACGCATGGTTCAATGAAGAACCCTGAGAGGTAAAAGTAAAGAAGGGATTGATACCGTTTACTAATACAAATCATCAAGGAAAAGGATATTACTGAACACTGCAGATAGACAAATACAGAGAGAGAGATATACATTTTGGGAGTTTATCAAATCGACATCAAGAATGAGCAGATACGTCAGTGTTCATGCACAACATGGCAACAGTAGGAAGCACGTTAAGGGAACAAATCTCAGTTTAGAAAGAAGAAATTTTAATGAGATCACACTGGAAAAAAACAGCAATTGATATAGAGATCATGGGAGTTGTTCAATCCTTCCTCTTGTAAACAAATGGTGCATTTAGTGACAGGTGATAAATATTGCCATCCTTCAGCGTGCATAGCAGCCTCCTTGTTCCACCTTCATTCCGTAATGGAAGAATGAAGTGGTTCCTCCATAGCTTCCAGGAGCAACTGTCAGGAGAACGCTACGATTTCCCTTTCAGAGAGCTATATTAATGGCTGCGAATCACAATCTTTAGGGTTGCAAGAATAATGCGAAGAGGGTATGCAAGGTATGAAGTAGGGTGGGCAGGGTAGCATGTCCAACCAGGGTGGAAATGTTCCACACCACGGATGTTGCCTGCAGGCTGCAGAGAAGAGGATGCGCTTGCCTGTTCGAGTTTGTCGCAGATTTTGGTCTCCCAATCGCGTGGCGGCGGAGACTCGGGAATGAAGACGTAGTCGGCCTCGGAAATGACGCCGGCCACGACCGCTAGATAACTGTAGGTGTTGGTTTTTCCCCCAACCAACCAGTCATCCATTGTTCGATTGTTCAAGCGAGATGTTCGCGAGGAGACGGAAAGTTTGAAAGAATAAGACGATCATTAGCGAAGTTTCCAGGGGAAGGATCATCTTCGACAGGGGTCAAATTTTAGATGGTCAACACCCGACCCCAAACACTTACCCACAGTGACGGCCCATTACCTCCATGATGAAGGTACGCTGATGCGAGTAGGCCGTACTGACGATCGCATCGATCGCCTCGATGATACGGTGTAGCGCCGAATCCGTACCGATCGTCATGTCCGTGCCACAGAAATCGTTATCGATCGAACCGACCATGCCGGCGATGTGCAGGCTCTTGTACTTGATGCGCTGATCCTGCGTGATCCGATTGCTGGCCAACAGCTCGTCCAGCAGGCTGCCCCATTCCTGCCGGAACAGATTCGCACCGGTCAACGAACCGTCACCACCGATTACTACGAGGTTGGTGATGCCGCGGGACACGAGATTCAGGGCGGCCTGGAGTCGGCCAGCCCGCTCGCGGAAGTCCTTACAGCGGGCCGAACCAATTACAGTACCACCCCGGTGGATAATGCTCGACACAGACGACCAGTTTGCCTCGACGATGTTGTCACCACCGTCCACCATGCCCTGGTAGCCTTCGCGGATGAAGTACACCTGTGTTGAGATGGAATATAAAATTGGCCACATTTTTATCAAAGGTTGAAGAATCTTAAGTAGTGTCTTTAATTATAGATGTCAATGCTGCACTAGAAGCTTATTAGAGGGTTTATTTCGATTATTAGGGTTAGTGTTCAAGCTAACCTGGTCTTCTCAAAGCATTCTTCTCCTCCATCTACAATCACTTTTATCGCATTGAGCGCTCCCAATCTTAGTGACAATCTCATTAGAAGAGCTACTACTGTGGGGCCAGTATTGACAAAATGAACTGATAGTAAAGCGCGATGCGTTTGAACGTCTGCACATGTGCTGGTGAAGCAACTGAAGAAGCTTAATAGCACAGCAAATACGAACCACCTGGCGTCTCCACCAGCATTCGTTGCATCGAGCAAACCCTTCGAGGCGCTGTACTTATAAATAAACTCGCTTCTCTTCAGCAGGATCGGATATCGTGGGATCACAGAGCCGACAGTACACCACCACTCGAACGCTCCACAATTGCTCCAAATTGAACGATTTAACCTCTGGGATGACCTTCCATCCTGCAGTTTAGCCAACAACTACAATAACTTCTCCCCTTGGAAGAGGATAGGCGGACAAATTTGGGAGAACAAATGAATGGTTTTGCTCGCTGCGTCCCGAAAACGAGAAACATTATGACCGTCTGAAGGTCAAACGGTATAAAATGGAGCGAGCCAAAGATTCCTTTCCCACGGGCGGACGTTACTTCATGGACGCACAGGGGAGCGTTAATATAGGTCAATTAAAGTGTGCTAAGTCAGAATCCAGTCAGAATTGGAATTGTAAAAATCAATAAATGATAAAAGGAAAATTAATGGACATTAGTTTGTTAGTTCAACAAACGTATTCTAAGAGTAAACGGATGCAAACATGCCACCGGCGCTACCGTCGCGAGTGAAAAGCAAAACCGTAAAGTGTCATAAAACACTCTTTCGTAACCTTATCAACAGGCGGGCGGCACCGGGAATGACCTGCCTGCCTTGAAATGAAAGTGACAACCAGCTCAACGGGCGTTGTTAACGTTTTGTCAAGGCTGATAACGCGGTTCTACCAACATCAACAAATGACGGCAAATGTGTTGTCACCGGGCCATGTAATTACACGGTCACGGCCAAACACGGTTGACCATCGACAAAACGTGATTCAAACACACACAACCCCCCGTGTGTGCTCTGCTTGTTGCTGCGATATCCTTGTCGAGCAGGACACATTCCTAAGTAGGCGAGGCAACCAGCAATCAAAACGCACACACTAAAGACGGGCAAATTTGACCACCATCTGACAACAGCTGGGTAACACTGCTGTGCGTGGTGATGCGTGAGTCTGGGGCCTCAAACGTGGCCGGTGTTGGACTATATTTAGACGCTGGCGATCGAATCAGTGGCACTCACTGGCGATCGGTTTCCTTCGGCCCCGACTGAAAGCGTACCAGTGGCAGAATGTTTTCATGAACGTATCCTTATCCTTTAGCCCTTACCTTGCATCCGACGTAGATACCCATGCGTACCACCGCACGGACGGCCGCGTTCATGCCCTGGGAGTCACCGCCGCTGGTAAAGACGGCGATGCCCTTGCCCTTGTGGGCCCCGAACTGAATAAACCGCTGCACCTGTGCGCTTGACATCCTGCTGCTCGATATCCTTGCTCAGCCGACGTAATAACAATCAGTGCACACAATCACAATAGGACACGAACTTGACGATCACGTCACACTTGTTCTAGTTGCCGGAAAGAAAAGAGGAAAAGTAGGAAATTTAAAAAGCTTTTGGCAAGCAAACATACACACACAAACAAACACACACACACGATAAAAAGCACTGCCTCCCGCACACAATTACGCGCGCGCACACTATTCAATCATCTCCACGGTAACGAATAGCGCGAAGAAGAAAGTTGCTTAGATGTTGCACAATTCAATAAACAGTTTAATCGGACACTTGCCACGAGCACTGATTGTTCTCGGGAGGCTCTTCCCTCCATCCCATAATCCCTCTTCAGCCTATTCACAACCATCCTACCGGAAAAGAGGACTGCCGGATGGCGACTCCAGTGCAATTGTTGAGGCAGACAGAAAAATGATCACCACCGAAAGACACAAGCAGTTATATCACGGTGCATCTCAGTTCATCCTAGTATTAAATAATGCACAACTTTCTTCGCGACGCTCCACACATTTACACACTCTCGAATCACTTGCTGTGGTGTGGGGAAAGCATTCTCTTATCAACCAACGCGCGGGACGATTTTGCAAGCACACGATGCAAAAAAATCACAGCCCCCTGTTCACACACTCACCGACAATCCGTGGAAATGTACCACACGCTTGGATAGGATAGGTGAACCGATCTGTCCGCGAGTCTCGGTCCGTAAGCTGTCCACACGGGTGTGTTGTGAGAAAAACGCAACTGCAGGCAGCGAACACGAACGGCGGTTCCTTTTTCACTAGTAGTCGGGCTTCCTAAAGGTGATCCGTGACATTTCAAGGTGACTTTATAAGCAAAATCAATGTTTATAGACGGTGCGTAGAAGAGGCTCGCTCGCGTCGCTGCTTCGCACCAACACACACAAACCCTCGTTGACATTAGCGCACCAACGTCATGCTGTTCCATGCGGCAATACACAGGTTTTACTTCTTTAACCAATGTCGGACTCTCAAATAAATGGAAATAAATCGTGTAGAACATTTTTTTTACCTACAATAACACTAATTCGAACTTTATTTGTTGAGCAAACAAAGCACGCTGCATTTCTATCCCTTGTCATCGCACTGAAACGTCAAACGGAACTCCGTTGGGCGACCTGCACTCACACGAAACCGGCAACAGATGACAACTGTCAAATACCGGCAAGCGCACAGGAAAAGAAGCGCGAAATAATGTTCGTACCTCAATTTTGTTTTCAGATAGATATACTTTTTAACATCTTTCCTCTTTACGGATTAACTTATTCATGTACGTGTTTACACATTTAATTGACTAAAATATTTTAATTTCTTTTCAATGTTGCGGGATTTCTCAATGCAGGAAGCGAATTGCATCATCGTGCATGTTTTTTTTTATTCAAATCCAAAAAAAACTGCTAAAAAGAAAACGTGCTAGTGCGTATTATGTGAAATTAATTAACCCAAAATGCATAGAATATTGATACATTCTGACGAAAATGCGCCAAGCAAAGAGTAATTAAATTCGTAGGAGAAAGGATGATGCAAAATCACCCACAAAAACCGGTTGTAATCGACATTGCTCCAACAGGCTTTCATCATAAAACGTGCCTCCAGTCACGTGCAATTTCTTCCAAGCGCATTTGTACTGGGCGGTTTGTGGAACCAGTGATTCATTTCTCTCTTCATGTTGCTTTTTGATTTTTTCGCAACCATGACGAAACGTTACCACAAGAATGTTCGCAACAAGGCAACATGATAAATCGCGCTTTTTGCCACCCTGCATGACTCAGCTTGCGATGTAGCAGTGAAACTGTATGAAGTCAGAGCCGAAGGGTGCACAGAGACCATGCTGTGGAATGTAATGTAAAGGTATTGTACATATTTTTTCGTTCTAAAGTCGTATTACAACTCGTAAAGCTCCTTTTATGTGTTTTTATTGTTTTCTCCATTTTCTTATCGTCCACATATGACACAACCAATATAGAGAATGTGAAACAGCGATAATACCGAAAAACGAAGATGAGTATATTCATGCAATGAGGCGCGCGCACATGCATAGACTGCTGCTGCTTTTTTTTTGTTATCTTCTTTAAACTGCTTGCTGTGCGTGTGTGATGCGTTGCATGCAGTAAGCAGTAAAATCTTTGTGTTTTATTTGCTGCTGCTCCTGCTGCTGCTGTTTGTTTTATCATTAGTTTTCATCTTTTCTTGCTTCTGTCTTTTTGCTTCACCTTACTTCTTCATTTTAATGTCTGCGTTATCCCTGCTTAGGGACACATTCAAAAGTCTTTTACCGAAAGCTTTTTCTTTTTTCTGCTTCGTTTTGTTTTGTTTTGAGGGGTTTGGTTTGGTAAGTGGAGAATTTTTTAAATACATAATATTGCTGGCGTGCTTCAATGTACTGTGTGTAAGTTTTACCAGCAAAATGTCTTGTGCGTCGGTACCACACGCAAAACTGCTTTAGAATTGTTCTGTCCCACCATGCGGTTTCTAACCGTTACGTTTCTTCCCTTCCCGGCCCATAAATCTCAAAACCCAATCCCCTAAAGACCGGCTTGGCTTACACACCAACACATCTAGTTCGGGAAAAAACACGAGAGGGTCTGTGTGTTTTATTTCTACATCAATGTTCTGTAAAATCGCTTGAGATACGACGTTAATTCGCACTTTTCCAATTTCCTGTAACTTTGATAGCCTTATTTTGCTGCTGCTGTTTGCTCTGTGAGCCATAGGATTACTGACAAGAATTGTTTTTTGTGTTGCGTTTTTTATATTCTGTTCATGAGTCTGTGGTTTGTAGTGTCGTATTTTTATAGCTCTACTATTCCCCCAGTAACTGCAGTGCAAGCAGTACGTGCTTGTATGTTTTAATCAATATAGAGAACGCATTTGAAAATGTCAACTATTTTCACCACAGCAAAACCCAAACGAACGGAAGAGAAACTATGAACAACCATGAAAAATCTCGGAAACTCTATCATTCACCGTGTGGTTTACTTAAGGTATGCTTTTTTAACATTTTTTGTTTAAGGTTTATCGCTTATAAAGAGTATTCTGTTTCACTACTTTATGCGACAATCCGTAGGACTTTTACTATTTTAACGGTTTTTATTTTAGTATTGAGATAGAGGGAGAGAGATAGATAGAGGGAGAGAGAGAGAGAGAGAGAGAGAGAGAGAGAGAATAAGATGGAGAGAGATTATTCAAAAGAAGCAGGACTCAGCGAAAGGTGGAAGGTGGAAGAATGCGGATCAATGGTATAAGGACGAAGTAGTAACTCCGACTACAGCATTTGTTTTGGTAGTAATTGTAGTAGTACTAGTAGTTAGCTGCCCTATCTACTAGGAAGGACTGCCTTCCGCATTTACTATAAAAAACGCGAACAACCGCTAGACTCTAGAAGATAGAAGATATCCGCACAACGAAACGATCTTAAACTTTCTTTAAAAATCGTCCGTTTCCAAAGACCAAAATCGGAAAAGGAGAAAGAGTGTGTACGCGTTGGTGTGAATATGAATGAAAAAGACGTTGACATGATTCCTTGATACTCGAATTCAAAGAGTGACCTTAAACGTTGGTCCAAATACCTTCCAAACTCGATTCCTCCGTTTTCGATCTATGCACCGTCAATTAATTTAACTAATTATTTTGGTAACTTTTCGCTAATTTCAGACAAGCCGCACGGCACCACAGCGCCTTGTGGCGCAGAAAAATTGTAAGGAGATGGTTTCTTCCAAGCCATGGCCGTGTGTGTGTATTTGTTGTTTGTGGGATAGTTTTTTCAGTTTCAGGATAGTTTCTCCTTTCATGACCATATTGCAACTTCCGCTTCTGTGTTTTTTTTTTCCTTTACTGGTTAGTTCCGGCTGTTTGCTTTCCGTACTTTACATTCTCTATTGTTCATTTGTGTGTTCCATTCTTACCTTCCGGTAGCCGTTTTCTTCAGGAGACTCTCATTTAAATAAGCTCCGTGATATTTCGCCCCAAAAGCACTACCAGTCGGTTCCATATTACTTATAGCATCACATAGTGTGCATTTTACCGTACAACCAAAGACCGTTCGCTTCATCTGGTGCTTCAGCGCTTCAAAGATGTCCCACTCCAATCGAAACAAACCGCACTCAGGAAACACATACGGGAAAGCATCGTGTCCATACTTTCTTGGTTTTTACAATGTCTGTTTGTTTATTGTTTCACAAATAAAGCAAAAACAAATTAGCCTTTTTCTACGATAAACGCGGCCATTTATGCCGCTTGCTTGCTTGCACGCTGTTGTAGCAGCAGCAGTAGTAGGAGTAATAGTGTACTGACTCTTTCGTTGTGTGGTGCGAGCTTGTTTGAAACATTATGTACTGTTTGGAAAGTTGGGTTTGGCTGTTTTGATTTTCCTAACGCAACTGTCTTTCAAACTTATGCACACACACAGTTCCGCCTACATTTATTTTCCGCTTTCTTTCAGTGTGTCAATTAGTGGACTTGTAGTGTAGTGTAATGTGAGTGTATGCTCGTGTCGGTTTAGTGATTTGGTAGAACAAATCTCCCCGCCCCCCACCTTGTGTCTGTGTGTTTTGTGTATCTTTTGTTGTTCCGGTGGAGGGAAAGACTTCCCACATTCTCGTTTCCGTTTTATATCGTTTCACATTACAACGGTGTCGGTGGTTGTTTTGTAAACTTCGTAGGTTTTGACATGTTTGTTTTACTGCTCTTTTATTTGATTAAACGACGGCGACGACGACGACTTGCTTCTGATGTTGTTTTACAAGAGTAATAATTTCCATTTGATGTTCGTTTTCACCTTGACTTCTTCTGTTCTTCATTTCTTTTCGTTTTCCTTCATATTCCTAATTCTGTCCTCGCAGAGTATGAGTCTCCTGTGTTCGAAATATCGCAACGTGGGATGATGTGTACGTGCGGACGCTTTCGAATAGTTGGCGCGGAACACATACACACACATATCAGCCGATCTTACAAGCCGGCCCAATTTGGGACGTGGACTGTGTGTGAGGAGGCTTTCATCTGCGCTTCTCATTGCTCGGTTTTGATGGTGCTTTATAATGATGTAAGACGACAGTTTTGCTTCTTTATGACATTAAACTAGGTTCTCCCTTGCTTTTCCTGCTTGCAACGTGTACACTGTCCCCAGGATGGGCAGGACAATCGCCACACCGTTGGTGGTACGTTCACGTGCGGTGTAGCTCGCACAAGAAAAAAACAAAAAAGACACATATGCCGACCCTTCTAAATTCTCTTCCACCTATATTTGCAGTCCCCCACATTTCTCTACACGAAACAACACTTTGTCATCTGGACACATTCTTACGGGTTAAAAAAGTTTTAGCTACCTTACTTCCTTCGCATGTAACATTTGTGGTATATGTTTTCCTTCTTTCTTGAGGCGAAAGAGAAAGGAAGTTGGGTTGATGTACGAAACACTTAACGCCAGCGCGCTAGCACACCGCACCATCATCTTATCTTCATCCGGCCGGATTTTCACTTATCCCCCCAGAAAACTTGTCTTCTAAACCCGGGAGTTCCGGTGAGTTTCCCTGGATACCTTCGGTGTTTCCAAAGGACACGCACACAGAAATACTTTATATCCAATTGTAGTATAACTAGATGTTAAATGCGGTGTGAGACGCGCGACAAGTTTGTGTGAGCGTGTGCAACTGGTATTTGAAAAGAACAACTTTGGGGAGCTTTGTGGTTTTAGACATGTTTAAGTTTTGGGGCGCTTGAGGGTAGACATTAATAGAAGAGCTTCCTTTTGTTCACCATTTATCGATTGGGAGAGGGATTATCCATCTCACAAAAATCGGGTAATAGAGACACACGGGGACATGCTGGGAGAACATTCAGATAAAATTTTGTTGACCAGTTTTTTAATCTTATGTTCATCTAAAATCCTGTCCCGTCTCTGCAGGATGTGTGCATGTCCTTGATGCCAAACTTACGAGTAGAGCTACGTAACATCGTTTCACAATATCGACCGGTGCCACGACACATCCGCTTTGTTTTTCGATGTTCCTCCCCCTCCTTCCTCCTCACACACACATTCATTAATCGACAAAAGTTTGCAAAGGGGAAACATCTGACCACACTCACACACACACACACACACTTATACATATCCACCTCAATGGGGCTTCTTCACAATTTTTCTCAGGACCAGGGAGAGAAGGGGACAATAGCAATAGAACATACATTATAAACATGTAGTTGTTGAGTTTTTGTTTGTTTGTTTGCCACTCATCATTTCAGCTTAGAGTTTACCTTCCGCTTGCTTTCTCTGCTCTTCGATCTATTTTCCCTTTCCTTTCCAGTTCTTTCTTCTCGCGCGATCTTGGGACACTATCGTCATCATCCCTCCCTATGTACTAGTAGCACACGAGTCGCAATCAGAAATCAACCTACGTGGGTGTGTGTATGTTTTTGCCTGCTTCCATTCAAATCTCCCGTTCTGTTACAGATGTAGTACAGTGGGAAATCAGGAACTAATTATTTCTTTCTCATGTTCTGGTACGTACTAAGGCATATACGTGCGAAAGAAAGACAACACCTGTCACCGTCGCACGCATACCTCCCTCATTTCACTGTCTGTCCTTGTTTGTCTCTATGGGGTGGTTATTGTGATACCAATCCTTTATTTCGTGCTCTTTCAAAAGCATCAAAATTAAGCCAGTTCGTCGGGCTTTTCTTATTTGACATGAACACACAAACACATACACACACTTTCACTGTTCCTGCGCGACGACACACAAGGATAGCGACGAAGTGTAGCGAGAATATTGGTTCTAATTGTCCTGCCTGCCACATTTCCACCTTTTCCATCCCTTGGCGGTCGCTGGGTTATAAGAGTTCATTTTATTCGATCGCGAGAAACCATCGAACTAACTCACTTCTTCCACCAATGTCGTTCTGATGGCATCTAGTGCACGCAGTGCACACGCCAGAGCCAGAAACGGAAAAGACTATTTCGCTGTTCTAGCCACTCATTTGTGTCCCTTTCTTCGCATATTTCTCATATCTCAAACACCATCATTATTTGGCTCTGCTTCTGCCCTACTGTGAGACACTGATGCGGAGGCTGCTGTTGCTTTTTAACGTTACGTCCTTTGAATGCCTGATTTTGCTATTTCGCGGAAGCTACTCTTTTTTTCTGCGCTCGCTTCTTCTACAACACAAATGTGTCTCTTGCTTCACATTGTTCCGCTTTTGTTCTCGCATTAATCAATAGTCAAAAGGAATTTCTATTATGCTTTAAGTGTGTGAGTGTATTGTTGAGTAATGTGTTGTGTTGGGTGTGTCCTTTGTGTGTTCGTGTCTGCGTGTCTATGTTGGTTTGTTGGTAGTGTGTATGCGTGTGTGTGTTTTTGCTTCGCTTTAATTTTAGTTTGGTTAATTATCGCCACCCTCCTGTGGTTCATCACCGTCACCCTGGGTATCGGACGTCCACAGCGTCAGGTTGTCTCGCAGCAGCTGCATGATGAGTGTCGAGTCTTTATAGGAGTCCTCGTTCAACGTGTCCAGTTCAGCAATCGCGTCATCGAATGCCTATCAGGTTGAGGGAAGGATTAGTGTTCACATTACACGGCATCCGATCCATCGCATCCATCCATTTCGATATACGAAAACGAAGTTACAGACGGTGGTGTGGTACCACGGGATGTTCGTGAAAAGAAGATAAACTTGATATTATTCATGCTGTTCTCTCTACAAATCCTTCCCATTTCCAGCAGTTGACTTTACCCCTGTAAGCATGAGGATGAACTCCGCTTAAACGCAAAAAGTCAACCACTCAATAGCCCGTGTAAATAAGCTTTCTATTGAGCCATTGGTCCAATCAATCAAAATACAATAAAATACACAACAATCATAGAGCTGCGACCGCACACATGCTGGGTGCATGAATTTCTCGTCCCGCTTTCGATTTGTGGGTCTTGGTGGGGGTTTGCGTATGATGAATTACATAGAAACGCGTTAACATGTTAACTGCATAAAGAAAAATACACAAAGGCAGCAGTAACTTAACCGGTTATGTCTGCATTCTTTTTTCTGGCTAGTTTCCGCGGAGGTATTTAGAGTGTTTATCAGATCAAGAATATAACGCATGGCATGGATAAGGTCACAGGCACACATTTGGGTTAGAGCAGGCAGCAGATCACATGTCAGGTCGCGATGTTAATTAATACAAACATTAACAAACAAAATACACATTTGGAAGCCACATTTTCAATCGTAAAACTTAGGCATCATATAACGTAGATGTTATTTCATGAAAGCTATTTATGTTGGATTGCAGGTAACAATAACATGAGCTAGAAGTTAAATAAAAGTATATGCTAAATGAGGTATAATAAAACTCAAGCGCCCCTAACCTTGACACATAATTTGAAAATTAAACGATGGAAAAAACAACACACGAACAAACGATTAAGTAAAGGAAAATCGAATCATTAACCTGCTTCGCCAGATGGCAAGCCCGTGCTGGAGAGTTTATGATTTCATAGTAAAAGACGGAAAAATTCAACGCAAGACCTAACCGAATCGGGTGCGTGGGTTGCATTTTCGACTTTGCAATATCGAACGCTTCCTGATACGATTTCTGCGAATCCTCAACCACAGCTAAAGAGAAAAAGAAGAAGAAGGAAAATGACTGGAAGAGTCAGAAAAGTTTCAAACGTGCCCAGTGTATCTTGCTGCGCCCGCTTATCATTAAACAACTGATACCCTCTTCTTTTTTAAGGATTAGTTTTTGGGGAGTTAATAGTATAACAAGGGTACACGACTTGAGGAAAGAAAATAAAAATGACAGACTTTAACCGAGACTAAAAATTGAACAGCAAAGGGTTTGTATAAACTACAGCACAAGTCGATGGATGAGCCGCGAAACAAAATGATAACAGACATTACAACACAAGTACAACAACGGCCTTCGTACTGCTCCGTGTGCGTGCGCTTGCACACAAATTTCGTCCATGGTACAATTGTTAAGGAAACATGAGATAATATATAATAGGAAAAAAACCTGAACTAGTGCCATTCTCGCTTGAGTGTATTCGAACGAACGGCATACCTCAATCTTTATCATAGCACACCCAACTAAGCCAAGAGGAGGAAAGACGCAAACCACATTCACCTTACCACAACACCCATTTGTAGGAGGTTTGCCAAAAGCGCAGATTTGCACGTGTGTATATTATAGATATTTTGATTGAGCTGAAACGGCGAGTTTAAAAATGGCTCAACGTAAGCGACCGTACGGCCGTACGATACACGGAGGAATGGAAAGGAAACACATTACGGCATGTGTTCAATTGAAAGCATAATAATTGACCTGTTTAGCCAGCTGGCAGGCTTTGTCGGGAGAGTTTAGGATCTCGTAATAGAAGACAGAGAAATTGAGCGCCAGACCCAATCGAATAGGATGTGTTGGCTGCATTTTGCCTTTACTAATTTCAAAGGCATCCTGGTACGCGGCTTGCGAATCGTCAACTACGGCTGTGCCATTATTTCAGCGTGGTGTTCGAGGGATGCGACGGGAGCACGGAATTAAACACGCGCGCACAAGAGCACACCACATTTACGGGGCGGGCGCAAATTACGTAAACACGGCGACGTTGGAATGCGAGCGAATGAAAAATGTATATAGAAGAGATAAAGATGTGCGAATATAATTAGTATTTTTCCACTGAGTGTGATAACAAATCGAGATTAGAGGGAATTGGTGATTAGGACAGGGAGTTAGAAGGAAAAAGGAAAAGGGTAGGTAGTTTGGTTTCGGTTTGGACGGTTCAGGGAGGACGGCAATGCGACAGAGTGTGTGAGGTTGTTTGTTGGTACACACGGGCGTCGTACTGTAAACAGCGCCCGCACACGTTAAACGATTGGATAAACAGGATGGAGACTTACTGTGGCGGGTTTCGCCGGTGGCTACTTCAGCTAGGTATCTGTAGTAGTCTCCCTTCATTTTGAGGTAAAACACCTTGCTCTCTGGATTACTGGCTTTGGGAATTAAGAATTTGTCCAGCAGACCCTGTGGTGCGAGAGGAAAATAGAGATGCAAAACAACATGAATAGAAATAAGAGCTTCAACTTCACTCTTTGCGTGGTGTAACGATTTGATTTAACGTACCAGCACTTCGTAACAGATTTCCCGCAGTTCTTTCTCAACTCGTTCCCGGTACTCTCGTGCCAGTTGCTGTTTGCGGGCAGAGGATTCCGTTTTCTGTTCAATTGATGATATCACTCGCCAGGATGATCTGCATTATTACAATAAAACAATAGAAAACCCCCAACTCAGTCAGTCAATTAAACTAGATCACACGTCATCACAGTCATCACGTTCGATTCCGACACACATACCTTCGGGCACCGACAACGTTCTTGTAAGCGACGGACAGCAGGTTCCTTTCCTCGTTTGACAATTCCACTCCGGTTTCTGTTACTGATTTCATTGCCTGTGCCATATCATCGTATCTGAGGGGTGGGAAAAGCATTGTAATAAGCAGGACCACGGTGACATCAAAATATAGGACGCACGCTACGACTTACCGTTCAGATTGTTCGGCTAGTTTTGCCTTCTGAACTAGCTCTTCCTTGTCGACGGTAGACATTTTGAGTGTTCTGGATTAGCTTTTCTTTCACTTGCTTAAAACGAGAAAAACTTCCTGCAGGGTGGGAAGAAAAGAAAAATCGAAAACATTCGTTAGTAAGGATATAGACCACCAGAAGTTGCGAACAAGGAACAAAACTACACAAGCCCCAGAGAAGCGAACAAAACCGGATGTTCCAATAAAATTAATACACGATTTATGGAATGTAGGTTCTGTAAAACTAACAATAAATAATAACGCTTAAGAGAGCACAACTTTTAGTTCATTATTATCCACAATAGCACAATATGTTCACTATTCTCGTCTTCCACCATCATCTCGGCTGTGTATACGATGATGGGAACGAAATTGATTTTCGACCATCCAGAGCCTGCTATGCCAAACCTTCTCACAATTACTGTTTCGAACGGTGACTTTGCTACTACTGCTGGCCGATGACTTCTCACTGACCGCTTCTAAACTCTATTGCAATGCTTTCTCATACACTCACACGGACTCGCCGCTTTTGGTCACACACGGGATACACCACTCTGTGTTGGGAGGACAAACAACATTACGGTGTTGTTGCTGCGACACGAATACTGTGCCGCAGTGGAATCAGGACACTGACCACACACCAAGGTTGATCGGGACTGGATAGACGACGGTCGGAAAGGCGGAGGTTTATCGATTGAAAGAATGAAGCAAAAAAGAAAAGAGAAGCGGTAAAAATCTCACCAGCGCTCTCTTTTTTTAACTACACAAGAGCTACTAGACCCAATACAAAGAGAGGCGATAGTACAGCCGAAATGGGATGCAGCTGTGGCATTGATCGATATTCTACTATGTTGCATCGATTGTGTGTGTGTATGTCTGTGTACAAGTGTGCAAAAGGATTTGCCGTCCAGTGGAAATTGTAGACGGTTCCAGAAAAGCAGTAGCATATTTTAAGCCCCGTGTCCGATTGAGATTCATCGTAAAGTGAGATATTTTTAAATAAATCGAGCAATATGCTCGATCAGCTCGTTGAAAGAGATTCTTTACGAGATTCTTTACGAGCTTTACGAGGTTTTATCCATTACTCAGCGCAGTGAGTCGAAGCGTCAATTCGGAAATATTTGCATCAACAACACCCATTTCCAACACGGTTGGCGGAACCAATTTCTTTTTCGATGACTAACACGCTAAAAGAGCTGACCCGAGTTGCCGACATTCCCGGGAGCACACATCATTCCCGTGCCAAATTCGGTACACACTCATTTACCCGACGACTCCAAGGTCCCTTGCAACGAGCACCATCACACTCACACACATGCCGAAAGCTGTACATTCGCACACATACAGCTATAGGGGACACGCGTACGCGTACTGCAGTCGGGTGACCAGCGCATAAGTAAGAAACGTGATTCCTCAGGCGGCGCTTCTTCTCAGGCGATGACGTAATCCGAGACACGGGACAGATGCGTCAAACCCCAAAAGAGCAGCACGAAAAGGAAGGAAGAAAAAACGCACAAAGGGATCGTTATCCCTGTACACAGGACACGTCGAGAATGTGATTTGGAAGTTCGCAATGAACAGAAATGATTGATTTACCGGGGCGGGATTAACAAACTCAGAACATTATTCTTGTCACAAGCACAGTTTGAACACTCTTACGCACTCGAACGCACAAAACAAACACGCACAGTCGACACAATCGGTGAAGAGAGAACGACTGGGACGGTGGGGTGGACTATTCAAAACAAAGTTCATCTGGTACACTGAACAACGCTTTCCTCTCTGGGGAAGGCGAACTGGATCATCCCCAATCGGATTGGATCCGGGCGGAGATTGCGTCATTGCTTATAATACGAGGAAAATGAAAATATCAAAAATAACATTTTCCTCCTTCCGTCTTGCGGTGAAGATGTGGCAATGTGGTGGCTTTTGGGGCGGACCGGCGTGGAGTATAAGCGCTAACATTTATCCAGCAGCTAATGCAGTGTTATTCACCTCTCTTGATAGTATCGGATGAATGTGTGCCTTCCCAAAAACGGTCAAACAGTTAGGAAACCCTCCTTGTTCTGTCTTCTTTCCAGTTCCTTCTCTTAGGTGCTAACCGTATTCGTACGTCCTCTTTCCGGTCGTTGCGACGTTCCTAATCTAACTAATCGAAGCAGGCGACGTTCGGTTCTCTACCCACTACAATACAATACTCTCTTTCAAGCCGTTCATTCTCTCTTCCTCTCTGTTTTGTCTCTTTTCCTCCCTTGCGGATCGTTCTGCCCTTTACTTTTTGTACAAATCCCTTTAGTCATACTGTTCAAACGGCATCGCGACACAGTGCGTGAGTCATCATGCGTGTTTGCATGTGGTGTGCTCATGCCCCTCTTACGCTTGTGGTAGAGAGAGGGATGTGGTTGCTATTAACAACCATGCTGCTCCACCGCCTTACCGAGCGCGCGCGCGGCTATCGTCAATTGCGGACCAACCACACTCCAGCACACTCTAGGGTTAAGCGAACAAAACCGGCCCCGAAAGGCAAACCATGTTAAGTGTGCTTTATGCACACCCCAAAAGGCCTCATACACCATGCCAATGCCACACACTGACTCAACACCCGGGAATGATTGAAGCTGTTGGGTTAACACCCCCCGCTTCTGCCCTTGTGGCCTACGAAAAGCGGTTTAAAAAGTTTTAATGAGATCTCGATAACAACGCGTCGCGCTTTTAGAAATCAAATGCTATCCCCAAGCCATCTCCTTCTACCCACGTTCATTACTCAGAGGAGACATGTAGCACAACGTTAGCGGTAATGCGGAAGCCGGAACAATCCCAACGAGAAATTGCCACTCACCGTCGCGTGCTGAACCGATTGGGAAAATCAATAAAAAATAATTTCATAAATACATAGTGCAACCCAACAACAGTAAAACGGTGGCCTCACCACCCAGCCCACTCATCCACTACAAACTCACCACTTTCGTGTTTATACAGGGGTAATGTTTTTTTTTCTCGAGGTTGTGTGGGTAGTGTGCAGCGAGAGATGGCCCTGAAAATAAGGTACTAGAGGGCAGCTAGCTGCGCGTGAAAAACAATCCAGATCAGAAATTCGATTTACATCGCGAGGCGGGTAGATCGGTGGCGGTCGTCATCCCCGGAGCCTACTCGAGGAGATGAGATGAGATGCAATTATCACCATCACCAGCGTGTGGATGCTTTATTTCATCACGAGCGCCACACGCGATACATCCCTGAAGCCACGGACAGCACACGGATACTGCATACGCGACGTACTCAACCTTCTCTCAACAAACATATCCAATGGTGAGTTAAGCTCTATTGCTCTCGAGATCCACCATCACTCGGCCTGATATTGCTTGCTGCTGCTTCGACTGCATTCAACTCTGAACAAAAATTCCCGGTCTCGCGTTGTTCCACGGAGCCGGTGGATGCGACGCGTACATGGCATGCTCGTTTGTCTATGCTATCCATTTCCTTTTCTCCCCTTACTCACGGTGGGAGATTGGTTTGGAGAGCTTCGTGTCATCATTCCATTCCCTCCTTCGTTCGTATGGAATTGTCCCGTTAACGTGGTATCTTCATCCGTAACCATTTTGGACGTGCGTGTGTATGTTTCTGTGCATTCCGTTTACATTCCGCAATTCGTTTTTTCGAAGCTTCTGCTTTATTCCAATCTACTCGGTTCCATACCCTAACACAGCCACCGAATAGCGGGCTCACCAAAAAGCCAAAACCAACTCCGCCCTCAGCCAATTGGAGCAATGGAAACGAAAACTCTATTGCGATGATTATTGAAGTTGCAGTCGAGGAGGTTCACCCGTCGCTGCAGCACAATGGGGACTTTCCTTCATAGTGCAAAAAAGGAAAAAAAAAAATATCGGAAATCGTTGGGACGAGCAATCGAATGTGAGGTTTCAATAGTATTCACTTTTCCAAATATCCCGAACGACTACCCACAGTTTGATATCGTATTATACTCTGCTGCTGCTGCTGCTGCTGCTGCTTCGGTCTCTAAAAGTATAGTGACCGAGATTTTTCTGTGACCTGAGTGCTCACATTCTTTTTGTCGCTACGATTTTCCTCCTTTGTGCACGAAATGGGGTAAAGCATTATGTTTCACCGCTAACTAGACTGCTGCTGCCAAATGCGCTAGACCTCTAAAGCACACTGATCCCAGCAGGGAACATAAAGAACAGCGTGGTAGAAATAGATTGCTACCGTATTGATTCTTCCCATCGAGACAGTCCTAACGCGTTCGAGACCAACCATGATGATTGATTCTAGCAATTTTCTCTCTTCCCATTCTGACTCTCTTCATCTGAGCTCGATGTTTCACCATCACTTCCTCTCACAGTCGCTCAAATGCATTTTTCATATTTTCTACTGGAAATCATCTCCTTCGCAACTCAGCTGAGCAGCTCCATACCGTGTGCATGCGTGTGCTCCGTAGTTCCAGATCTTATCTAGACCAAACGATGCTAGCAGAGAGGTAGAGATGACGGTGAGGATGACGATGATGAAGATGATGATGTTGGAAAAACGAGGTGAAAAATCGATATCGGACGCAAGCTCACCGAATCGATTATACGCCCAATCAGTAGAACAAATGTACATTTCTCGGCCTTGGACTTTTTCGTATTAAATTCATAGTTTTGCATTTTTATTAGAAACCCAATAAATAGCCCATAAGGATACGCACAGTTTGAGGTATAAAAGACACATATTCCTCATCTGTAATATCGCTTCAAATTCTTCTTGGGTGGCACTACAACCCTAACCCTAATGAAGCTCTAATGTGCCTTGGCTTTTTCATGCTTGTGGGGGGACTGCAGGAGTCGGAATGGGATGCAATACAATGTCGGGCCTTATGAAAGGCCAACGCCGTTACCAATGAGCCGGATCTTCTGGAATTTCACATTCATGCACATTTAATATACGTCTGATGATGATGGAGTTAAAGAGGATCCAATAACTAATGTTCCACTTGCCCAAAGCTATTTGAAAAATAGAAGTAATAGTTCGCTTTCCCTCTGATCTAAATATTGCATTCGAATTGTTTCTTCCGTGTGACGTATGCGCGTTTTTCTCTAAATCATGCTCTTCAAACCAAGCACAGGCACAACTGTCCGTTCTTCAGCTTCTTGGAGCTGATAGGCAGACTCTTTTGCACACGCGCACACACACATTCACATACACTCGGGCAAGCTCGTCCTCAGAACGCACAATTTCACCGACAACCAGTCCTGTGGCTGGCCCTGTGTGTAGTGCGGGCTCCACACACTGATAAACTTGAAGCAAGAGAGATCTCGCACGCACGAACGCACGAAAAGCGGTGAGATTTTCCGTACTTTCTTCTGTTTCCTCAATCTAGTGCTCTGTGGAAATGCGTGGTAGTGTCGGAATTTTATTCCTTTCCCCACAAATACGCGCAGCAAGCCGCCATCTTTTCGAAATTCGTTGCATCGTCTTTGCACGGCCCGACCGACCGCCGGGAAAAAGATACCGTTTACCCTGTCTATAAAAAAGTATGAACCAGCATCGCGAACACCAGAAACGGTTTTCTCGCCCCGATTGCCCATTAAATTTATCTCATCAGAGGGATGCTACCGCCATTGACGCAATGGAAGGGAACTGCGGAACGACCAGTTCAGTGTTGATGGCCAACCGCGAAACACCCGTGTATCCCGGTGCGTGGCGTTTGGCGGTGAGTGTAGAGGCGAGATTGGAGAACAAGAAGGAAAGGAAGACATCAACATCTCGAGCAAATTCCTTGCTGGCGAGACACGATTTCACGCCCTAGTCTCTAGCGTCACGCCCTTCTTGCGCTTCTTCACCCCGGTGCTGCAGTACAGTGTGGAGGAAAACCTGCCGTATGGAGGAAAACCTACGTGTTTGTTCGGTGAGCCGCTTTTCCACCAAACGACTAACACACACGGGAACGTCGACGACGACGCGAAAACCAGTCTACTCTCCAACTACACACTATAGACACACAGCACACAGTGAGCAGAAGGCAGCAGCACGCAGAAAAACGAACGCGTCGTGAAAAGCTCACACGAACTCCGGGACTGACACTCTGGCCCTGGGTTATCGAGATATTTGGTCCCGACGTCCCCGCTTCGTGCGTTCAAAAATACCGACACTGGTGGCCACTCTGGGCCAGAAGAGAAAGATTGCCGAAATCGTTCTCTTTTTCTCTCTCGGTCTTTCTGTATTGCTGAGGAAATGATGAACATCAGCCGCCTCCTATGCTCTACGCGATTCCGTTCGCTGATCCCTCTTGGACTTGGAGACCCGCTCTTTCCTTCTCTCGCTACACAATCGCACACGCATTGGAAAAAAGGCGATCCCCCGAATTTGCTCCCAGTGTCGAAGCAATTCGAGAGAGAGAGAGAGAGAGAGAGAGAGAGAGAGAGAGAGAGAGAGGGAGAGGGAGAGGGAGAGAGAAACCGTGTGGCAACAGGGTGTTGGGGCGATGGGGAGGGATGATTGTCGAGAGCGAGAATATGCTTTTATCGGATGCGCGTGCGCATAAAACCCGAAAAGGTTTGCCTCACGATGAAGCGCTCCACCAGCAAGGAATCTCGATACCAGGCGGAGGAAATAGAGGAAGCCCCATACACTTTGGCTACGACACATACATGCATAACATCCTTCTGTGGAAATGGTTTCCGGTTTACTGGTATTGCTAAAGAAAAGGATGTCCACGTTACCTACATCCGCACTTTTTACATTGCGATGAACGTACGTAAAAAGATGTTATAAGAAAAAGAAGAGAAAAAAAGAGGTATCCTTATGACAACAGTTAAAGGGGATCCAATAACTGAGCCCTTATCGTCTCCATAGAAAGTACCCTTGACAACGAGCCTAAGCCTCTAATGCACGAAAGACGGAGCGGTACAGAGTCTTGAAATATCCAAAATATCTTCTCTATTTTAATGATCAAAGCAATCTGTTATTTTTGCTAGCGCCATCGATTCGCATGCATTCAATATAGTATGGCCACAAAGTACCAGAAAAGCTCTCAGTCGCCGAGTGTACAAGGGAGTAAGAAAGCTAGGATAAATCTTTGGCCAAACTGCGACGACGCAGCCATTTCCCCGTGGCGGTTTGAGATCCCATCCTTATGTTCCATATTCTTAGCTTCTTCCAGGATCAAACCTCCTTCTTCTTGTTACACATTTTTGTGTCTTATGGGGTTTCTGCATTTTTCGTTTTAGGTGGCACACAGATCCTCGCGTACTTTGTAGTACTTCTCATGTCGCAGTTTTGAAAAAAAATAACGATTGGGCTAGTTTTCCTTTCCAGCATATAATGAACTTCAATTTCCCTCAGGCGAAAAGGAACACAACGCAAGTCTTTTTGTTCGTCCGTGCAAGGATCTGGCATGATTTGGACCTAAGTCAACACGGTTCGCATTTGCTTCGAAACAAAACGACGTGGCATGATGTCCCACCATCATCCAGTTGCCGGCACCAGCAGGGTAGGGGCCCTCTTTTTACGTAGGAACCGTTTGTTCACGGGTGGAGAGCACACGTGTCCTTATGCTCAAGTACCGGGTTTTCCTCTTCAGTGTCATCTTCATTATTTCGCTGCATGGAGAGCCTTGCGCATTTAAGACTCGGTACCGCATATACAGATAAATGACGGAAGACATCTTCCGAGTACTCAATGGTGCAGCAGGACCACCAGGACACTCTAGGTCGCAAAACACCGCGGCAACGTTATACAATATGTTGCTTCGTGCGCCCTGTACCCATCCTCTTTGGTCTGAGCTTGGTCGGTTTGGTCGGTCACAGAAGTCGCTCTCTTACAGCAAAGCATTGACGGAGCGCAATAAAAAAAACTCTCTCCCACGAGAGGCGTTCTTTTGCTATTTATAGGCGAAACGAAAAGCTTCATTAAAATTCAATGGCCATTCGGTTTGCAATAACTTTTGCGATAAAATTCGCCACCAAGAGACCGCAGCAAATGGTGTCTAACACACACACACACATTCCCCTTCTTCCTTCCAAGTGCCATAGAAAGCGAACAAAAAAAGCAACTCTTCGCCAGCAACAAACACGAATCAAAATCCTGAAATCAACGACAAATGCACTCCAGCGTGGTAGCGCCTTTTAACCACCACAAGGCAGATACGGTGAAGAA